>SJXQ01008882.1:60055-160347 GCA_006408695.1 Aepyceros melampus | reverse complement strand
TGTCACGAACCTCATTCCATAGTTCATCAGGCACTCTATCTATCAGATCTAGACCTTTAAATCTATTCCTCACTTCCACTGTATAATCATAAGGGATTTGATTTAGGTCATACCTGAATGGTCTAGTGGTGTTGCCCACTTTCTTCAATTTAAGTCTGAATTTGGCAATCAGGAGTTCATGATCTGAGCCACAGTCAGCTCCCGGTCTTGTCTTTGTTGACTGTATAGAGCTTCTCCATCTTTGGCTGCAAAGAATATAATCAATCTGATTTCGGTGTTGACCATCTGGTGATGTCCATGTGTAGAGGCACTTAGTGAAGCAGTGTGGGCCCAGGACCTTTTGAAGGAGATCACTATTATCTTCATTACCTCCATCTAGTTTGGTCTCAGGTTAAAAAACAGGGAGGGAACACAGCCCCACCCATCAACAGAAAACTAGATTAAAGATTTACTGAGGATGGCCCTGCCCATCAGAACAAGACCCAGTTTCCTCCACAGTCAGTCTCTCCCTTCAGAAAGCTTCCATCAACCTCTTGTCCTTATCCCTCAGAGGGCTGACAGAATGAAGACCACAATCATAGAAAACTAATCAAACTGATCACATGGACCACAGCCTTGTCTAACTCAATGAAACTATGAGCATTGCCATGTAGGGCAACCTAAGACACACAGGTTATGGTGGAGAGTTCTGACAAAACATGGTCCACTGGACATGGAAATGGCAAACCACTTCAGTATTCTAGCCCCATGAACAGTAGCAAAAGACAAAAATATAGGGCAATGAAAGATGAAATCTCCAGGTCAGTGGGTGCCCAATATGCAACTGGAGATAAGTGGAGAAATAACACCAGAAATAATGAAGAGACAGAGCTAAAGCGAAAACAATGCCCAGTTGTGGATGTGACTGGTGACGGAATTAAAGTCCAATGCTGTAAAGAACAATATTGCATAGGAACCTGCAATGTTAGATCCATGAATCAAGATAAAATGGAAGTGGTCAAACAGGAGATGGCAAGAGTGAACACTGACATTTTAGGAAGCAGTCAACTAAAAGGGACTGGAATAGGTGAATTTAATTCAGATGCCCATTATATCTACTACTGTGGGCAAGAATCCCTTAGAAGAAATGGAGTAGCCCTCATAGTCAACAAAAGAGGTAGAAAGCAGTATTTGGGTGCAATCTCAAAAATGACAGAATGATCACTGATAATTTCCAAGGCAAACTACTCAATATCACAGTAATCCAAGTCTAGCTCCAACCAGTAATGCTGAAGAAATTAAATTGAATGGTTCTGTGGAGATCTACAAGACCTACAACTAATACCTAAGAAAGATGACCTTTTCATCATAGGTGACAGTAATGCAAAAGTAGGAAGTCAAAAGACACCTGGAGGAACAGGCAAATTTAGCCTTGGAGTAAAATGAAGCAGGGCAAAGGTTAAGACAGTTTTTCCAAGAGAACATAATAGTCATAGCAAACAGCCTCTTCCAATAATACAAGAGAAGACTCTAAACATGGACATCACCAGATGATCAATACTGAAATCAGATTATATTATTTGCAGCCAATGATGGAGAAGCTCTATACAGTCAGCAAAAACAAGACCAGGAGCTGACTGAGGCTCAGTCAGCTGAGCTTGGCTGAATTTGGCTTCTTACTGCCAAATTCAGACTTAAATTGAAGAAAGTAGGGAAAACCACTAGACCATTCAGGAATGATCTAAATCAAATCCCTTATGGTTATACAGTGGAAGTGATAAGTAGATTCAAGGGATCAGATCTAACAGACAGAGTGCCTGAAGAACTGTGGACAGAGGGTTGTGACATTGTACAGGAGGCCATGATCAAGACCATCCCCAAGAAACAGAAAAGCAAAAAGGCAAAATGATTGAGGAGGCCATACAAACAGCTGAGAAAAGAAGAGAAGTGAAAGGCAAGAGAGAAAAGGAAAGATATATCCATTTGAATACAGAGTTCCAAAGAAGAGCAAGGAGAGATAAGAAAGCCTTCCTCAGTGATCAATGCAAAGAAATAGAGAAAACAATAAAATGGGAAAGACTAGGGGTCTTTTCAAGAAAATTAGAGATACAAAGGGAATATTTCATGCAACAATGGGCATAATAAAGGACAGAAACAGTATGGACCAAACAGAAGCAGAAGATATTAAGAAGAGGTGGCAAGAATACACAGAACAGCTATACAAAAAAAAGATTTTCATAACCCAGATAACCATGAGAGTGTGATCACTCACCTAGAGCCAGACATCCTGCAATGGAAGTCAAGTGGGCCTTAGGAAGCATCACTATCAACAAAGCTAGTGGAAGTGATGGGTTTCCAGTTGAGCTATTTCAAATCCCAGAAGATGATGCTGTGAAAGTGCTGCAATCAATATGCCAGAAAATTTGGAAAACTCAGCAGTAGCCACAGGAATGAACAAGGTCAGTTTTCATTTCAATCCCAAAGAAAGGCAATACCAAAGAATGTTTGAACTACCGCACAATTGCACTCATCTCACATGCTAGCAAAGTAATGCTCAAAATTCTCCAAGCCAGGCTTCAACAGTACGTGAACAAGAACTTCCAGACATTTGATCTTGATTTAGAAAAGACAGAGGAACCAGAGTTCAAATTGCCAACATCTGTTGAATCATTGAAAAAGCAAGAGAGTTCCAGGAAAACATCTTTTTCTGCTTTATTGACTACACTAAAGCCTTTGAGTATGTGGATTACCATAAACTGTAGACAGTTCTTAAAGAGATGGGAATGCCAGACCACCTTACCTGCCCCCTGAGACCTGTTGTAGGTCAAGAAGCAACAGAAATGGACATGGAACAACAAACTGGTTCCAAATCTGGAAAAGAGTCTTCAAGACTGTATAATGTCACCCTGCTTATTTAACTTCAATGCAGAGTATATCATGCAAAGTGCTGGACTGGATGAAGCACAAGCCGGAATCAAGATTGCCAGGAGAAGTATCAATAGCCTCAGATATGCAAATGAAACCACTATTATGACAGAAAGTGAAGAGGAACTAAAGAACCTCTCCATAAAAAGGAAAGAGGTGAGTGAAAAAGCTGGCTTAAAACTCAAGATTCAAAAAACTAAGATCACGGAATCGGGTCTCATCACTTCATGGCAAATAGATGGGGAAACAATGGAAACAGTGTCAGATGTTATTTTCTTGGCTCCAAAATCACTGCAGAAGGTGACTGCAGACACAAAATTAAAAGACACTTGTTCCTTGGAAGAAAATCTATGACCAACATAGACAGCATATTGAAAAGCAGAGAATTACCTGCTGACAAAGTTCTGTCTAGTCAATGCTATGGTTTTTCTAGTAGTCATGTATGAATGTGAGATTTTTACTATAAAGAAAGATGATCACCGAAGAACTGATGCTTTTGAACTGTGGTATTAGAAAAGACTCTTGAGAGTCTCTTGGACTGCAAGGAGGTCCAACCAGTCAAATCTAAAGGAAATCAGTCCTGAATATTCATTGGAAGGACTGATGCTGAAGCTGAAACTCCAATACTCTGGCCACCTGATGCAAAGAACTGACACATGGAAAAGTCTCTGATGCTGGGAAAGATTGAAGGCAAGAAAAGGGAATGATAAAGGATGAGATGGTTGGATTATATTACTGACTCAATGGACACGAGTTTGAGCAAGCTCTGAGAGTTAATGATGGGCACAGGAAAACCTGGCATGCTGCAGTCCATGGGTTTGCAAAGTGTTGGACACAACTGAGTGAGCGAGCTCATTATTAACCTATTCATTCCAATTTCATTCAACCTAGTTCTTGACAAAGTATAATAACTTAGGACAACTTAGTTCTTTAACAAAACATAAATTCAGTCAAACTACCACCTGCTGGTCTTAGATCTCACCTTCTTATCCAGGTTTCTACCTGTCTTCTGTTTTTTCCTCTTTAAAAAAAAAAAAAAATTGCCTCTAGAACTGCTATCCCAGCCTTATAAGCTCAGAAATACATTCTTTCTTAGTTTAATGATATAAGGAAATAGAGAAGGAACTAGATAATAGCTGAAGGGAAGAGAGTGGTATTTATAAATGAAGGTATCAGTGCACTGGTAAAATAAAAAGAATATTAAAATTGTGTTAAACAATTATTCCTTAAAATATTTACAAAAGGAGAACATATTCAGATTTCAGTGGTACCAAATGTGAAGTGACTTATATCTACTGATCCCCAAACTGAAGATGCTGTGTAAGAAATCATTGCTGGAGAATTATATAACCACATTTAATGTATTTGTACACTAATCCAGCATCTTTAATTGATTTCAATATGGTTAGTCATTACTTTTCATAATGTGACTAAGACAAAGAAACACTTAATTATATCCTTAAGAAATCTTTCTCTGTAATATTCTCCCCCTGATTCAAATTACATATTTATACAATCCTGATATCATTGGGATTTGGTGACAAACTGATAACAAAGTGTGTGTGAGACAGAGAAAGAAAGAGAGGGAAAAGGGAAAGTGTTTATACAGGTATATTAGGATCCAAAAGGATGATTAGATGAATGTAAAAGTTGACTAAATAGAGATTAAAATAGTTAAGATTTAACATACATATAAAATTATGTAGAATGCAAATATATGTGTTTATGCTTGTATATTTTCCACATTTAGTTTCAATTTTTTTTCAGGTAGAATGGTATATGAGAAAAATCTAGATTAAGGCTTTAGTCCTTTTTAAACATTTTATTAACAAGTAAAAGCTACACAGGTAGGTTTATTTTTATTTAATGTGCAGATTTTTCATTAAACAGAGTAAAAGGACCAAAGATGGAAAACTTACTTCTGTTTTTTGAAGTAAACATTTTATTGAGATATAAATCTTTAGAAATGCCCAAATCATAGGGTAGAGCCCAAAGATTTTTAACAAAGTGAACATAATCTTGTAAAGAGTTCCCTATGAAGAAATAGCACAGTACTCTCACCACTCAAGCCCCTCCCATGCCTCAACCCAGGCTCATGCCCAGTCCCCCAGAGGTCTGCCAGGACCAAAGAAACCACAATTCTGACTTGCAGCACTAGACCTGTTTCTGTTTTTGAAATCCAGTTCAGTTCAGTTCAGTCGCTCAGTCGTGTCCAATTCTTTGCGACCCCATGAATCGCAGTACGCCAGGCCTCCCTGTCCATCACCAACTCCTGGAGTTCACTCAGACTCACGTCCATTGAGTCCGTGATGCCATCCAGCCATCTCATCCTCTGTCGTCCCCTTCTCCTCCTGCCCCCAATCCCTCCCAGCATCAGAGTCTTTTCCAATGAGTCAACTCTTCCCATGAGGTGGCCAAAGTACTGGAGTTTCAGCTTTAGCATCATTCCTTCCAAAGAAATCCCAGGGCTGATCTCCTTCAGAATGGACTGGTTGGATCTCCTTGCAGTCCAAGGGACTCTCAAGAGTCTTCTCCAACTCCCCTTCTCCTCCTGCCCCCAGTCCCTCCCAGCATCAGAGTCTTTTCCAATGAGTCAACTCTTCCCATGAGGTGGCCAAAGTACTGGAGTTTCAGCTTTAGCATCAGTTCTTCCAAAGAAATCCCAGGGCTGATCTTCAGAATGGACTGGTTAACTCCTTTCACTGCACCCTGTAGATAACACCTCAGACTTATGGATCACTATGTTTATGGTTGATTAAGTTGTCTTTCAGGAACTTAAGAGTTAGTTGCTGTCCAGCTTGGGTCCGAGCCAGTTAAGATGGGCTGAGGCCACCAAACTGACAACTGGGCACACAGAAGTGTCTGCTTAGTGACCTTTTGACTTCAAAGGGTCAAAACCTCCATCCTCACATCATGCTATGGTATGCTATGTGATGCTAAGTCGCTACAGTCGTGTCCGACTCTGTGCGACCCCATAAATGGCAGCCCACCAGGCTCCTCCGTCGTCCCCGGGATTCTCCAGGCAAGAACACTGGAGTGGGTTGCTGTTTCCTTCTCCAATGCATGAAAGTGAAAAGTGAAAGTGAAGTCGCTCAGTCGTGTCTTAACTCTTTGCGACCCCATAGACTGCATCCCACCAGGCTCCTCCGTCCATGGGATTTTCCAGGCAAGAGTGCTGGAGTGGGGTGCCACTGCCTTCTCCGCACATCATGCTAACACCACCTCTTTCTGAACATATGTCCCATGAAAAAGCTCGTAACTCAGAGACTCCTGTGCAGAGCAGCCACTACCCTGGCCCTGTCCTGCCTCCTTTCACCTTGCCGTGTCCCTCCCACCTCAACTCTCTTCATTCACAGATACCCCAGGCCCCTTGCTTCCGAGAGGCAGGTCTGGGACTTGTTCCCACCTCCTCGTCTGCCTCATGAGTAAAACCCCTTCTCTGCTGCAGACCTTGATGCCTCAGCATCTAGCCTGCTGCAAGTCAAGCACATGAATTTGGCTCAGTAATATCGGCATTAGCATAGTGTTGCAAATGATGTTTGATCACCAGATACATGCCAGGGTAGGGGGGCAACCCCTGTCCTAAGGGTCTTCTACCACTCAGGCTAGCTAGAGGAGGGAGTGGACACTTAGGGCCACTGATACCTAGGTCTGTCTGACAATGGAGCCTGAGTAACAGCCAGTCCCTCTGAGAGCAAACGTTGGTCTATTTTGTTCCATTCTGCTGGCTGAAGAAAGTGAAAAAAAAATGATTTTGTTGGTTAGAATTCTCATGCTATATATTTCAAAAAATTTCTCTGATTACTGGAAACACACATTTATTCAAAATAGTAAAATGAAACACAATAAGACTGAATAAGCTGCATCCCACACTTCCATCTGACTTTCCTGAACTGGGATGCTGTTCTTGGTAGGAACACAACGTCCCTGAAATCTGCAGATCAAAGGCAGAGCGGCAGCGAGCTATAATCTGTGACTGTCGGGTCTCTCCCATGGAAATCTGCTATCTGTCTCTGGACACATGCCATCTCTCCTGTCTGTACATATATGTTGACTCTCTGCTGAACCCTTTTGCGATGTCTGGTAAAACCTGGATCTGGCGTGTAAATGTTTACTGAGCTTCCAAGCTCTGGAACAACTGCTTTCCTCCCCACATAAATGATCTGCTCAGCATAAGACTCAGGCCTGTTTTTTCCTTGACTTTCAAACATTGGGTAACTCACTCCCACATGATCTCATTCAGTTTCAAGGTTTAAATACCATCTGTTTGTTGATGTCTCCCATTTGGTGGCTCAGACGGTAAAGAACCCACCTGCAATGCAGGCGACCTGGATTCGATCTCTGGGTTGTTGTGGGTCCATGGGGGTATACTGTCTAAAGGCTTCCATTAATCTCTCAAGGAAGGCTGCCAGGCTCTCATTTGGCTCTTTTCTAACCAGATTTACCTTAGCCAAATTTGTTGGTCTCCTGGCTGCTGCTCAGACACCAGCCATCAGAGTCTGGCGGTGCACTTGGAGACGCTCCCTGCCTTCAGTGTGCTCAACGTCCCATCAGGGACTTCACGGGTCAGTGGTAATCCTTCATCAATCAATTTAGGCTGTGTGGTAGGTCTCCCATCTACCCCTGGAACATTTTTCCGTGCTTCTGACAAGATCCGTTTGCATTCCTCTATGGTAAAAAGCACCTGTGGCAGCTGCTGACAGTCACCCCAAGTTGGATTATGGGTGAAAAGAACAGATTCTAAAAGATCAATGAGGCCCTGAGGTTTCCCTGAGAACGAGGGGGTCTGAGTTTTCCAGTTATAGATGTCGCCAGTGGAAAAGGGCCAGTATTGGTACGTTTCTTCCCTGTCGGGGCGGGCTGGCCCTGCCCGAACAGGAAAAACTTGGACTGTGGAGGTGGGGGCTTCCAGGCTGTCCTTGTCTGTCATACTGAGGATTCCCATAGTTCTTCCTTGAGTTCCTTGGGCGGGGCCCCCTTCCGTGATTGGAGCTGAAGGTTTGACATCTCCTTGTGCTCCTCAGGAAGAAATCTGGGGTACCTGAAGGGGCAAAGGTGGGTGCGCATAGTGGGGTGGGGAGAGATCGCCCTCTGGGTCGATTAGGTTAGGATATGGTGAGGATTCCTGGAATACTGCTTTTACCCAGCTGTTGCACTCTTTGTCTTCTTTCTCTTTAGAGGCCTCCATGACTAGTATCTGCGAGATTGATGGGGCGGGGATAACAGCGGGGGTAGGGGAAGTAAAGGGCTCAGGAACAAAAAATGTTTCAGCCAAGCCAGTGGGTTATCCACTAAATCCTGCCAGACCAAAATATAGGGAGTTTGGGCTGGGTGCCCAGAGGGACTGGGAGTGAGCATTTTCTCTCTAACCATCGAATAATTGGCAGGCTGAAGGTTCCTTCTTATGGCCAGCCGACATCAAATGCAGGCCACTCAGTGGAACAACAGATCACCCACTTGCTTTTCTTCACCACCAGTGATAGATTTTATGCTCTAGACTTAAAATCAGATAAGTGCTCAGTCATAAGAGACAATGGAGTAGAAGTTGTTTGCCCCATGGTTACAGAGAAGAACACAGGAGACAAAATGAACACACAGAGACAGTGCTGGCACTCACACAGACATGACAAACAGATAAAAAATATACATTGGCCACGAACACAATACTAGGTCTTTCTGGGCCTCCCTCGAAACTATTCTCCCCTTATCCATTCATCTGTTGATAGACATGTTTTGGCTATTGTGAATAATACTGCTGTGAACATAGGTGTTGTATGTATATTTTTGAATTACAGTTTTGTCCAGGTAGATACCCAGGAGTGGAATTGATGGATCATATGGTAATTCTATTTTTACTTTTCTGAGGAACCTCCATTCTGTTTTTCACAGTGGCTGCACCAACTTACATTCCCACCAACAGTGTAGGAGGGTTCTCTTTTTCCCACAGCCTCCCCAGCATTTGTTATTTGTAGAATTTTTGATGATGGCCATTCTGACTGGTGTTAGGTGATACCTAATTATAGTTTTGACTTGCCTTTCTCTAATAATTAGTGTTGTCGAGCATCTTTTCACATGCCCACTGATCATATGTATGCCTTCTTTCTTAATAGAAATATCTATTAAGGTCTTCTGCCCATTTTTAATTGGGTTGTTTGTTTTTTGTTGCTGAGTGGCATGAGCTGCTTGTATATTTTGGAGAATAAGCTCTTCTCAGTTGCATCATTTGCAAATATTTTCTCTCGTTCTATAGGTTGGTTTTTTTATTTGTTTTCTTTTGTTGTTGTTTTTTGTTTGTTACAGTTTCCTTTGCTGTGTAAGCCATCTCATTTTTAAGTCTCAAAGCCTAGAAGAGGTGGAAGGCACAGCCATACCCTGACTTTGGAGGACTCTGGGGCGACAAGCACTTAGTCATTGACTAAGAGAAGACTTTGCAGATACTGAGAATAGTCACTACTGGGAGAAGTGAGAACTGCTGGGTAGGACTAAAGAGAGCAAAGCTTGCAGTTTGGGGATGGGTGGATTCTAAAAAGAGTATCCAACAGAAAGGTGAAATGAAATAAGGTTACAACATGGTTAGCACAATGATTAACAAAGTGTAACTACTCAATAAACAAGAGTGATGCTGATGGTGATGGTGATACTCTGCCTAACAGACTCTTGTGCTCCAAAGGCTTCCATGTATATAAACTACTTTTGATTTATTTCTGTGTGTCCAATATCTACTTCAGGGGCTAGGAGACAGAAAAGGCTCAATTATCATTTGTTGAGGTGAACTGACCAGAAATGAACATAGAATTGCCACTGATAAGGAATTAAGAAAAGGGAAAGGCCAGAGGAAGAAAAAGCAAAGAGCTCATGGTTAAAATCTAGGTGTATAAAAACAAAGTGGAAAAGGTATACATCAGGCCACAGTTGAGGAATCTTCTAGGAAAATACTGCCCATCAGGTAACTAAACATTCCCTCTGCTGAGCTCCACAGACCACACTCACCCAAAATCAACATGAAATAAATGATTGTTTCAAAACATGGACCTCTTCATATTTCAAAGTCTAAAATAAATTTTCGCAAGTGGGACAAGTCTTAGTATTATAGCTAAACAGAAATTTTTAAAAGGGAAGGCAGGTAGACATTCAAGAATGTACAACAGAGTCTGTTTCCCTGAGGCTGGCAATTGTAACTGACAAGCAAGGGAAGAAAGGGTGCCCTACCTTAATCAATTCTGAATAACACTTCCCATTATTAACAAAAATGACAATCACTTATATGTCTCTAGGGTTGACTATCAGAGAAGGCAATGGCACTCCACTCAGTACTCTAGCCTGGAAAATCCCATGGGTAGAGGAGCCTGGTAGGCTGTAGTCTATGGGGTCACTAAGAGTTGGACACGACTGAGCGACTTCACTTTCACTTTTCACTTTCATACACTGGAGAAGGCAATGGCACCCCACTCCATGCACTGGAGAAGGAAATGGCAACCCACTCCAGTGTTCTTGCCTCGAGAATCCCAAGGACGGGGGAGCCTGGTGGGCTGGCGTCTATGGGGTCGCACAGAGTCAGACACGACTGAAGCGACTTAGCAGCAGCAGCAGCAGCAGGGTTGACTATGTCCTAAGCCATGTGCATATCTCAGCAACCCAATGTTGCTGAGGCAGATGTTATATTACCATCTTAACTTACACTTACTCCTTGGAAAGAACATTATGACCAACCTAGACAGCATATTAAAAAGCAGAGACATTACTTTGCCAACAAAGGTCCATCTAGTCAAGGCTATGGTTTTTCCAGTAGTCATGTATGGATGTAAGAGTTGGACTATAAGGAAAGCTGAGTGCCAAAGAATTGATGCTTTTGAAGTGTGGTGTTGGACTCTTGAGAGTCCCTTGGACTGCAAGGAGATCCAACCAGTCCATCCTAAAGGAGATCAGTCCTGGGTGTTCATTGGAAGGACTGATGTTGAAGCTGAAACCAATACTTTGGCCACCTGATGTGAAGAGCTGACTCATTTGAAAAGACCCTGATGCTGGGAAAGACTAAGGGCAGAAGGAGAAGGGGATGACAGAGGATGAGATGGTTGGGTGGCACCACTGACTCAATGGACAGGAGTTTGCGTAAACTCTGGGAGTTGGGGATGGACAGGGAGGCCTGGCGTGCTGCGACTCATGAGGTAGCAAAGAGTTGGACACAAATGAGCAACTGAACTGAACTGAGTGAGGAAACTGAAGCTTAGGTTAAGTAATTTCTCACAGAACTAGGGAGAAGAATCATGTTTTGACTCAACTTGAGTTTACCTAACTTGAGAGTGAATCTTAGTCATTCCCACAAACCAGCCACTGTGATTATTCTGTAACACAATGTACTCAGAGATTCTACTATACCCTAATTTTTCCACTGTTTCATAGGTATTGCATTTGACCATAGGTTTTTAACTTGAGACTAGGAAAATCCCATGGACAGAGGAGCCTGGTAGGCTGTAGTCCATGGGGTCACTAAGAGTTAGATATGACTGAGCAACTGTCATGTTTTGCTCAGAGCGACTTCCCTTTCACTTTTCACTTTCATGCATTGGAGAAGGAAATGGCAACCCACTCCAGTGTTCTTGCCTGGAGAATCCCAGGGACAGGGGAGCCTGGTGGGCTGCCATCTATGGGGTCGCACAGAGTCGGACACGACTGAAGCAACTTAGCAGCAGCAGCAGCAGGGACTCCAGAAACTGTTTCAGAGAATATGTGAATTCTCTAAAATCAAAAATGAGATGTTTTGTTTTGTGCATATTTCCAGGGAGAGGAAGGTTTACTGTGACAGCAGTTCTCAAGAGGGCTTATGGCCCAAAAACACGTTAAGAATGACTGCATTAAACTATACATTCAATACAGGAGGCTCAGTCTCTATTATTCTGTTATGATAATGTCTCTCTAGAAATTAGTAAGGTTACATAAACACTTAGAAGGTATGGATGATGAATCTGAATAAATTTGTCTATTACCATTGTCCTCGTAATCTTGAATTTAAAAGAACAGATGAATATAAGAAAAAGAAAGAACAAAGTGGTAAATGTTTTTCAAAGA
The DNA here is from genome assembly GCA_006408695.1 of Aepyceros melampus. NCBI lineage: Eukaryota > Metazoa > Chordata > Mammalia > Artiodactyla > Bovidae > Aepyceros > Aepyceros melampus. Next base: position 148,377 of record SJXQ01008882.1, on the reverse strand, counting down.
AAAAGAGACTATTCAAGAAAAACCAGCTTTGTTAACTATTCGTAAAATATTGTGAATATTCTAGAGAAGAGAACAGTCTCACTTGTCCATTTCAACGCATTTTCCCATGTACGCAAAGAACTGTTTGCGTGCGTGCATGCGTGCTCATTTACTCAGTCATATCTGACTCTTTGCAACACTTTGGACTGTAGAACATCAGGCTCCTGTATCCATGGGATTTTTCAGACAAGAATCCTGGAGTGGGTTGCCATTTCCTACTCCACGGAATTTTCCCAATCCAGCATTCAATCCACATCTCTTGCATCTCCTACATTGCAGAAGGATTCTTTACATGCTGAGCCATCAGGGAAGCCCAGAGAACTGTTTAACTACCAAGCAAATACAAAGACAGGAAGTACTTTGGTGCTGCCCCAATAGAATCCCAGCTCTCAGCACAGAACCTAAAAGGATCCAGCTCACAATAGCTGGTAGACAGAGCAACAGACCCACCCCAGAGATCTGCCCAGGGTTTCTACTGATGCTGTGGAGTGTGGGCAGTGGAGAGCTGTGGTCAGTAAGGGCAACAATCCTTTTTAATACCTGCGTTCTCCCTGGTGAGATTCAACTACCCCACCCAATTGCCCATCTCTCTCTCTCTCCAAAAGTTACCAGGTATAGGTCACTGGAGACATTTTTTCCTTCCTGGACTTTTTGTCATGTAAATGTAATACGTTTCACTGGTACTTCCTTGCTGGTGCTTTTCAACTTTCAATTTTCATTTGGTAAAAGCATTTCTGCACACACACACACAACTAGCAATCAGACAAATATAGACACAGACCCAAACACATGTGTACCACAGCACAGCCTGTATACCATGTCAGTGACTAGGGAATAAGTTCTGTGGCTTAAACTGCTTGTCTAATTCAGCTTCTCAATGGTACCCTGTCTCTCACTTTCTTTAACACATTTGCCTCTGCAGAAAAATTATTTTCCTTTAAGGAAATCAAGAGTTTTCTCCAGAGGCATGTAGTCAACTGTCTTTTTTTTTCTTTAAGAAAAAAAAAAGGCTAGGCATAAACATTTTAGTTATTATTTTATTTGGGATCAAGAGTTGTTGGGTTTTCTTCCCCATTGAAAAAATAAGATAAAGTGATTTGGCCTTTCCAATCTTATACCAACCTTGAGGTCTTGAGTTCAACCTCTCTCTAAAAAGAAAAATGTCAGGGCTGAAATGCACCCAATTTCACCTAATTTTCTGTGTCTCTGTCTTCAAGAAGATGGACTGAGATGGCTCACCACACAGAATGGGCACAACTTACTTGAGAAATAAAAACTGCAAGCCTGCGGGTTAAGAAACTGTACCATTCTGGGGCAGGTTCTAGGCCCTCTGCACAATTCTCATTTTATAGCTCACCCAGGCCAGTTGTGTAATTACACAGAGCACTCTTTCTATTGGCAAGATCCATTGATCCTTAAGTGTACCTTTTCCGGCATCCAGTAAATAAGGACAGTGAGTAAGCACTGTTTTCTGCTCCTGGAACAGCAAAGGACTGATTAGTTGCATTTGCAGATTAATGACTTTCAACTAGAAAGGGTGAACGCAAAAGGATAAGCCACAGCCACAGTGACAGAAGGCAAATAAAAGTATTTATAAGGGCAGGAGGAGGGGGTGGGGGCCAGGAAGGGCCATCGATTGCTTCTGGCCTCTGCACTGTGGACACATTCCAATGAGGGCGGGTATTCCGCCAGCCTAAGAGGTTTCTGCAAAGGCAAAGCATGAAAGGCATCAGTTGATGGGTACAAGGACAGCCATGAGGGGAGGCAGAGAGAAGAATTCTCTGCAGAAAGAGCAACCGGGATCAAGGAACCTCTCCCTCCTCTCTTTGTCAGAGCAGCTTTCACTTTCAACTTGCTCTCCTGCCCTGTCCCTCACCCTCATCTGTATAAAGGTTGACTTGATAGCTTGCAAAGAAACTTCCTAGCAAGTATTAAAAAATAACATTTAAATTCTGTTTATTCCCATTTCCTGAAATAACATTATGCCTCTGAGTTTGTCTCATTATTTTTAATCCTATCTCCCACGTAAGTGCAAAGGTACTATTTTATTCCTAGACATATTAGGTTAGTCAAAGCAGAGGTTTTACTTCACTCAAAAAGTAAAAAGAAGGTGTGAGGCTGGGGATAGATAGCAGGATAGACATCACTGGTTCCCAGATTTGGGGATTTCATTAACTAGAAATATTTTAAATAAAAGTGGGGAGATGCTGTAGGATTTGAGATTTTCTATAACCCCAAGTAATCCACTGAAAACAATTTTCATTAACTGTAATACCTATTATATAAAAGAAAGGTGTTTTAAAACTAAATAAGAAAAGACAATCTCAGAAAATGGGAAAGAATTTTATTTTAAATGCATTTAGTTTGATGAAAACCATACTACTATCTCATGATACTTCTCATTTCTCCAACTAGGATAAGCTTTCTGACCAGAAGCTAGTCTACTGGTGTTGAGCTCTCGTTAAACTATAAGCTAGGATTACCAGTCTGGGAATGTAAATATCACTTCTCTGGGCCAGCCTTTCCTGATCCAAACCCCATCTCCATGCCTGGGGTTACGATCCTTGTAAATTTTCACTGTAATGTACTTTTCTCGCATTTGCACCTTTAAAAATTGCCATAAACATGTTTTTATTTGCTGTTTATTCCTTCTTTGTCGGTCCATACTCTGCCCCCAGGGCCTACTTTTCTTACCTATAATATGCAATAGTAGATTTTTTAAAAAACTAGGTAAGACAAAAATCTCATACTAGCTCCTACTCCACCATTTACAGTCAGGTGACCTTTGGTAAATAATTTAATAGAGTTGTTTTTTCCTCCTCAAGGTGGTTTTGGGGATCAAATCAGATGACATATGTTAAAGAGCTATATCAGCTATAAAATTCTATGTAGCTGCCATTTACCAAAAGGAACAATGGATGAACAAAAGTCTTCTCTTTCTTCAAGTTATATCTCTCCACCTAAATAAATCTAGTAATTGCCTTTCACATAAGTCATGTCAGCCCCAAATTCTAGTCCACAGGAATGATTCCATCAGGATGATTATACATGAAATAAGCTCCACTCAGCAAAGACTTTACTCCTTGCCACTTAATAAACATTTCTGAGCATTTGCAATTCGGTGCTCAGCCTTCTTCACAGTCCAACTCTCACATCTATACATGACTACTGGAAAAACCATAGCCTTGACTAGATGGACCTTAGTTGGGAAAGTAATATCTCTGCTTTTGAATATGCTAGCTAGGTTGGTCATAACTTTTCTTCCAAGGAGTAAGCGTCTCTTAATTTAATGGCTGCAGTCACCATCTGCACTATTTTGGAGCCCCAAAAAATAAAGTCTGACACTGTTTCCAGTGTTTCCCCATCTATTTCCCATGAAGTGACGGGACTGGATGCCATGATCTTCGTTTTCTGCATGTTGAGCTTTAAGCCAGTTTTTTCACTCTCCTCTTTTACTTTCATCAAGAGGCTTTTGTCATCTGCATATCTGTATGGATGTGAGAGTTGGACTGTGAAGAAGGCTGAGGGCCAAAGAATTGATGCTTTTGAACTGTGGTGTTGGAGAAGACTCTTGAGAGTCTCTTGGACTGCAAGGAGATCTAACCAGTCCATTCTGAAGGAGATCGGCCCTGGGATTTCTTTGGAAGGAATGATGCTAAAGCTGAAACTCCAGTACTTTTGCCACCTCATGCGAAGAGCTGACTCAATGGAAAAGACTCTGATGCTGGGAGGGATTGGGGGCAGGAGGAGAAGGGGATGACAGAGGATGAGATGGCTGGATGGCATCACTGACTCGATGGACGTGAGTCTGAGTGAACTCCGGGAGATGGTGATGGACAGGGAGGCCTGGCGTGCTGCGATTCATGGGGTCACAAAGAGTCGGACACGACTGAGCGACTGAACCGAACTGAAGCACTTTTATGGGGCTTCTTTGATGGCTCAGCAGTAAAGAATTCACCTCTAGTGCAGGAGACTCAGCAGATGTGGGTTCAATCCCTGGGTTGGGAAGATCCCCTGGAGGAAGGCATGGCAACCCACTCCAGCATTCTTGCCTGGAGAACCCCAAGGACAGAGGAGCCTGATGGGCTACAGTCCATGGGGGTGCAAAGAGTCAGACACGACTGAAACGACTGAGCACAGAAGGCACTTTTACACAATATCACTCACTTTAAATGATTCCAAAGAAGATAACTCAGCTGTGTATCTTTTTAATTGGGGGGAAATTGCTTTACAGTGTTGTGTTGGTTTCTGTCATACAACAGCACAAAACAGTCATAATTATACATATATCATCTCCCTCTTGAGCCTCTCTCCTCTTCCTCCATCCCACCCCTCAGGTCATCACAGAGTACCAGGCTGGGTACTGGTACTACAGCCGGTGGTACTGGTACACAGGCTCCCTGTGTCATATAATCTTTCATTAAAAGAGAATATCATCCCATTCTTCAATCTACACCTGACTGTCTTTCTGGTGTAGATATCTTGGTCCTTCTGATCAAATCATTTCTCCTTGTTTTATAACATTCCTCCCAGCATTGGTATTCTTCATAAAGACTTATTTTTTTCCTAAACTGATGCTGTATATGACAATTAAAAACTTGAAGCTCTTCAAGTTCTATTCAACAACTGTTGACTGCTATAAAAGAAAAACTGCACTGAATCAGTTAAACAGGTAAGTAAAGACTTTATTCAAAACTGTTACAATAGGAGAAAGACATTAAACTCAACTCCTTTAAAAACAAGGCGGGAGGGATTTTTAAAGCTGGGGTGAGTTAATGGAAGAAGCTGGAGAACTTAAGCCTGGAAGAGTGGTCAATGGGACAGGCCATTTGTGCTTAATTGTCCTCAGAAGTGTTAAGATTCCTACCCCCACCACACCACTCAGACGCTGGGAGATAAGGGCTCTAACTTTCTTGATGATTACATTTCAAAGGGATGGTTCCCAGTTCCTTAAGAAAGACATTCTAAAGATAATGATATTTTCTTTTCTTCCCCAAATACAATTATAAGCCATGTATCTGTTTGGCAGTGATATAGCATTACTCCAGGGTCTTTTCCATCTTACCCAAATCCCTCTGCCCCTATTACTAATCTTCATCCTTTTGAAATGTTTGCCCAGCAATATTCCATCAAATTTATGAGTAGCATACTGTTTTAAGTGTCAGCTTTCTTTGGTGTTTTTATTTCTGTCACTTGCAAATCCAGTTTGTCCAGGTCTCAGAATTACTTGAGTCCTGTCTCTCACCACAGCACTCTTTGCCGCACTTTCAATGCCCCTCGTCTCCCTTTTATTACATTTAATCACATGGTAAATTTAAAAGATGAGTCCAGATAAAGAAGGCTCATTAACTTTAATGGTCACTTTTTATATTTGGGTGAAAGGCCTTAAACCCTTGTAAATTAGGCTGGGATTTATAAACCATGACAAACGTGATGACAAATACTGATTTCCTAGTAAATTCCTTCAACACACTATATCCCCATGCATGATGAATTGGTAGTGTTCCTTTCTGTTATTATTTACACAAATGACTTTGACACTGTCTCGATACATGGGCAATATACTTAAACCCATGACAGATCTCACAGATGAAGATAGAGCCATATATTTCCTTTATTTGACTTCTACTAAAATCAAAAGGACAAAAGCACAGCAAAACCTGACTATAATGCATATAGCACGCAGCACCGAGAATTAAAAACATAGTTTCTACTCTGTTTAAAAAATAAAAGCAGATCACTTTGAGACAAATTCCAAGTTTCCCACATAACTGCTCAAATTACGGACACTGTGTGGTTCTATTTCCCAAATTATACCCCTGTGGTAAGATTCCTCTTCAAGAAAACCATAGAGATCAATCAGCTACAGCCATGACCCCTTAATCCCGCTGTTAGACTTTAAGAATTTTCTGCCAGCAGTGAGTTATTGCCTGACAAGTGTTTAAATATTATACATTATGAAATTTAAATGAGAAATTATTTACACAGGAATATAAAAAAAAGCATATTACCAATTATATAGTTCCCTGAACACTTAATCATGTAGCCAAGTGGAAAACCCTTCAGAAAATCTGTCCTCTACCATTTCCCCATAATGAAGGGTGCCTCAAAAAATACTCATTGAATCTCTGCAGCCACATTTCAAGCACCTACTCTCACCCTGCAGTGCACTCTGCCACTTTTTGTCATCCAAACAAAACGCAAGTAAACGACGGAGAAGCTGAGCTTAAACCCTTTAAATATTTACTGGCGAAGCCTACTCTTAGTAATACATGCTGTAGTGTTAGACGCAATTTCATCCTCGAGTGGCTGGCAGACAATTTGGGCAGGCTTACTGAGAAGTGGAGGATCTTTCCTTGCTTTACCTTTGAGGAGAAGCATCCCCTTATCTTCAGTGAATTAGTTTAAGAACTTTCCCCGCTCGTCCACTGTATCAGCAAATCAGTCAGGCCTGATGAACTGACGGCCCACTTAACCCAGCTCTGTTAGCTAATGGGAGAGCAGGCACAGGAGGCTGCCTCCGTGGAACCGGGGTCCCCTCCCCCTCACCAGGCCCTGAGGGATGTGAGTCCCAGTCAGGCAGAGTCCCCTCATTTCCCAAAAGGAACTTGGTGCAATTTGCTGGACAGAAAACCAACTTGATTAAGGTGTCATTTTCTTTCACAACAGGGGTCTGAGCCTCTGTGAACAGGGGACATGCTTCTTAACCATGCCTGAGGCTGCCTTTAAAAACAGAACCATTTCCCCGGCCAGGTGAGTCAGAGGCAGAGGGCTCTGACTGCAGGTGGTGGCGGAAGCCTTCTCCCTTGCTGGGCTTTTATTGAAAGTCAGAAGGAATTTAGAGTCCCCGGGAAATGTGATTCTCATTCTTACAAAGTGAGATAAATCCATACACACGAACATGAAAAGGTATCAAGAATATAAAATTAAAGAAAAAGAAAACCCCATCTATATTTTTAATCTGTGTAGTATGTGTAGATGTAATTATGTGTGTGCATTTTTTATATATTTATATGTACAGCTTCCCTGGTGACTCACTCCATAAAGAATCCGCCTGCAATGCAGGAGACCTGGGTTCCATCCCTGGATTGGGAAGATCCCTTGGAGGAGGGCATGGCTACCCACAAGTATTCCTGACTAGAGAATCCCCTTGGACAGAGGAGCCTGGCAGGCTACAGGCCATGGGGTCGCAAAGAGTCAGACACGACTGAGCAACTAAGCACAAGAGTGAGTGAGTGAGTGTGTCTGTCTGTCTGTCTGTCTGTCTGTCTATACAAAGAAAAACTCCAAGTGGATCTGGTTTCAAGTATTATCAGTGGTTACTTTGAGGCATAGGATTCAGAAAATAAAGAGAAAACCAGGAATTGGCTATGAAGTTTTACACCATTAGAATTTTTACAGAAGCATAATGGCCATCATCAGTTTTGAGTGTAAATAAAGAAATAATTTGCCCCTGTTTACTTAATAGATTATCACACTGGCCAATTTAAGCATTAGGGCTCAATGCTAAACTGCAGATGGGAAAGGCAGAACCTGATCTCCTTCTCGGCTTACAGCCAACAGTTAATCTGACCAGAGTAGTTACAGAACAGATTGTAGACCTTCCCAGGAGCTGCCACGTGGGATTTTTGAGATCTCATTCTGAATCTTTTCATGAATGTTCTGATATCATTACAGACCCAGCTCTGCATGCCTTATGGCTAGTGAATTAAACTCATTTAGAGCTTGATCTTATCCCTCTTTTTCAAAGCATGTTTTCTCAAACACATCCATGCTTTACGTAGTATTAGCCTCTTTACGGCTTTGTGAAAAAAATATTTAAATAGTATTTTGTTGAGATTTTTTAAGGTATATAAGAAAAGCAGGTTAAATTCCCTAGTTCCAATTCTTCTTCCAACACACAACCCCTCTAGATATCAGAAAGACCTGCCCGTTGCTTTTCTGAAAGAAGAGGAAGGCCCATCATTCCATAATTACTCTCTTGCACAGATTGGCACAATATCGGAGCTAACACAAAGAGTACATAAAAGACCATGGTATAACATCTCTGCTGCTGTAAATTGAAATAATAAACTTTGGCAAGCTCAAAGGACAGCAGATTCAATTTGACCGTTCTCTCAAAGCAGACTGAGAACAACAGAGGGAAGCTGACTAAATAGGATTAGAATCTATTTTATTTGATTATTACATCACTGGATGAGGCAAGATATAATGCAATTCTCCCAAGTTGTTAATTCAGCATTCACAAAATAATGGTAGAAATCAAATTTTATATTCCACATTCAAAATCACTGATTTTCAAGCTGAAAGAGAATTTTCTAACTTCTTTTAGCTTCAAGAACTCTTTCTTGAAGCAAACAGTAGGGCCAAAGTCCAATGTGTAAAACAGGAAAGGGAAGCTTGCTCTCTTGAGAGCAAGGGCTTAAAATTGTGCCTACTTTTCCCACTTTCCAGACCCTCTGCAAGAGCCTTTGGAGAATTTCCAGGTCTACTACAGAGCACCATTTGGAAAATGACCAATCCAGGCCATCACCTTCATTTAAAACATGCAAATGTTATTAACTCTTAAGATTTCTAGCTAAAGGTAAACTTAGAGAAGAGGGAGGAAAGGGAAACCACATTCAGACAAAGTTGCCTATTTGGAGATGAATAGTAGATACATCCTGTAAGGGGATTAAGTGATACTGGTCAACTTCGACCATTTGTTACATGCCAAAAATAGCACTAAGTTCTTCAGGAGCAAGCATTCACACAACAGATTTTTATCGGCTCCCCATGAGGCAGATACTTTATTATGACCACTAAACAAATGAACATATACAGGCTCTTAAATGACCAGAGGTTAGGCTCACATAACTCAGAAATGGCAGAGCTAATTCAAACCCGGGCAACCCTTCTTACATGGCATTATGTCTACCACTGTGTTCCTCTAACTGCTGTCTTCTCCCTCTTCATCACCACTCATTTCTTTTTGTCCCATTACTTTACCCCTAAAATAGTAGGAAGGCAGATGTTACTGGTTTCACCGCACACTATGCACAGAGCTCTGTACATCTCCTATTGGAACTAATATCCTACAATACGTCTGTAAAGACTGCCAAGCTACAGTCCCTATTTTAATCAATCCAGCCAACAAAGACTACTTCTATTAAGAGTAAGATCCTCAAATCCAAAGAAAGGACCAAATGAGACAGAATAGCACACATTCTGAAAGATAAAAGTCAAAGTGGGCTTGAAAACCAGAATACACATCTCCTAAGAGGCAAAAAGAAAAAGCTGGAGCATTTGGGACAAAACCAGACCTGAATAAATACAAGATGGAAAGAGACAGCCAAGGACCAAGTCACAAGCAATTCTGGCAGGAATCAGAGTAGACAAATTGAATGTGAGTCAGCAATGAAGTACTGTCATCAGGAATGTGAGGAAAATGATGACAGAATGCCCTCAAGGAGTGTGATCCCCAAGGACTCCAAAATAAACCTTCCAATGTCCCATTCATCAACTCACACCTTAGATCCATCCTGTGTCTAGTAATGGCCATGATACTTTTTAAATAATGGAGAGAAAAGGATAAAGGCCAAAAAAGGCAGAATTGACTAGAAAAAAAGAAAAAAGGTTCTTTGGAGGAAGATTAAAAGATGTTGAATTATTTAACCTACATGAGATGGTATTAAGAGTACCATAAAAAAGGGTGTGGGGAGTTCCCAACTGTATAAAACATCCCTACATAAGAATGCTGACCCCTTGCTCTCTGTTTACATTAAAGAAATCATTCATTGGTTCACTGAACAAGCATTTACCAAGAACACCTACTGTGTTCTAGGGACACAAACATGGAAAATGTGTCTAATTTGTGCCATGAAGGAATTCACAATCCAGTGGAGAGCTAGAGATGTCAACAAATAATTATCATTTCAGTGGGACAGATGATCATAGAGGCAGAACACAGGGGCACAACGGTGGGAGTGGTAAAAACGCTGGTGCGGTGAGGCTGGGGCCAGGGGTGGCAACTGAGCAGAGTCTTAAAGAAAGAGGAGGAGATTTTTCAGAATTCAAGGAAGGGAAGAACACTCCAGGCACAGGGAAGACTATGTACAAAGGCAAAAAACTGGGAACTCGTGGAGAACATTTATGGAATTTCAACTAGTGCACCAAAGCTGGAGATTGGTATATAAGAGAAGAAGAGCAGAAAATGAGCCAAAGGCACCAACTGGGACATGATAATAGAGATGAATTTATGTCAGCTAGTAAGCTGGGTTTACATCTAGCTAGTTACAACATCCTGCTACAAAACCAAAATACTTCGTAGCAATCGGAACAGGCTCGCTGGTTGCCATCCAAACGTAACTTCCCTGCACTAGGACTTTCAGAGCTCCTCACAACTCAAGGGTAGTTGTGGGAAAACATTCATGTATCTTTTTGAAGCCTTGAGAATACAAAAAGAAGTATAGCTAAAAATAAGCAGAGATGTGGGCTGATGAGCGGAGGTCAGTGAGTCCTGCATGATCAATGGGAAAGCAAGAGGTGTGGACTTAGGAACGCCAAGTCAGCACAAATTAGCCCGCTTCTTGTCCTTGCACTGACTGTTTCTCTGATGTTCCTGCGGGGATCTTTGCTCCCAGTCATCTGGAACCCTTGGTACAGAAAATAACATAGATGTTCAAAGAAAAACATTAACTGGGGATGTTACTAGGAACATGGGAAACTTATGTTATCTAAAAAACCAGACACTTTCTGCATACCAATAGCTCAATAAAAGCAATGTGGAATTGGTCAGCGGGGCTCTTGATCCTAGAAGTCTTGAGTTCCCCAGTCCCATCTTTAAAAACTTTAATTCTGTCTCTAGTTCCTTTTTTCCAAACTGCATCAACCACTTTCAATCCTTACCTGCTGCACTGGCCACAGCAGGTAGTGACTGGAACTGAGACCTCTCCTTTCCAGTTCTTACACCAGTGTCCATTTTGATGCCATCGTGGTTGTTTACAGTGTTCAATATCATCCTTGCTAACATTTTGGGAGTTTCTTCTTAGGTGAAGGAGAACTGCTGAAGAGTTTCAAACAAAGATGTCACATGATCAGAATGATATAAAAATTTTTTGAAGGATCCTTGATTGCAAAGTAACCAGAAGAGAGTGAAGCTTCTCTCCATGGAGAGATCTAAGAAGACACACAGTTTTCTTGTTTGGAAGGATAGAACATTTCAATGCTGGTCATCCTGTGTATGGATGACTTGGGGGAGATGACTGAAGAGTTTGCACTTCATTTGTGAGATCATTCCATTGGCAAACACTGTGAAAATGCCCTATGGTTAAGTTTTCCTCTCACCTGTTTAAAGAAGATGAGAAGTGTAGAAGAGATGGCTGGGGATTGGGCTCTTTGAGTGACAACCTCTATCTCATAACTTGGTTGTTATTGTTCAGCTGCTAAGCTGTGTCTGACTCTTTGAGACCCCATGGACTGCAGCATGCCAGGCTTCCCTGTTCTTCACTTTTCCTGCAGTTTGCTCAAACTCATGTCCATTGAGTCAATGGTGCCATCCAACCATCCCATCTTCTGTCGTCCCCTTCTCCTGCCTTCAATCTTTCCCAGCATTAGGGTCTTTTCCAATGAGTTGGCTCTTTGCATCAGGTAGCCAAAGTACTGGAGCCTCAGTTTCAGTCCTCCCAATGAATATTCAGGACTGATTTCCTTTAGGGTTGACTGGTTGGATCTCCTTGCAGTCCAAGGGACTCTCAAGAGTCTTCTCCAAAACCACAGTTCAAAACCGTCAATTCTTTAGTGCTCAGCCTTCTTTATGGTCCAACTCTCACATCCATACATGACTCCTGGAAAAACCATAGCTTTGACTAGATGGACCTTTGTTGGCAAAGTAATGTCTCTGCTTCTTAATATGCTGTCTAGGTTTGTCATAGCTTTTCTTCCAAGGAGCAATCATCTTTTAATTTCATGGCTGCAGTTACCATCCACAGTGATTCTGGAGCCCAAGAAAAGAAAACCTGTCACTGCTTCCACTTTTTCTCCTTCTATTTGCCATAAAGTGATGGAAGCATGATTTTAGTTGTTTTTTTTTTTTAATGTTAAGTTTTAAGCCAGCTTTTTCACTCTCTTTTTTTCACTCTCCTCAAGAGGCTCTTTAGTTTCTCTTCACTTTCTGCCATTAGAGTGGTATCATGTGTATATCTGACGTTGTTGACATTTCTCCCAGCAATCTTGATTCCAGCTGGTGATTCATCCAGCCTGATTTTCACATGATGTACTCTACATAGAAGTTAAATAAGCAGGGTGATAATATACAGCCTTGATATACTCCTTTCCCAATTTGGAACCAGCTTGTTATTCCACATCCACCTCTTTGCTTCTGACCTGCATACAGATTTCTCAGGAGACAGGTAAGTGGTCTGATATTCCTATCAGTTTAAGAATTTTCCACAGTTTGTTGTGATACACACAGTCAAAGGCTTTAGCATAGTCAATAAGCTGGAGGCATAAGCATCACTTTATGTTGAAATTCTTTCACGCTGCTGTGGCAGGTAACCCCTGACAGCAAGTAATCTCAGGCTGGGGCCTCTCCTCCCATGGTGCTCCACACCACTGCCCTCTCCTCACCGGAGACAGCAGGCAGGCTGAAGCATGGGACCAACTTAACATTTCAGGAGTCATGAGGGCAAGCGGGCAGGAGCTGCCAAGGAGGAAGAGGGAACTCCGAGGTCATGCAGCAAACCACGTCACTGAGGAGGATCAGAATCCACACTTTAGCTTTGAATCTCACCACTTAAGCTCTTTCCAAATGTACTGTTAGTCACTCAGTCGTTCACATAAATCCAATCATTTCCAAATGATATCGTTAAAAAAAAAAAGTTAAAACTCAGCTTTTTCTTTGGAAAAAGAAAAAATTGTATTCCTTGGTCAATCATGTAACCCTAACCTGAATTTTGCCCTGCTCATTTTTCCCATCTTTAAACTACCTGCTGATCTACTACTGTGCAAGCATTTTCCTCCTCATTTACTGAAGCTGCCACTTTCTTTTTTTCTTCTTTTTTTTTTCTCTTAATGCTCACCTAATTAACAGTCAAGCAGCTCTGCATACAAAATCTCCATGCTTTAACATTTTCCTTCTGATTAGAAGCTTAAAGAAAGAGCTGTTGAAGTTCAAAAAAATTTTTCTTCCAAGAATTTTATCTGCTCAAACATCACACCATCCGTTCTGAACAAGGACAGTGCAAGCAGCAGCCTCTAAAATCCCCAGAGATTGGGAGACCTTTGCTCCCTAAGATGATCACTGGATGTTTTGGGAGTCGGCTCCTTTAAGGCCACACTGTGGCCAGACAAACTTGCCCACAGGTAACACACCAGAACCATTCAGAAAAAGCCTATTCAACTCATCTCTTTTTAATTGTGCTATCCTCAAGAGTTTTTCAAAGGCCATGCTTTCAAACTTTTATTAACTCACCGAACAATCATTTGTTGAGCACCTACAAAATGCTAGACACTGAACGAGGTGCGAGAATATCATGGTGAACAGAAGATGTAGTCTTTACCTCAGTGAGTTTACTATCTATAACAGCAGCTCCTAACCTTGGTTGCATATTTAAATCATCCAGGGAGTTCTGACAATTACCAGTGCCCAGCCAACCCCAGACGAATAAAATCAAAACCTCCTGAGGCGAGGAAGAGTTTTTAAAGGTCCCCAAGTGACTCCAAAGTGTAACCAAGGTTGAGAACTAGACATATCCATCAAATAATCATACAAATCATGATTTGTATCATAGAAATCATACAAATTATAGCGTGCTGCAGTCCATGGAGTCCCAAAGAGTCAGACGCAACTGAGAGACTGAACTGAATCATACAAATAGATGTAAAATTGTAATACTAATAAAGGCCACAAAGAATTAGTCACACTTTGAGAAGGCTTTCATGCCACTCATTTATGCATGCAGCCAAGATTTGCTGAGCCCCTGCTGCTTGCCAGAAACTACAAATGTGATAGAACTATGGGCCATAACCTGAAGACACCGGATGACACCGGTCATCCAGCCATCCTTAGCGATAATGAGTCGGAAGAGAATGCTGAGCACTAGGAGAGTTCTCGTCATCCCCACCCGCTCCAGCAAGCGAACGCAATGTGATTCACACCAGGCAGGAACGCTGACCTCAGGGCGCAAGTAGAGCTGAGAGCCTGTGCCTCCTAAATGCTGGCAGGAGATCTGAGCAAGGCCACGTGAGGAAATCCAGTGCTTAGCGGACTGACTGGAGTAGAGGGAAGTGGCTCGATAATCTGGACTGACAAGGGATGTCCAGGAGGAGGAAACTGGAAACCTGATCTATTAGGTCTGTTAGCTGACTTAAAAAGGAAAATAAATTCAGTAAGGCTCTAAGCAAGATTGTCTTGGATTTGCTAACGGATATGTGTAGAATCCTTATATAATGAGCTGCTTTAAATAAACAAACAGCATTCTGGCTTTACAAAAGCTTCTGGATACTGGAGAGGTTATTAAAATAAGAAAGGTGGTGATTTAGCCCCACCATTGCCGCCCAGACACCCCTCCCATATTGAATGCCTTCTTGCTCCTACTTATTTGAAAGATGGTCCTTCAAGAGAATGCAGGGTTTTTTCTTGTTTCATTTTGTGGTGTTTTTCATTGTAACAGATAGAACTACACCTTAAAAAGCACTTATTTGTTTGTTATATTCTTCTTTTTTTTTATCTTTAACATTACATTGTAAACCTGACTTCACACAAGTCACTACAGCAACCATCAAACTGTCACAAAGCTGATAACGTTCGATACCAAGGATCAAGGAGACATGGATATATACTTATCTTCAATGAGAAATGATTTTTTAAAATCCTTCACCATCCATTTTTAATTCCAATATGATGATAGCATATTTGTTTTTTAAAACATGTATTCACAGACACTGTAGGAAGCAAATGGGCTGAGAATTCTCCATGTTTCCTATGATCCCAAGGAGAGAGCTGCTAAGACTATATTTGATTCCAAAGGGGGAGAGAGCTTCATTTTTAATAAGTACAGAAGATTTGGATTTAATGTAAACAGCACACAAAATCCACACTGTGAACTCGCCAGCTTTGCTCTGATGCCACATCCTTTGTCTGTCCCATGAAGGATTAGGCTTTAAGTCTGATTTTCTGAGGAATGGAACAAAAATGGAACCCAGAAGCTCTGCAGGAACATAGTGTTAGGAAAGATCCCCCCATTCATATAAATCCTCTCTTATTATAAGACATAATAAATAATGTGGAAACGGGGCGGGGGGAGAAAATAAGATGACTCTGCAAGGTTTACCCGGAGCTCATGCCGTCACATTCTATACTAAAGGTAGAACCTCCTAGCTTCCTAGGAATTAGCCAACGGCATAAGATGATGCTTGGCTGTTTCCTCAGGCTGTTGAAGCCCGATCTGCTCTACTGAAGAGCTTGAAGAATTCTCCTGCCATGTCACTTAAAATGTCTCTACCGTCACAAACTCAAAGCTCAATCTTGTCATCTTGAAACCATCCAGCCCAATGCTATCCTTTATAACCTGTATTCTGCAAGACCCTGAACCAAATTAGATTATATACATTTCATGTGGTGTAGTTAACATTCACCACAAACACCAAGCCAATTTCCCAATTCTTCTGTTATAATATGGCTCTACCTGATGATTTTAAGGTTGTCACAAAAAGTATTTGTTCCCCAGGCCATCTTCTGTAAAGCAATATCTGACCAACATACATGGAATTTTTTGTAAACACAAGGTCTGGTTAGGATTTCAAAAAGGATTGTATCTCCAAAGTAGTAATAAATGACAATAAAGAAAATCATTTTAATAGGACAAATTAGAGAGCTATTAAACTAAACACACAAAAGTTAAACTGCAAAATAGTATATGTATTATAAAAATTTTCTCAATTCTTCCTTCCTTTTATTTTTTTCCCCTGAGGACATGCTTTTTATAATTTAGTCATGTGTGACCATGTCACCTAAACTTAAATCTGAAGTTTTCCTTCCTTTGTAGGTATCACAACTACATTCAAAATACAAGATCAAACTTTCTAAGATCAATGTTTTTCAAAGGACCAAGAGCCCACTATTCAGCCCAAGTGCCCACCACCCTTGAAAAATCAAGTCAATGAACTGAGGTTGGGTTAGTTTAGGAAATTATGCCTGAAAAAACAAACATGCCATCTCCTGTTCCCCACTGTCTTAATAATTTGCTTGCAAGAAAACAAACTAAAACAAACCAAAAACTTTTAGTGGGCTTACATAAGCAAACCTGACATGGCTTACATAAGCAAATTCAGACTCAATGATACTTCTGTAAATTCAGACTAAAATTCAGACAAAATAGTGTACATTCAGACAGTTTTAAATCAGAAGAATTGATGCTTTTGAACTGTGGTGTTGGAGAAGACTCTTGAGAGTCCCTTGGACTGCAAGGAGATCCAACCAGTCCATTCTGAGGGAGATCAACCCTGGGATTTCTTTGGAAGGAATGATACTAAAACTGAAGCTCCAGTACTTTGGCCACCTTATGCGAAGAGTTGACTCATTGGAAAAGACCCTGATGCTGGGAGGGATTGGGGGCAGGAGGAGAAGGGGACGACCGAGGATGAGATGGCTGGATGGCATCATCATTCTGAAGGAGATCAACCCTGGGATTTCTTTGGAAGGAATGATGTAAAACTGAAGCTCCAGTACTTTGGCCACCTTATGCGAAGAGTTGACTCATTGGAAAAGACCCTGATGCTGGGAGGGATTGGGGGCAGGAGGAGAAGGGGACGACCGAGGATGAGATGGCTGGATGGCATCATGGACTCAATGGACGTGAGTCTGAGTGAACTCCGGGAGTTGGTGATGGACAGGGAGGCCTGGCGTGCTGCGATTCATGGGGTCGCAAAGAGTCGGACACGACTGCGTGACTGAACTGAACTGAAAAATAAAGACAGAGTTGGACTTTTATGGAAGTTCAAAGACAAACATGCCAAGTCTATTTATCTAAAGATATATTTGAAAAGTATTGAAACTAAAAGAATCAAAATAAATTCAGTCAGCATTTATCAGGAAAAAAATGGTACGCATCACAGAAGTGATAACCCTCATCTCTTGGGATCACTGAGAATGCTCTCTTCTTCCAAGTAAATTCCACTTTACCAAACCCTAGGAGGGTCTTATACAACAACAGCAACTGTCCTAAAGTGATTTTTTTTCCCTGAGACAGCTACTTTAGAAAGATGCTATAACACAGACAGTCAGAAAGGGAAATAGTTAAGCATAGATGAGGAAGCATAAAATTTCCCTTCTTAGAGTCAAGGTCAAGATATCTGAATAACTTAAGACAATAATCAACATACGTTACATACCTGAGCACCCCATTGCTTTGTGAAATAATAATTTTTAAAAGGGAAAATAAGTGTGCTTAGAATTTTGCACAAGAAATTTCGAGTGAGCAAAAGCCAAAAGTAATAATAATTTCTGCATGTTGCGTATTTCGTCCTGCATGCTAGGTATCTTCTGCTTGCCTCCCCAGGTTACCATTCACCCTTTTCCAACCTGCTTAGTGACCTGGGAGGCTAATCCACACAGACTGCATCAGTAAGCTCCCTTCATCTCTGGTTTCCAGCTGAAGGAGGTCAATGAACGTTAAGGTCAGGTGAGCGGGGGCAGAAGGAGAGTGGAGGCTGGAAGCTGGCAGGGAAGGACTGAAATATCAATACTAACATGTATAGGGACCAAATTAAAAAGATGGAATGAGCTGAGAAAGATGGAAACATCAAACCAGAAGGAGGAATTATACAACGCAGAGAGCCTAAAGGAAGCGATAAAGTAAAGGATGAGAAACCCAGGAGGTGGGCTTAGCTTCCTCAGCAAACCGAAGAACTGCTTAGCCTGGGTTGCACCATGGGTGGGGCTGTGCATGGGGATTTGCAGGCCTGAATGCCAACTGATAATGATACTCTCAAAAGGAGCTGGTTGAGGTGTCTTCATTTTCAAACGAAGCGTTTATCAGCCTCAGAGAGCTGCCTGAGATACAGCCCCACAAGCCTTGTTACAGGCCATAGTTGAAGTATTTCTTATTCCTGATTTTCAGGTACAAAGAGAGAGCCAGAATAAATGGTTCATGAGTCCACTGCAATGCCACACTTCAAGTATTTCATTTCAATTCAATCTGTTTAGAGAAGAGATGGAGTCAGCAGGTAATTATGTCCAGAAATATATAAATGTTTTAATATGACTGGAAATATAAATCTGCACTGTACTCCCTGATTTCTTCCAACCACCCCAAACCATTCTCATTATTCAAAAGCACTCACCAAATCCTACTTCGTGAAGGAAACCATCTAGTGCCAAAGACTATTACATATTCCCAACAGACTCCCCCAAACTTGAATGATAAGCAATTGTGTTCCCCCGGATGTGCATACGAAGCCTAGCAAAGAAGAACATAAAATAACAGGAAGAACAGGAAGAAAACAACCCCAGAGCTAAAATTATCAGTGGAACTGATTAGCATATGTATAAGAAACACTTGTACAGATGTGAGATGCTTTCTTTAGAATGCAAGTTCTCAGAGCTGTGATTCTTAATCAATTTTGGAGTTGTGACATCTTATCATCATTTATTTGCCTTTTATGATCATCGCTAACCTCCTCCCAAAGTATATTTTTAAATGAGAGTGAATAATTTTTATTCTCAAGCATTTGCTTTTATTTTTACTCTCCTTGGACTCACCCTAGAGGCTCATGCTGGCCCATACAGTTAGCAGGGGGTAAGAATTTAGTGGGTTCTGCCCTTTGCCTTTTTCCTTTGTTTATTGTGGGTACTGTAAAATAGCCACTGCCACAGCAATGAGTGTGGACAGAAGGAAGAAAGCTGGAATGTGAGCTAGTTCTACAAGAAATCTTCCAAGTCCAGAAAGGATCAAAATCTGGATGGGACATTTTGAAATAGACCCAAAAGAGGAGAGGGTGAACACTGACATGCCTTCTCCACATACATTTCTATACCATTCTATTTAGGCAAATGTTGTGAATCCTGAAAATCAGTCTCCATGGAGTGATTCACTTCAGTGATTCACTTCATTGCAGACTCGATCATGCTAAACTGTTTTCATGGACCTTACTGATTATTTGGGACAACAGAGGATAAGATGATTGGATGGCATCATCAACTCGATGGACATGAGTTTGAGCAAGCTCCGGGAGTTGGTGATGGACAGGGAAGCCTGGCGTGCTGCAGTCCATGTGGTCAAAAAGAATTGGACATGACTGAGAGACTGAATTAACTAATTGATTATTTGAGTGAATGTGGCCCAATACAGAACTTTTGGTTTTGCAAGTTACTTAAAGTATGGTTTAATTTTCCCTGTAAGATTTTATTAGAAGCTCTCTGTATGGACTGAAATGTAGGACATGATGCTGACTAGTTCACCTCTTTTGGGCAAGGCAGGTCATCCTAAACATGTTCCTTAGAATCTGAGTTGGAAGAGCCCTTTACTGTTGCGTCCAGAAATATAATGTGAGACTACATACTATACCCTGTTCTTTCTAATGACTTTCAAATGCTCATTAATCTTCATGACCCTTTTGCCAGGTGTGAAGCTACCAGATGTTAATTGCACTTACCAAACAAAAGTGCTGAGAGAAGAAATGTCGAGTCCTAGATTCTAAAACAAGCCAAAATACTTGTAGCCTGAAGGTTTCTATCTGCTCTCAACAGTGATTCTTTCTCTCAGTAGTAGGCTGATGGTCTCCAAAGGAGCCTGGCAAAACTTTTTCAGGGAATAAAGTCCCTGTGGGATGGTGTCAGCAAACAACAGTGATGAAAGCCGGCTGTAAGGTCTACCCTAGAGCTAAAGCAGGGACACAAGATGGTTGTCAATACCATAACTCAAAGACTGCAAAACACTTGCCTTGTGTGTTACCAAAACAAGGGATCTGTTAGACCCGTTTAGGGGCAGAAAAGGCCTTTTGAATTGCCTAGTTGTTTGCACAACCAAGGGTTCTTCTGGTGGCTCGGACAGTAAAAAATCTGCCCGCAATGCAGGAGACCTGGGTTTGATCCTTGGGTAGTGAAGATCCTCTGAAGTAGGAAATGGCTACACACTGCAGTATTCTTGCCTAGAGAATTTCAAGGGCAGAGGAGCCTGGCGGGCTACAGGACATGGGGTCACAAAGAATTGGACACAACTGAGAGACTAACACGTTCACTTTTCTTCACTTGCACAACCAGGTCAGGTTGTTGGCTTTGTAATTCCAGAGAGACAAAGATTAGTTTTACTTTTTATCTGCAAATTGATAATACGCAACCAACACTTCTGCTCCTCCCTTAAAAAAAAAAAAAAAATCTTGAAATTGCTTAAAAATACACTTTGCATTTTAGTCAGAGCAAAATGCAAAGACAGATAAATCATTATAATATCATTGAGGAGCAAGTGCTTAAATTCCATTTAAAGGAAATGTCATCACTGCCTATCATGTTTCCTGTTGAAGGCTCCATCAGTGTCGTCAGAATGATGCCACCAAAAGAAAGGGCACAGAGAAGGGTGGGCCAAAAAAGACAGGGAAGGAAGCTCAAAGCAGATATAATGAAAACAGGAATAACCTTACAGCTAAATAGTTTACTTTTCAAAGGCAGTACAAGGGCAAAATGCTTTGTGCAAAGAGAAAATTAGTTTCCAAAGTGTATGCATTCTACAAAGAGCCAAGTTAATTATTCAAAGCAGAGGCCCATGAATTCCCACAATTTAGTCATTCTATTCTGACACATCAGGCCCAGCGAGCTGCTTCTTATCACTAAGACTTTGATAATTGGCTTAGACATATCAAATAAACTTTCTGGAGAATTCAGTCGTAAGCAGGTATGACATCCTAATAGGGGTTTTATTAGGCCTTTCTCTGCACAGTAATGTATTAGCAATCACTGTGACATTTTCTGCTCTGGGGGGTTTGGGTCTTGCTCGTTTTTTACACTTGCTAGAAAATAAATTTATTCACGGTAGAGATCTAATCCAATACACTACTCTGTTTACCCTGGTGTCTAAAGGAACAGGCCTCTCAGAATTAATGAAAAGTGACATATACATCATAGAAGAAAATGCACCATCTTCAGCCAGGCATAACTGAATAGCAAGAATCCCTTCTGATTCCACAAACTTGGGAATTTAGTCAGTACAGCTTCGCTGTCCCCTTCCCTGATCATACCTTTGCCTCTCATTCCACCTAGGGGGGAGAAAAATCATAACCAGTAGCATGTGAAAATTAAATCTCTCCCTTTAGCAACAACTGTAGTTTAAAAAAAAAATCTTCCCTGAGAAGACGTCTATTGGATATTATCTAATGCATTGCAATTTGTTCTTTTGCATTTAATACTCCTGTTAACAACAAAAAAAGAATTTTCTGAAGTCTTACTGCTGTATACTTACATATGCAGTAAATATGAGAGTGGAGTTATCATTTGGGTGAAGCTCACTGTGGATGAAAATGGGGCATCAGTTCAGTTCAGTTCAGTCACTCAGTCATGTCTGACTCTGCGACCCCATGAATCGCAGCACGCCAGGCCTCCCTGTCCATCACCAACTCCCGGAGTTCACTCAGACTCACGTCCATCGAGTCAGTGATGCCATCCAGTCATCTCATCCTGTCATCCCCTTCTCATCCTGCCCCCAATCCCTCCCAGCATCAGGGTCTTTTCCAATGAGTCAGCTCTTCGCATCAGGTGGCCAAAGTACTGGAGCTTCAGTTTTAGCATCATTCCTTCCAAAGAAATCCCAGGGCTGATTCAGAATGGACTGGTTGGATCTCCTTGCAGTCCAAGGGACTCTCAAGAGTCTTCTCCAACACCACAGTTCAAAAGCATCAATTCTTCGGCGCTTAGCTTTCTTCACAGTCCAACTCTCACATCCTGCTTTAAGCCAACTTTTTCACTCTCCTCTTTCACTTTCATCAAGAGGCTTTTTAGTTCCTCTTCACTTTCTGCCATAAGGGTGGTGTCATCTGCATATCTAAGTTATTGATATTTCTCCCTACCAGCAAAGATGAGCAGGACAGGATGGATGACAATATCAAGTATCTTTCTACCTTCTTTCATTCTCTTCCTTTCTATAAGAACATCACTAATGAAAGGCACATAAAGCCCCATCAAGTATTAGTAAGTTGGTCAGAGAGAAGAATATGGTAAGATAATATTGAGGTACTTCTATCAATCACATAAAAAGGAGCAACAGCAGAAGCCATCTTTGTGAAATCCCTACAGTTTCATGCTGGATATTTTACCATCAATTCCCCGCTTTCCACTTTAATGAAGACAAAGGTAATATGGACCAATATTCAGGAAATCTAAGTGATCTTGGCTTGCTTTCCCCCTTCCTTATCTAAACTCTTTTTGGCCTGATATAGGTTCTAATACAGAAACACTGGCAAGGTCTAGTATCCTCTCAAAAACATCTCCTCTATCTGCAGGCTGATGCCTGAAATTTCCTCGTTAAACCTTTAATATCATGCTTTGTTCAACTGAAGTATTTCTCTGAAGTTTGTTAAAATTTGATCAGTTATTTATGTCTTTATGCAGACTACCCAGGATACTTCCTATCCCAAGATCCTGACTCAGTAGGCTTAGAGTAGGACCAAAGAAGTTATATTTCACATGAACTTTCTAGATGATTCTGATGTACAGTAAAGGTTGAGAAGCACTGCCTTGGTGTGAATGAGTTATAAAGCTCTTGTGAGAATAGGCATATGAGGAAAGAAAGTGAATGGAATTTAACTCATGACTTGTTAAACATCAGGAATCATGCCAGGTAATAAATACATGCTATTTCATTTCATTTTTACCTCCTCTATGAAAAGACTTTTATTAATCTCATTTTACAAGTGAGAAAACAAGCTCAGAAAAATTTAATAATCAGCCAATGATTACATGGCTAAGAAGAGTAGCATTAGAATCTATACATCTAATAATAGGAGCAATGGTAATATAATATTCATAGTCTTTCAGAGATGAAAGAAATGGTGATGATGCCATCTTGCGAACATATACTCTGAGTCTGGCAGTTTATTACACATTTTCCATATACGGCCTTACTAAATTCTTGCAACTACACTTTGAGATAATCAATATTAATTTAATATTTTATATGAACAGACTAAATCTTACAGAGGTAATATAACTCATCCAATTATACATACTTGTACTGTGTAAGTAGAGAAGCTAAGCTTCAAATCCAGATTCCACACTCATTTCCACAGGCACCACTGTGAGAGTCCTTAGTAACTGAGGGGTGAAAATGGTATTTGTGGTAGGCAGAATGATTTCCCTTCAAAGATGTCTATGTACCTCATCTTTAGAACCTGTGAATATGTTAGATTTCATGGCAAACGAAAATTGGGATTGCAGGTGAAATATGACCCTGCAGTCCTACTCCTGGGCATATTTATCTGGAGAAAAACATGGTCTGAAAGGATACACACACCCCAATGTTCAGTGCAGCACTATTTACAATAGCAAAGACAAGGAAGCAACTGAAGTTTCCATCAACAGAGGAGTGGATAAAGAAGATGTGATCCATCTGTACAATGGAATGTTACTCAGCCATCAAAAAGAATGAAACAATGCCATTTGCAGCAACGTGGATGGACCTAGAGATTGTCATACTGATTGAAGTAAATCAGAGAAGTAGAGACATCATATGACATCCCTTATATGTGGAATCTAAGAAGATATGATACAAATGAACTTATTTATAAAACAGAAACAGAGAATGAACTTATGGTTGTCAGGGAGAAGAATGGGGTGAAGGGATAGTTAGGCAATTTGGGATGGACAGGTACACACTGCTGTATTTAAATGGATAACTATCAAGGACATTTTGTATAGGACAGGGAACTCTGCTTAATGTTATGTGGCAGACTGAATGGGAGAGGAGTTTGGGGGAGAATGGATACATGTTTATGAATGGCTGAGTCCCTTTGATGTCCACCTGAAACTATCACAACATTGTTAATTGGCTATAATCCAATATAAAACTTTTTAAAAAAATTTTTAAAGATTGAGGTAGAATTAAGGTGGCTAATCAATTGACTTTGAGACAGAATATTATCCTGGATCATCTGTGTGGGCCCAATACATCACAAAGTTCTTTAATAGGAAAGGGAAGCAGAAGAGAGAAAACCAGAGAGATGATGGCAGTGTGAGAAGAACTCTGCCTGATTAGGTTGGCTTTGAAGATGGCCTGGAGCCAAGGATTACAGTCTACAGAAAAAGACAAGGAAATCCACTCTCCTCCAGAGCCTTCAGAAGGAATGCAGCCCTGCCCAAACCTTGATTTTAGTCTGATGAGACTCATTTCAGATTTCTGACTTGCAGAACTATAAGATAATACGTTTGTGATATTTTAAGCCATGAAGTTTGTGATAATTTATCATGTCAGCAATAGAAAACTAATACAGAATATCTCCTAGTTAGAGAATGGAGGCTTGTTCCACAAGTGTGATAAAGAGTTTGCCCTGCCAAATTTAATTGAGGGACTGATACACATATCATGGTTGACCATGATTTGTGGCAAACACCCTCAGTTACCCAGAAGAGCCATTCCTTTCCTTCTTGCTTTACAGAACCTCAGTTCAGGTTGGATCTCAGGCAGTTAGGTGCTTCAGGAGAGATAGCCACTCCTAAGGCTCAGTAGATGCCTTGATTCAGTTCAGTTCAGTTCAGTCGCGCAGTCGTGTCCGACTCTTTGCAACCCCATGAATCGCAGCACGCCAGGCCTCCCTGTCCATCACCAGCTCCCGGAGTTCACTCAGACTCACGTCCATTGAGTCTGTGATGCCATCCAGCCATCTCATCCTCGGTCGTCCCTTTCTCCTCCTGCCCCCAATCCCTCCCAGCATCAGGGTCTTTTCCAATGAGTCAACTCTTCGCATAAGGTGCCCAAAGTACTGGAGCTTCAGTTTTAGCATCATTCCTTCCAAAGAAATCCCAGGGTTGATCTCCTTCAGAATGGACTGGTTGGATCTCCTTGCAGTCCAAGGGACTCTCAAGAGTCTTCTCCAACACCACAGTTCAAAAGCATCAATTCTTCGGCGCTCAGCCTTCTTCACAGTCCAACTCTCACATCCATACATGACCACAGGAAAAACCATAGCCTTGACTAGACGGACCTTAGTCGGCAAAGTAATGTCTCTGCTTTTGAATATACTATCTAGGTTGGTCATAACTTTTCTTCCAAGGAGTAAGCGCCTTTTAATTTCATGGCTGCAGTCACCATCTGCAGTGATTTTGGAGCCCAAAAAAACAAAGTCTGACACTGTTTCTACTGTTTCCCCATCTATTTCCCATGAAGTGATGGGGCCAGATGCCATGATCTTCGTTTTCTGAATGTTGAGCTTTAAGCCAACTTTTCCACTCTCCTCTTTCACTTTCAACAAGAGGCTTTTTAGCTCCTCCTCACTTTCTGCCATAAGGGTGGTGTCATCTGCATATCTGAGATTATTGATATTTCTCCCAGCAATCTTGATTCCAGCTTGTGTTTCTTCCAGTCCAGCATTTCTCATGATGTACTCTGCATATAAGTTAAATAAGCAGGGTGACAATATACAGCCTTGACGTACTCCTTTTCCTATTTGGAACCAGTCTGTTGTTCCATGTCCAGTTCTAACTGTTGCTTCCTGACCTGCATACAGATTTCTCAAGAGGCAGGTCAGGTGGTCTGGTATTCCCATCTCTTTCAGAATTTTCCACAGTTTACTGTGATCCACACAGTCAAAGGCTTTGGCATAGTCAATAAAGCAGAAATAGATGTTTTTCTGGAACTCTCTTGCTTTTTCCATGATCCAGCGGATGTTGGCAATTTGATCTCTGGTTCCTCTGCCTTTTCTAAAACCAGCTTGAACATCAGGGAGTTCACGGTTCACATATTGCTGAAGTCTGGCTTGGAGAATTTTGAGCATTACTTTACTAGCATGTGAGATGAGTGCAATTGTTCGGTAGTTGGAGCATTCTTTGGCATTGCCTTTCTTTGGAATTGGGATGAAAACTGACCTTTTCCAGTCCTGTGGCCACTGCTGAGTTTTCCAGATTTGCTGGCAAATTGAGTGCAGCACTTTCACAGCATCATCTTTCAGGATTTGAAACAGCTCAACGGGAATTCCATCACCTCCACTAGCTTTGTTCGTAGTGATGCTTTCTAAGGCCCACTTGACTTCACATTCCAAGATGTCTGGCTCTAGATTAGTCAACACATCATCATGATTATCTGGGTCATGAAGATCTTTTTTGTACATTCTTCCGTGTATTCTTGCCACCTCTTCTTAATATCTTCTGCTTCTGTTAGGTCCAGACCATTTCTGTCCTTTATCGAGCCCAATCCTCTTAGAGTAAGTGGTTTAGAAGAACTATAATATAATCCTGGACCTGAGGAAGGAAGGAAAGTCTGAAGGTTTTCCTATTATTCAAAATGTCCATGAGAAAAGATTCCTTTCTCTTTCTGGCCTTTGGGTACTGTTCTGTGCTTGAAGCTGCTGTAGAAAGCTGGCACAAATTAGCAGAAAAGGTTGAAAACGGAAGTCAACATATTTTGAGTGGAAGAGTAGAAAAATGGAAAGAATGTGATCTTTGATTATATCTTTGAGTCAGTGCATTAGCTAACCCTGGAGTTTGCCTAATTCTAAACTTTTTTTGTGAGATAATAAATGGTTTATTACTTAAGTCAGTTGAGTTGGAATTCTCTATTACTTACAAAAAGAAACATCACAAAAGGCACAATGGGAAGTATGGCAGTCATCAGTCTTGGTGTAACTGTTATGGTGTGTGGCTTGGTCCCCTTCCCTGTCCTGGCTAACTGTGACGCCAAGCTAGTCCCAGGGGACAGGAGCATTACAGCTGATCTCCTCAAAAGATGGTGCATCTTTTGATGCTGTTAGGACTATTTAACTCTTGGGTTAAAGCTTCTCTAAGATTTCACACCCTGGAGGATGTGGATTCATTTAGTAATTGTGGAAGTAAAACTGCATTGTTCAGTTCAGCTCACTCAGTCGTGTCCGACTCTTGGCGACCCCAAGAATCGCAGCACGCCAGGCCTCCCCGTCCATCACCAACTCCCAGAGTTCACTCAGACTCACGTCCATTGAGTCTGTGATGCCATCCAGCCATCTCATCCTCAGTCATCCCCTTCTCCTCCTGCCCCCAATCCCTCCCAGCATCAGGGTCTTTTCCAATGAGTCAACTCTTCGCATGAGGTGGCCAAAGTACTGGAGTTTCAGCTTTAGCATCATTCCTTCCAAAGAAATCCCAGGGTTGATCTCCTTCAGAATGGACTGGTTGGATCTCCTTGCAGTCCAACGGACTCTCAAGAGTCTTCTCCAACACCACAGTTCAAAAGCATCAATTCTTCAACGCTCAGCCTTCTTCACAGTCCAACTCTCACATCCATACATGACCACAGGAAAAACCATAGCCTTGACTAGATGGACCTTAGTCGGCAAAGTAATGTCTCTGCTTTTGAATATACTATCTAGGTTGGTCATAACTTTTCTTCCAAGGAGTAAGCGTCTTTTAATTTCATGGCTGCAGTCACCATCTGCAGTGATTTTGGAGCCCAAAAAAATAAAGTCTGACACTGTTATCTATTGGAGGTAAGACAGCCAAGGCACCAAGAACAGTCAACTCTCACGCACCTTTCTACTGGGTGCTGAGGCTACATGTGCTCAAGCATTTATGGAATGAAACACACAGTCATATCTTCTCATCCATTGGTCTTGGGCACTAACCTCCAATATGAAATTCCCTGATAAAATTCCACAGGAATTCTTTGGCTTGGGCACAGGGGCAGAAAAGGAATTTCAAAAGTTGAACACCACTTCCAACCTTCCCACTGGGGAAAAAAAAAAAAAAAGGAGTTCAGTGTTCCCAGGTACAACAAGGGGGAGAAGAGAAGTGAATACTGGGTAGCCTGGCCTTCTGCCAGCAAGAGGCAGCCTTGCCATCTTGCCACATAGAAGATGAGAACAGGAGAGAATCACACCCATGGGGATAATATTTTAATGTAGAGAGACCCACAGGCCTAATCAGTGTCATGAAGCCTAAACAATAAGGGTAGCGACTCCTCTTCCAAAGGAAGGGACAAGCAATGCACAGAGCAGAGAGAAGAGAATTAAAAAGTTCCTCATCAGAAGGCCTCAGTATCTAGTTTTTGATCATTTAAGGCTTTTGTATGATAAGGTACTCAACACTTGTTTAGTTGCTCAGTTGTGTCCAACTCTTTGTGACCCCATGGACGTCAGCATGCCAGGCTTCCCTGTCCTTCACAAGCTCTCAGAGTTTGCTCAGGCTCATGTCCATTGAGTCGGTGATGCCATCTAACTATCTCATCCTCTGTCATCCCCTTCTCCTCCTCCCTTCAATCTTTCCCAGTATCAGGGTCTTTTCCAGTCAGTCAGCTCTTCGCATCAGGTGGCCAAAGTATGGGAGCGTCAGCCTCAGGTTCAGTCCCTCCAATGAATATTCAGGACTGATTTCCTTTAGGATTGACTGGCTTGAGCTCCTTACTGTCCAAGGGACTCTCAGGAGTCTTCTCCAGCACCACAGTTCAAAAGCATCAGTTTCCCGGCGCCCAGTCTTCTTTATGGTCCAACTCTCACATCCA
Source organism: Aepyceros melampus (assembly GCA_006408695.1). NCBI lineage: Eukaryota > Metazoa > Chordata > Mammalia > Artiodactyla > Bovidae > Aepyceros > Aepyceros melampus. Next base: position 119,692 of record SJXQ01008882.1, on the reverse strand, counting down.
TGCATGACTACTGAAAAAACCATAGCTTTGACTATACAGACCTTTGTTGGCAAAGTAAAGTCTCTGCTTTTCAATGCACTGCCTAGGTTTGTCAAAGTTTTTTTTTTTTTTTTTCCCCAAGGAGCAAGAGTCTTTTAATTTCATGGCTGCAGTCACCATCTGCAGTGATTTTGGAGTCCAGGAAAAAAAAGTTTGTCACCGTTTCCATTGTTTCCCCACCTATTTTTCATGAAGTGATGGGACTGGATGCCATGATCTTTGTTTTTTGAATGTTGAGTTTTAAACCAGCTCAATATTGTACCACTCTTAAGACTTAATAAAAGCATCATTTATAACTGATTTTCACTTCACCTTGTTACTCAGGCCTCCTCTTATGAACTATTATATTTATAAGCATTTATTTCCCATGGCTCTGCTAAAAAGTGAAAAATCATAATCACGGTCAAGTCCAGACAGCATGCAAAATAATAATGCAGTTTAAAAGCCTTACTAGAGCACTATCTCATTATACACAGATGGTATCTTTGTGGTGGTTGGCACACTCATGGGAAGAAACAACAGGTCTTACTGATTTTTTTTGGAAAACTTCACTTTGGGAGATTTGGTGAGAATTTTTTGTCCTCCACAAATTCTGGGGTCCCAGAGTTCACCAGTGTGCAGTGTGAGCTCTATCATAAACCACTAAAGAGGCCAAGACGACTTTATGCTATAATAGATAACCAGGCTCCTCCCTCAGGTCTCATCAGCCGTGTCTGGTGCTTTTACCAACACCTGTGAAAACTTATTTTCCATTTCCACTTTTCTTTTCATTACAGTCTTTCTATAGGGGAATGACTATGATGAACAGTCACCACTTTGGCATGCAAGTTTTTCCCTCAGTCTTTTTCTAACTTACCTTTGTGCAGTTAGATCATCTTCCTGCAGACTCTGCTTTAGTTAAGTCTTTTTTTTTCTCACCTCTAAGCTTTTCTCACCATATTCTTTGTAGTGCCTAGCATATTACTGCTGATTTTTCTCAGTCCCTCATTCAGCTGCCTGTCCACTGAACTAGGAGGTCTAGGAGAACCTTACACACATATGGAAGTTGGTACTGCTGTGGGCAGGGGGGTCTTGGGCTCCATGGCTCACCCTCCAGCAGGCTTCCTAATATGGTGGTCTCAGGAATGTGACCCATGACGATGAAAAGCAGAAGCAATCAGGCCTCCTACAGCCTAGACTCTGGAAGTCACATGTTTTTACTCCCAGTGTACTCTACTAGTTAAAGCAAATAAGCAACGCCAACACAGTTTCAAGGTACAGAGAAATAGACTTTGAGATGAGTGGATCAGTAAAGCCATATAACAAAGTGGAATGTACACCAGGAGGGGGGGAATTATGGCCATTAAAAAATCCTTCCCACAAGAGAGACAGCAGCTATCAGACTGCACTGATACAGAATCCACGGCATCCTGGACAAAGGCTCCTTAGAACGCTTCCACCTAGAGACAGGATGGGATGCAGGGTCCAGTGGAGGTGTGGCTCTCAAGAAGCAAGCAGGTCATTACAAAGCTGCCTCACCATCACTCAGCGTGCTCTAAGGTGCTTTAAAAGGACAAACCCACATGACATACCACTCCTGATGGAAAGGCAGGAAGATGGTTATACAGAGAACTCCACCATGCTGGCAGTAAGTAAAGGCTGAGTTCCTGCGTCTGGTCATCTGCTTTTTTACACCATCAAACTCAACTGTCAGTATGCCAAGACTTGATTAGTATCCTGGAGTTTGGACCATGCTAATCAAACCCAGGCAAATCAGAACATGCTAATCAAACGAATAGCTCTTGTGCAAGGAAGATTGCCGTAATTTGCAAAGATAGAGACTATTAGAGAGTTTGGTTGCTTGAGTTCCTACTGTAAAGCAACACAAGGATCCAACGTGGATTCAAAAAAATAACTTAGCAAGAATAGGATCCTTGTCAGGGAGACGTGTCAGAACGAGAAAATGACGGGCTGGGTTCCAAGTATCCTTGCCAACTAGTAGTTCTGGGACCTCTCTCTTTACAGGAGTGTTACTCTTCCAGTTACTCTGTTTGCTCCTCTGTAAAATGAGCATAATTATGCTTACCTGGAAGAGTTGCTGTAAGAATTAGAAAACATAGTAGTTACAATAAACATTAATTATTAAAGATAACTATAAAGTGCTGAACACTGTTGTGAGACATCGTTATATACATACTTCACCTCAGATGACACCAAGATCTAAGTGCTGGGTCAGACACTGAACACACCCTGTCCCTTGGACTCATAAGATACTGTTAGCACGTGCAGTGAAATACAGGCTGATATTCAGAACATTGCATGAGTGCCGCCTCCCGTCAAACCTTCCCGAACATCTCCTTTGTCTCCATCCTCATATCACTACATATTTGTTTGTAAAGGGCCTGGAAGCAGAGGGATAGATGCACTAGAAGTAAAAATTTCATGATGTCCCACGACCTGGACAGAATGTACTCACCAAGGTGTGAGAAACAGTTCAGCTCATCTCCCAAGATCAAGATGTCACTAATGAGGCTTTATTGTATAAAAACATAATGATAGTCTCAATAACAACCACAGTGGAGGTATTTTGCCCATCTTAACACTGCACTGTGCTCAGTCGCTTTAGCCGTGTCCGACTCTTTGCGACCTATGGACTGTAGCCCGCCAGGCTCCTCTGTCCATGGGATTCTCCAGGCGAGAATCCTGGAGTGGGTTGCCATGCCCTCCTCCAGGGATCTTCCCGATCCAGGAATTGAACTCATATCTCCAGCATCTCCTGCAATGCAGGCAGTTTCTTTACCCACTGAGCCACCTAGGAAGCCCATTAGCACACTGAGACCCCCTAAACCTTGTTCCCATTAGCTCATGGTATCAGAATGTGGAGCAGCAATCCCACAGATCTGTCTCCTGACTACCTTCATACGGCATGTTACTGCATCTTAACACTAACACATTGCAATTAATGTTAAGATTAATTTCCCACCATGATTCCCAAGGAGAATCGATGCTCTGTTGAATAAAATGAGAGTATAAAGCTAGAGTGAGGTGGGAAAATGCATAATTTTCTTAAAAATAGAAAAATAATAGTATTTCAACCATAGTTCATTAATTTTCCCCCTTTTTTCCCAAAATAATTAATATATTATCCTTCTTTTATTCTCTTTCAACAGTACCTCTCACTTATGATCTTGCTGAAATAACAGACCATGCCAATCATTTTGATGATCTCTTTGGCTGTTATTCTTCCCACTAGTGAGCAGAAATAATCAGTCTTTTTCAGTTTAGATTCATCCACTCAAATAAGACACCTTCAACAGGGAGAAGGCATCCATATTTCCACATCTCACTTTCAGGAAAACTTCCATAATACTCAAAACATTGATCAAAAATGAGCCCTAGTCTAAGACATACTAAGAACTAGGAAATTTCCCTGGGCAAAGGAGATTAGCCAAGATCAGGTAACCCCAAGATTCAGGTGAAACTCAGCAACTAGCAATCCAGACCACAGAATCAAAAATGAAGGAATTTTCACTCTTCAACATTCCTAATTGTAGATACAGTTGATCCCTGAACAAATGAGGGTTAGAGGCACCAACCCTCCACAATCAAATATCTGCCTATAATTTATAGCCTACCTCCATATCTGGAACACCTCTGCATTTCTGTATTCAACCAACAAACTTCAGATTGTTTAGTACTATTGAAAGTCCATATATAATTTATAGTCTATGCTATGCTATGCTATGCTAAGTCGCTTCAGTCGTGTCCGACTCTGTGCGACCCCAGAGACGGCAGCCCACTAGGCTCCTCTGTCCCTGGGATTCTCCAGGCAAGAACACTGGACTGGGTTGCCATTTCCGTCTCCAATGCATGAAAGTGAAAACTGAAAGTGAAGTCGCTCAGTCGTGCCTGACTCTTAGCGACCCCATGGACTGCAGCCTACCAGGCTCCTCCATCCATGGGATTTTCCAGGCAAGAGTACTGGAGTGGGGTGCCATTGCCTTCTCCGAATTTATAGCCTGGCCCTCCATAACTGAATTTCCTCTCTATCTACGGATCTGTAGCACAGATCCATCCAATCTCACATGGTGCAGTAATGCAGTATTCACTGTAGGAAAAAATCCACATACAAGTAGATCCATGCTGTTCAAGGGTCCACTGAACTTGTTACTTACAAGTACTTGTCTTACTTACTCTGTACTTGTTCAAGGGTCCACTGCACTACTTAGTTTGCGCAGGCTGCCAGGACAAAATACCACAGATTAGGTGACTCAGTTATATGACTCAAAGTATATTTCCTCACCTTTCTGGAAGCTGGAAGTCCAAGATCAGGGTACCACAAGTGTCAGGTTCTGGTGAAAGCTCCCTTGCTGGTGGGCAGACAATCATCTTCTCGCTGCGTCCTCACTTCATGCTGTGAAAATTATTTAAGTAAGTAATGGACGAGTAATTCAAAGCATGAACAAAGGCATGAAGGAACACAGAATAACAAACAAACAATTCTGTTAAAGTGGCACATAGGTTCTTTAAAGAGGAATGTGAACAGTACGAGTGGAAGGCTAAGCTGGGACTAGATGGAAAAGAACTTGAATATCAGGGTAAGCACTTTAATTTTATCCTATAGGTTATGGTTACATAAAAAAGGTTTTTGATCAGACAAGAACCATGGTTAATGCTGCTGCTGCTGCTAAGTCGCATCAGTCACATCCAACTCGGTGCGACCCCATAGATGGCAGCCCACCAGGCTCCCTCATTCCTAGGATTCTCCAGGCAAGAGTACTGGAGTGGGTTGCCATTTCCCTCTCCGTGGTTAATGCTACACTTTAGGAGAGTATCATGGAGAATGACTTTGCAAGGTAGTGATCAGAGGAAGGGAAATTGATTAGGACATCACTGCAGGGGTCCAGTAAAGTTACTGAGTTCAGTCTTTACAAAGTTGTTACTATCTAAGATGAATAGCACAGATTCTCTCTCTCTTTGGCAAATGAGGGAAAGGAGCCTCTAATGTCCCAAGTCTCTGCGGATTAAGAGACTAAATCATGATTTCGGGGCTGATAAACTGCAGAGTAAGTAACTAACCTTCCAGATTTCTAACTCCAAGTCAGATCTCATTATTTAAACAAACATTTTCTAAGTCAAGAATAAAATGGATAATTTCCATATGGTTTCCTTCCTCCTGGAGGGCAATCTTATTCTTCTCCAAAAAACCCAGAAGTTTTTTAAAAAATAAATCTACTTGGTTTTTCAAGTAGAAAAGCAAAGTTGAACTAAATTCTACATTGGTGGAAATCTATAGGAAGCATATCACAATGGTTAAGAGCATGGGTACCAGTAAGCAGCTGGGTCCAAATCCTGGCTCTGCCAAGTATTAGCATGGCTCCCAAAGCCCCATTTTTCTTATCCATAAAATGTGAATGTATCAGAACATATCATGAGATAGCCATGAAAAGTGCCAGCTGCATAGCAAATATTCAGTAACCATAAACCATGGGTACTCTTAAATACATCAAATAAGAAAAAATTTCAATTGTTTAAGCTGAAAATTTGTTGAGTGAGTTCATGCTGGTCTCTAGACTCAAACGTGGTCTCCCAGTTGGAAGAATAAGTCACCTGTCACCAGGCAGAGGGAAGGAGATTTACTTTAAACAATGAAAATGGAAAATTTACTCTGCACATTTTTGTTTAATTTCAAACATACTATCAGAGAGGCAAACAACATTCTATCTATCCAAAAAAACAGATCTATTATACCTACTATAAGGTCAAGCTTGTAGTTTCAATCTTTCAATGGTATATGCATATGAAAATTTACAAAGGTAAATTCTGTCGATTAAAATGAAATGATTTTGCTTGGCAGTGAAGTGCAGGAAGACAAATATCAAATCTCAGTAGCTACACTTCCAGCTGTTTTGCAAACTGAGATAAAAGATAATCCCTGGCTAAATAGCATCACTTTTTAGATAAAAATCAACTCTGAAGAGCACTGCATTGAATAGGGGAAGCCAGGTTTACTCTAAAAATATCCAATAATTGGGGCTGAATAATACCTATTAGAAGAGCTTGTGCACAGTGTTGAAACTGACAAGAGTGTTGCTTTTTGGCACAGCATGGTACAAATATCAGTAATTAAGGAAAAACTTAAAGAGCATCTGCAATGAGAATGCTTAGTCTGGCAAATCTCTCTGCAAGTAAATTTACCATGCTTCATTATTGTATCCAACCAAAGACACATAAAACAATTTAAATGTCATGTGATATCACATCACTTCATAAAGCTTCAAGATTTCTAAGCTCTATCACCATTCATGGAATTACCAGTATCATTACTAACACTTTCCCCATTCCCGATCAACATCCTCACTTCTAATACCAGGTCTATTAGAAGTGAGGCCAACTCACTCCCTTCGCCTCTTCAACATTCATTACGTCTTCTCCAACCACAAGATCATCAGGTCCACCACCAATGTTGCCGGCTCTGCCACCACCACCATCATCCCCATATCCATCTCCACAATTCCTTTACCAACACTATCCACCAACCATCACCACCATCCCCTCATTGTTACTGGCTGTAGCACACTTGTCATCACACACAGCACTCATAGTCATCACCATAGTTCTTCATGGACCTCTAGTTTATCAAATGCGACAGACCCACGTGGTTTCCCTTTCCCCAATCCAAACTGCCAAACTGCGTGCCAATATAGCAAATTAGTCATATAGCAGTCAATCCATTTGTATGCATATGATGAGCCCAAACCCAGTTTCTGCTGAACTGCTCACAATTTAGGGTAGAGAATAGATGTGCAAACAAGCAGGCCATTTCTGTTTTTATTTTTTATCTAGCCACTTTACCACTGCCATTTCAATGGCATGGATTATTCTAACATGGCCACCGCATATTGGAAACTCACCCATTCCTCATCCGATCCCACATCCTCACTTTACAACAACATATCCCTGACAGTGGGAATTCAGCAAGAGTATGTTACCTGGGTATAGGATAAAACAAAATACTTTACACATTCAATCTTAAAGGAAATCAACCATGAATATTTATTGGAAGGACTGATGTTGAGGCTGAAGCTCCAATACTTTGCCACCTGATGCAAAGAACTGACTCACTGGAAAAGACCCTGATGTTGGAAAAGACTGAAGGCAGGAGGAGAAGGGGATGACAGAGGATGAGATGGCTGGATGGCATTACCAACTCTATGGACATGAGTTTCAGCAACTATGGGAGATGATGAAGGACAGGGAAGCCTGGTGTGCTGCTGTCCATGGGGTTGCAAAGAGTTGGACATGACTTGGCAACTGAACCACAACAATAATTTTAATAAAAGCAGTAAACTTACCGATAAAAGCATACTTCAATCAAAGGAGCCACATCAAAATTACAGTGTCAAGAAATATCTAGGATCAGAGATTATACTAAAATGCCCACTTTGAAAAACCTTCAATTACATGTATATAGTTGACAATATCATGTGCTAAATATTATGGTACCAATAATGTATTTTGCAAGAATTATATTTTCTGATGACAAAGAACACAAACTCATGTATAAAAATTTTCCATGTCATTTAGAAATTCCCCAAGTCCAATTTGTTCATGTGAAAAAATTTGATCAACTATTCCTCAGGTGAATCCCCATACTCATACATCACAGCCAAAAATACTTTCACTTAATTGAATTAACTAGAAACCAAGATGTTGTATTGTTAAAAAAAAAAAAAAGGATCTGATAGGAAGCAGATGGGAGACTTAAGAAAATGGGGAAAAATCTTTGGTTGATGCTAAAGAACAATTATACTGTATATCTTTCAGCTTTCTATGCATGCTCAGAAGCATCCAACTCTTTGCAACCCCATGGACTGTAGCCCACCAGGCTCCTCTGACCATGGGATTTTCCAGGCAAGAATACTGGAATGGATTCCATTTCCTTCTCTAGAGGAGGGTTTCCCTGTGGCTCAGATGGTAAAGAACCCACTTACAATGCAGGATATCCAGGTTCCATTTCTGGGTCAGGAAGATCTCCTGGAGAAGGGAAAGGCAACCCACTCCAGTATTCTTGCCTGGGAAATCTTATGGACGGGGGGTCTGGTGGGCTACAGCCCTAGGAGTTTCAAAGAATCAGACATGACTGAGCAACTAACAGCTTCACACTTTCTTTTCACTTTCTCCAGGGGCTTTTCCCCAACCCAGGGATCAAACCCATATCTCCTAAGTCTCCTGCATTGGCAGGCAGATTCTTCATGCTGAGCCACTAGGGAAGCTGAGCGGCAACTATTTCCCAAGGTTGCTAGCATCTGCCTGCCTCGATTCTTCTAAACAGGCCCATTCATCTGAAAGTAACCACTCTGCTAGAGTTCCTGAATCCCAGCCATCTGGGATGAAATCTAACTCCTGATAGCACCCTGATTGAAACAGCAGTGAAAAGGAGATGTGACACTTATGCTGCTCTTTTAAATACCTTGAAAAGAGGTCATCATCCAAAACTGGCAGACAGATAAAACAGCTCAGCGGTCTGCTTAAAACCAGCCTTTAGGGAGAGTCAGACAAGATATTTTTTCCCAGATGCATCTATCTTCCAGGCTTCCCTGGTGGCTCAGTGGTAAAGGATCCACTTGCAATGCAGGAGATGCGGATTAGATCCATGGGTCATGAAGATCCCTGGGTCATGGAGGAGGAAATGGCAATCCACCCCAGTATTCTTGCCTGGAAGATTCCATGGATAGTGGAGTCTGATGGAGTACAGTCCAAGGAGTCGCAAAAGAGTCGGACATGACTGAGCAACTAAACAACTACAAATCTCTCTCTCCACTTCCAGCTCCACCACCTGATCTTGAATTTATAGAAGACAGATAAAGGGAAACTTAACAATACATTCTAGTTTGTTTACTTCAAGCTATGGGATAGAAGGAAGAGATTCTGGGTGGGGTTCTGCGAGCACACAGAACAGTATATAATTAGACTATCTTTCAGACCAATTCTCTCAAGAATCTAGGCATAGCACAAAAGAGGAAGAAGACTCCATAGTATTAATAGCATCTTATAGTACTATTGTTTCCAAAATGTTTTATATCCTCATTCTGTTGTTGTTCTGTCTCTTGGTCATGTCCGACTGTTTGCAACCCCATGGATTGCAGCCCACCACCAGGCTTCCCTGCCCTTCCCATCTCCCAGAGTTTGCTCAGGCTCACATCCATTGAGTCGGTGATGCCATCCAGCCAACTCATCCTCTGCCACCCCCTTCTCCTCCTGCCCTCAATTTTTCCAGCATCGGGGTCTTTTCTAATAAGTCAACTTTTCCTATCAGGTGGTCAAAACATTGGAGTTTTATATCCTTCATGTTATCTGACTTAGATATTGCCTAATTAGGAAATCAGACCCTTACAATCTGATCAGAGAATGCAAACCTAAGAAGACAAAGAGAACACTGAAAATAGCTGTATTATAAAAACTAAATAACATTTGGAGAGTAGGTATACAGGCTATCTCATCTAATGCAATTGTTCCAATTCTTGTTTAAAAACTGACTATAAAGCAATTTTCTTTTAATCAAAATGTATTTTTTCATTAACTTTCATTACCAAGCTAAAGATACGTTCCCTATAGGCAATATTTTAACCCTAAGTCTAAATAAAAATAACATTTAACAATGCAACAAACTCCTCTAAAGTCAATTATCTAAAGTAAAAGCTATAGTTTTCTGACCAAACAATAATCACACTCAAAGTAATACAGAAAAAGCAAATAATCTCCAGAACAACATTACCTTAAGGATAGACTCACCTAGAGGCAAAGTCACTAACAGAGGCTTCCATGTGAGGCAGCCTGTGATGTCATGATTTATAGTAAGAAATATATACACTCCCTCTTTCTCCCAGTCCTGGGAGGAAGAGTTCTTAAACACCTCGGAATTTCTGTTGGAGGGGGTCATTGAGAGGACATGACCTCTCCTTGACCTCTAAATTGGCCCCGGGCAACTGGAGGCTCATCACTCCCCTCACCCCATCCCCTGTCCCTGGCATGTACATGCTGCGCACCATTCCCGCGGTTGGAACTGTTTTCAAGCATGCAGCCTTTGAGAGAGCCCCGTGTTGTTGAAATCATTGGCCCAGCATATATGAATAAACAGTTAAGTCTTCTACATAAATGTAAGATTCTGGACAGCTGGTGCAGAGATCTAACCCTCTTGCAACAGTGGAAGATAAGCCTCGTTTGTAAATTCCCTTGCTTATTCCAATCTCCACCTACCAGTCTGGCCAGTTCTTCTCTCCTTATGTACTAACAGTGTCTGAGTGATAAGAGCATTAGAGGCAAAAAAAGAAAATTCTTTTCATCATTCACAAGTCCCTTTCAATCGCAACTGAGTTTACTAGTTTTTAAAGGGAAAAAAAAAAAAAGTCACTTTCAGAAAGCACAATTCCAAGAGAAGCAATCAGGTGAGTGAGGGGAGGGGTGAATAAGGGGTTGGAACTTTCAGTTCCACCACCCGCAAGCTCCCCCTACCCCTCACCTGTATGTGGGACACAGTTTAAAGGACCCTAGGGAGGTTACATTCAGAACTTTCCAACACTTGATGTCTGGCTACATTCCTTTAAGTTAAATAACACTTCTTTCCCTCAGAGTCCTTATCTTCTTCCTTTTTTTGGAGGGGTGGTGGAGGGAGAGTTGCTGATGGTCCTTACCCTGAAGCACCTGGAATAGACATTGAAGAGTCAATTCAATTAACAAGCGCCCAGATGAATTCAATTATACAAATATACTGACATCTTTAAATGTCATCTCAAGTGGCCATAGGCAGATCAGAACTTTCTTCTGAACAGGAAATAGGCTTTAAAAGGTTAATTTGTTATACCTTAGAAGCCGTGTAATCTTTAAACCGTCTATATCAGAATTACCAACGATGCTTATTTTAAAATGTGCATACCTAGCCCCACCCTAGACTTTTTGAACCGTATCCTAGAAATTGTTCTGGAAATCTGAAACCAAACAAGCTCCCAGGGTCATGTGAACACTAGAAAACCCCTGTGCCTAGTCGTGCGGTCATGTCCAACTCTCTGGGACCTCATGGACACTAGCCCACCAGGCTCTTTTGTCCATGGGATTCTCCAGACAAGAACACTGGAGTGGGTTGCCACACCCTTCTCCAAGGGATCTTCCCAACATAGGGATGGAACCCAGGTCTCCTGCATTGCAGGTGGACTCTACCAGCTGAGCTACCAGAGAAGCCTGAAAACCACGACTTGCTATGAATACGGTTATCAAACCCTTTGCCTCAGCTGAGAAAGGGGAAGGGCACTAGCCTAGCCTCACACTCTATTCTGTGTATATTTTGTGCCCTGAGTGCCCCAGAGTTCTTTATTCTTTGCCATGATAGACCCCTGCATGCAAAGTCTCTTCAGTCGTGTCTGACTCTTTACGACCCTGTGGACTATAGCCCGCCCGGCTCCTCTGTCCATGGGATCCCCAAGACAAGAATACTGGAGTAGGTAGCCATTTCCCTTCTCCAGGATATCTTCCCGACCCAGGGATCAAACCCGTGTCTCCTGGGTCTCCTGCATTGGCAGGCAGATTCTTTACTGCTGAACCACCAAAGTCCATGACAGAGCCCTACAAGGGTGCAATCACATATCCTCCAGCTGTAGGAGGGCTTTACAGTTCAGAAAGCATGTTTTTATTCACTTTCTTTTTAAACCTTCGCAGCAGTCCTATAAACATTATTTTTATACCAATTTTCTATGCTTAAAAAAAATAGATTTTCAGAGAAATTAAGTATCCTTCTCAAGGTTAAACAGAACTGAGATTCAAACCATATCTTTTGATGCTAATTCTCATGTTCTGAGTCTGGCTTGTATCACTTGAAAAGTTTAATAGCCCTTAAAAGGGGAAAAAAGAAAAAGACGGTAAATGGGACTTAGAGTGAAATCTCAAATAATCAAAAGATGAGAGCACAAAACGGGATTAAAAAATTCTTATGTTGGACATTTACAATTCAAAGTAAATTGCCCTGACTCTTCATAGCACAGTCGGATTGTAATACCACAAAAACACTTGACTCTAATCAAAGGCCAACAGAACACTGGTTGTTCTCAGCCATTTGATTTTACGCTAAGCTCTAAGGATCTTTTCTCAGCGTAATGCAGAATTTTATATGTTCTGCTGTGGACAAAGCACAGTAACACAGGCTCTATTTTGGCTTAGAAAAATATAATCTTTTTAATCTAATTTTTATTAAGCAAAACTCTTAAGTCTGCACAGGCCGAGGGAATAGTATAATGATCCCACATGCATCCATCTCCCAGCTTCATCAATTACCAAGATTCCACCATTCTTAGGAAAAATATAGTCTAAAAAAAACCCTTTTAAATCACACCACAATGGATAAATTCAGAATTCCCCACTGCAAATCTCAAAATATTTCCTAAATAAAGAAGTGAATATGTATATTAACAAATAAATTTACATACATACATACACAGACAATTTTAAGGGGAATAAATTGTTTTCCTCGTGGGGATGCATACAAAAGGCCTGCTTACAGCTCAAAAATGTGTATGTTTTCACAATCTGTTTGATGGCAGGCACTAATGGTCAGGAAAAATAAAATTTGGTCCTTACAGTCTGTCCTGTCTTTAAGCAAAATGTGTGCCATTTACTTGGGAGCTATATAACAGATGTGCATTTAAAAGGAAGAGACCAGTTATAAAGCACTAGGGGGAAGCTGTGCAGATGTCCTTGTTTTTAATGCGTTACTGCGCGGGGTCCAATTTATCTCACTGCAAGTGATCTAGGACTTCATGAAACAGCTCCAAATTATAGATCGCCAACACCCTTTAAAGGTCTTACATTACAAAAATAAAAAGCATTCTTAAACCTGGCCATTAAGGCACAGAGGGTAGTGTCCTGGACACATTAAATCTGATAAACAAGATGGAAGGAGGGGAATGCTTGGGGGACTTCCAAGCAAGGCGATATAATACAAAGGCACACGTGGATAGGCCTCAAGCCCCTTATGGGAAGGCAGATCCTAAGAGCTCCCTGTGGAAAAGAGCATTAAATAGTTCATCACATCAGAAGCCTAAAACAGTGTCATTATCAGGAGGATGAAGTATTCTTTTTGCTTTCCTAAAGATGCAGTTTTCAATAGGTCCGCTGCTGCTGCTGCTAAGTCGCTTCAGTCGTGTCCGACTCTGTGCGACCCCATAGACAGCAGCCCACCAGGCTCCCCCTTCCCTGGGATTCTCTAGGCAAGAACACGGGAGTGGGTTGCCATTTCCTTCTCCAAACAGTCTGCTAACTATTGCATATTAACTTCCGGTTTTGTGTCAGGCACTCTATTAGACCCATATATAATAAGTAATCTCACTTAATTTACATAACCTTTTGCAATCAGTATTGCCAACGGATTTTAGAGAAGAGGAAGCTGAGATTTGGGTACAAGGAACTTGAGATACAAAGCGGCTGATTCAGGATCTGTGCTTGGGTCTTTCTGATTTCTAAAGTTGTTTTCTCTCATAAACAACAGGTGTCAGTGACCTTGATATAATCCTTTTCAGGACAATCTAGCAGTATGTATCTCCTTGCTGAAGCAATCGCTTTTCTAGAAATTTAGCCTGAGGGAATAACTGACAAGTTTCCAAAGCAGTATATACAGAGATTTACTGTAGTGTTGTTTACAATATAAAAAATTGGCAACCACTAGTGTCCACAGAGACTGAAAAAATTAATTTTGATAAATCCATATACTGTAATGGTAAATATACCTGTTTCAAAGATTCAAAATGAGTTATATATTGATATATAACCTCTCTTTACTTTGAGGTGGAAGAAACAAACCATAGAAGATTACTAGACTTATGCACATGTATGTATGTGTGTGTAAGTGTGTAGGTATTAGAAAGATACACAACAAACTTATCAGTGGTTTCAGCATCTCTGAATTAAAATTTTGAACTATCCTATCAGATAAGGATAAAATGTTTCCATTAGAAACACTGAGTCTCTACTTTTTTCCTCTCAAAAGTCAAACTCCTGGTGCAATCCTGTCAAGATTTTGACAGTGTCAACAGGACTATTTTGTAAGAAAGGAAGGGGTTGTTTTTATTCAAACGTTGTCTAATTTGCCCAGCCTTACCTGACCACTAGAGGCAGAAACATGCTCCCTCTCTGGGCTCCCAGGACATCCTGAGTACGTTCTTTGTTACACCAGTCAGTTATTTCACTGCTGTAAACAGTTGCGTTGTAACACGTACATCTGCCACCCTCCGTTGACTCTGAGACCCTCAAAAATAGAAGCTACATTTCTTTTATGTGGCACATGACATAGCTATTTAACATGTTTGATGAATGAATAAGTAATAGAGGAAGGGGATGAGGGAGGAAGGAAAAAGGAAGGATGTTTAACTTCAAAAATCTAATGGTGCATTCAAAGCCCACACCATGAAACCATAGTAGCCCATCACAAATCAATTCCTCAAAGCCTGGGCTGAAGGTGCTGCTGTAGAGAGAAAGCCCTGGGTCATGAAAAGAACATGGGCTTTGGGGTTGGACAACAAATGTAAATCCTGGATTTTCTAGTTAGAAATTTTGTGAGAAAGTCTTGATCACTGAGGCTTAGATTCACCACCTGTAAAACAGGTGCGATAATACTGACTTCATGTTTGCTGCGAGGACAAAATTAGATAAAATATGTACAAGGCCAACACACAGTAGACAGTCAATGAATATTTGCTGTCCTAATGATTACAAAGCCTAAGTGAAAAGTATCTGTGCTAAGTGTGGCTCATTAGAGCACAAGAGTATACAATTAAGAATTATTTTTAAGCTGCTGATACTCACTTCGGATTCAAGACTGATCAGTTTCTGGAACAGAGATACCTTCAAACTGTCCAGCTGGTCAGATGGATCTCCTAGGTAATCTGTTTTGGGATATCCACTAGACCACTTTGCATCTTGGTGAAGGAAGTTGAAGTCTTTGGTGATTTCTTGGTTTCATGTAATCAAAGACATTCTCTGACTTACAAAAAAAAATGAAGCTATTAAAGACTTGGTTATATTGTTAGTGAGTATAGAACCATGAATAATGTTTCTTGAGGTGGGAGGGGAAGGAAATTGATAATATGTATCAATGTATTGAATATGTATTGATTCAACAATTGTTCATCTGAGTTTATCTTATAAAATCACCTGCAAAAAATGTGCAATTCTACAATGTGGAACACTTTGCAAGCGTGAAAAATCAGCAATGACTCCAATCCATAGGAAAATGGCTAAATAAATTATGATATATTCCTCCAGTGGTGTATATTCCAGCTATTAGAATAAAACTGATCTATGTATACATCCATGATAAAAAAAATCTGCCAGATGTATAAGTGAAAAAAAGCAATTGCTGGACAATAAAGCCAAATTCTGTTAAAAACAGTAATAGTAATTTTTATACACCTAGGAAAATGTATTCAGAATTCTCTGTCAGGGTAATACGAGCAAATGTTCACTTTCTACCTATATGAAATACCTTATCATTTATAATCACTTATAAATGAGCATGCATTATTGTGATAATTAAAGCACAAAAAGTGTTATGTTTTAAAATCCAAGTTACTAATGTGAAGGAAGGTAAAATATAGGACAAAATTTGACTTTGTTACAGGCTTACTGTATCCTGTTTGATGATTCTAGTCCTCAATTCAGGCTTCCCAGGTGGCTTACTGGTCAAGAATCTGCCTGCCAATGCAGGAGACGTGGGTTCCATCCCTGGGTCAGGAAGATCCCCTGGAGGAGGAAATGGCAACCCACTCCAGTACTCTTGCCTGTGAAATCCCGTGGACAGAGAAGCCTGGAGGGCTACCTGGGGTCACAAAGAGTCAGACACGACTGAGCAACTAAGCATGCATGCAATATACAATGCACTTTGACCATCAGCCAGAGAAATCACTGTCCCCTATAACTCTATCAGCTAACCTGACAGGTCTGACTGACGGTGAATGGGACAGAGAATATCTAGAATGGCTTTTTCCTCTTTATCCAAAACGAACAAAAGCCTAATATACAACCTGGCTGTGAAATATGTAATTAGAAAAAGTATTGCCCCTTGGTTAAAGAAGTGACCTCCAGTGGGCGATAATTCCTCTAGATTGAACGTTTTGTTACAATTGTCCACAGAAACTTAGAGAGGTTATTTCCTTGATCTGCCAGGCATTCATTTTCTACTATAAGCATCACACAGTGTAATGTATATACCCTACATATAGAAGATTAATAGCATTTCTCTAGTGCTTTCCCCTTGAACTTCTCAGTATAAGTGGAAATGATTTAATCTGAATCACTTTTGAGCACCAGCACTCAAGCACTCCTAGCTGTTCTTTCTTCTCACTTCCTTTACTGTTACACATTCTTCCTTTAAAAAAAAAAATCATTTGTATCACTTAAACTAAAAAAATACAAATAAAAAATTTTTCCTACCTACAATTTGGTAAAGATTGAAGAAATGAACAAAATTCAGGGTTGGTAAGTACACAGACACTGTTGTGGGGGTGTAAATTAGTACACTTTTTCCAGGTGATAATTTGGCCATGTGTTTCAAAATGGGAAATGTGAATCCCTCTGACCTAGACAACTCACAAAGAAGTGAAAAGATGTATACTTAGTGAAAAATGAGATATAACCTCTATCATTAGCAAAGAACAGGTTTAAAAAAAACAGAATATTTAGACAAGAAGACATTAGTTCTGAGATATTTAACAGATTAAACTATACCATAGTACGGACTTCCTTCATGGTCCAGTGGTCACGAATCTACCTCCCAATGCAGGGACATGGGTTTGATTCCTGGTTGGGGAACTGAGATCCCACATGACACAGGGCAAGCCAGCATGTCACAACAAAAGATCCCGCATGCTGCAACTAAGAGATCCCACACAACCAAATAAATAAAAAAATTTAAATTACATTACAGTAAATCCACTTGCCAGTGCAGGAGATACAAGAGACACAGGTTTGATCCCTGGGTTGAGAAGATCAAAGGAAGTAGCAACCACTCCACTATTCTTGCCTGGAAAATTCCATGGGCAGAGCAGCCTGGTGGGCTACAGTTCACGGGACTACAGATAGTCAGACATGACTGAGCAACTGAGCACACACAGGAGATGAAACAGTGACCCCTCAAAAAAAAATCATGAATACCAGAAACCCCAGAATGTAACCTCATTTGGAGATAGAATATTTACAGATATAATTAAAAGTCTCAAGATGAGTCATCCTGGGTTTAGGGTGAGCTGTAAATTCAAGGACTGACATCCTTATAGAAAAAGGAGAAGTACTATAGCATGAGGGCTTAGTTTAAAAAATACTATGTAGATTTCAATGTATTGACATGGAAAGATATCTGTGAACACATTGTTGGACACAATAAAATAGGTCTTCAAGCTTATTGGTATCTTATAATTACCCCAAAGACAGATCCTTGCAAGGATGTTTACCAAAATGTTATGCCTAGTTATTTCTAGATAGCATGATTTGAGTTAATTTCTTCTTGATGTTTTTTGTATTTGGAATTTTTTATAGTAAGTGTGAATTTTTTTTAATTTAGCTATTTTCAACAATAGTAATAATAACAAATATCCCCCTCAAATTACAACATAGCAAAATTTCCTTCTTTACCCTCATTGTGCCTATGGTAAGTCTTGATGCTTCTATTCCCATTCTAAAGAATATGAAGGGTCAGGGAGATAAACCAACGTCACTAAGGATTTAGAGCAGAATTTTAAAATTAAGCCCAGGATTTACCAAAACTATTGTCAGCTGTTACCTTAGAAATTTCTCTCTCACTTTAAGAGGTTTGATCACCACTCATACATCACCAAGAGACTGGCCTTGAGGAGTAGGACAGGAACACCTCAAGACCAGAGTTTTCTCCTCGTTTATCAAGAAGGTCATGCTTTAGTACAGTGACATTGAAGTTGTGCTACAGGAAGGAACGAGATTCAAGAGGAGAGTCTCATCCTTCTAACCTCCCCCTCCTCCAGTCTGCCACACCTTTGGAAGGCAGGGGAAACATCCAAAGAGGGTTTAAAATCCAAAGAGGGTTTAAAATTATATATATATATCACATCTTTATACTCAACAGACACTTAGGTTGTTACCCTGTTTAATTTTTATCATAGAACTTATCACAAAATCCTGTTGTAGTTCCCCTAATAAAGTGTGCCTTACATTTAAAAAAAAAAAAATCCAATGGGTGAAAGAAATAAGTCTAACACAGGGAGCAAGTGCATGACACACCTGCTCCCACTCCCAGATCTGTGACAGCCATCACTAATCAATGGCATTATTTCAGACTGTGCTCTCTCAGGCACATCTGACTGTTTGTGACCCCATGGACTGTAGCCCACCAGGCTCCTCTGTCCATGGAGATTCTTCAGGCAAGAATCCTGGAGGGGGTTGCCAGTCCCTTCTCCAGGGGATCTCCCAACCCAGGGATCTGATCAAACCCAGGTCTCCCTCAGTACAGGCAGATTCTTTACCAGCTGAGCCACAGGAGAAGCCTGAGAACAGAGACTGGATGACAATCCCTACACAGTTGACTCACCAGATGAAACCTATTCTCCATGCTAGATCCTACTCTGAAACAAATTCTGATCAAAGACCGAAAGAAGAGTTTGTTGGCAAAGCAGCAAAGTAAAAGTGAGCAAAATCTTGGAAAAAAATGATAATAATTATACATTTTATTTAGCATCTACTAGATAGCATATTTGGAGAAGGCAATGGCACCCCACTCCAGTACTCTTGCCTGGAAAATCCCATGGACAGAGGAACCTGGTAGGCTGCAGTCCATGGGGTCGCAAAGAGTCGGGCACGACTGAGCGACTTCACTTTCACTTTTTACTTTCATGCATTGGAGAAGGAAATGGCAACCCACTCCAGTATTCTTGCCTGGAGAATCCCAGGGACAGAGGAGCCTAGTGGGCTGCTGTCTATGGGGTCACACAGTCGGATACAACTGAAGCGACTTAGCAGCAGCAGCAGCAGATAGCATATTAAAAAGCAGAGACATTACTTTGCCAACAAAGGTCTGTCTAGTCAAGGCTATGGTTTTTCCAGTAGTCATGTATGGATGTGAGAGTTGGACTGAGAAGAAAGCTGAGAGCTGAAGAACTGATGCTTTTGAACTGTGGTGCTGGAGAAGGTTCTTGAGAGTCCCTCGGACTGCAAGGAAATCCAGCCAGTCCATCCTAAAGGAGATCATTCCTGGGTGTTCTTTGGAAGGACTGATGCTGAAGCTGAAATTCCAATACTTTGGCCACCTCATGCGAACAGTTGACTCATTGGAAAAGACCCTGATGCTGGGAGGGATTGGGGGCAGGAGGAGAAGGGGATGACCGAGGATGAGATGGCTGGATGGCATCACTGACTCGATGGACGTGAGTCTGAGTGAACTCCGGGAGTTGGTGATGGACAGGGAGGCCTGGCGTGCTGTGATTCATGGGGTGCAAAGAGTCGGACATGACTGAGTGACTGAACTGAACTGAAGTACCTACTACATGCCAGCTCTGGTGCTATAAAGAACGCTAAAACATTCTCTGTCCTTGAGGAGTTTACAGGAAGAGACAGATTATGACAGTAGACGTTAGAAAGACCAAAATACAAGACACACAAGATTCTGTTAAGGGCTCCTTCTCCTTGGCTAGAAAGACATCCATCCAAAGGTTCACTCAGAGTTTAGACTTCCCAGAGCTACAACCCAGAGGCTGCTCCAGTCAACATACAGGCTTTATTCTTTGCTGAAACCAGAAAACACAAGAAATGTAGGGAATCCTTCATCACAAGAAAACATGGTAAGTATACATGGTGATGGATGTTAACTAGACTTATTGTGTGATCATTTTGCAACATAAACAAATATGAAATCATTATGTCATACACCCAAAACTAATATAATGTTATATACAAATTATATCCATGTAAAAATATACTTGAAAATTTAAAAGAAATGCAGGGAATCCAAAAGTGCTAACTCTCTACTCATTATAGAAATACTCAGTGCTATCATTCATTGACAAAGTGTCAACCACTTTTTATACACCATCTCCACTCCTCACAACAACTTGGCAAGGCAGATATTACTATTTTCATTTTACTCATGAGGAAAATAAAGTTCTGAGAGGTGAAGTAACATGACCAGGAAATAGCCTTTAAGGAGTGGAAATGAGATTTCAACTCAGGTCTTTCTGAGTCCATTTGCCACACCATGCCACGCAACCTCTGATGAGGGTAAAAACATATCTGAGCTTGTAAGAGCAGGTACACACACATCTATCTACCTACCTACCTATCTAATCTGGTATATACATGGTCATGTACCAAGCAACCACCAACACCCACACAGCTACTGAGGAGAACAACTGCATTTCTACAAATTACCAGGATGCCATTAACACTGCAGATGTATAAGCTGGGGAAAAAAAAAAAAAAATAGATCATAGGAAATGCTCTCTAAAGCATTGGATTCAAGGACTCAAATCAAGAAACTTCCCATTATACACCTTCTCCAGCACTTATATAGCTACCAAGAACCTAATTGTACAATTTGAAGGCTTCCCTGGTTGCTCAGACAGTAAAGCGTCTGCCTGCAGTGCGGGAGACCTGGGTTCAATCCCTGGGTTGGGAAGATCCCCTGGAGAAGGAAATTGCAACCCACTCCAGTACTCTTGCCTGGAAAATTCCATGGACTGAGGAGCCTGGTAGGTTACAGTCCATGGGGTCTCAAAGAGTCGGACACGACTGAGCGACTTTACTACTTTCGCTACTACTGCGGAAAGCAAGCCGGCAGTGTGTGGAATCACATCGGCAGAACAGCAGCAGGAATATTTCCACTCCCTTGGTATTGGTTTTGCCTCTGCTTTCTTCAAACCTATTGTGAGGCAGAAGGACTGGAAATCAAAGCTGGAATGACAGAAAGGAAACAATGGGAATGAAACAGACCTGGAAGGCTTTGGAAGATGGTGAGTTGAGGGGCAAAGTCTCACTTCATCAGTCTAGAGGTCTTCAGAAAAAAAAGAAAGTCTAAGGAAACTAAACCAGTTTGATTTAAAGGTATTGCAAGATGATTTTTTAAAAAATTAAAATCTTTGCATGAAATAAGAACTTTCTTCACATAACAAATGCCTCAGATTAATCACCGAAAATTAAAGAACACAGTTTTTGTATTTCGGTTGTTTTTTCTCATATTGCCAACATGTTCCAGCGTTCAAGTCAAAGCCAAAGATTAAACGTCCTTATATTTTTGTTGTGATTTTACTGCCAAATGCAAACATCCAAGTGTAAGTAAGTCATTACTCTCCCGCTGTTGTGGTCTGATTAATTCTCACAATATTAGCCAGCAATTCATTTTATCCCTTGGCGTCACAAGTCCAGCTGAAGGAGATAAGTGGCTGATAAAAGATCTCTGAGAACAGTTATAAATGATTCACTTTAAAAGAATAATAAAGCAACCACTGGATAAGCGCAGCTGAGTAAACCTTCCATACATCGCAAAAACTAATTTAGTTTAAAAAACTTTGGCAAATTATAGTCAATAATCTTCACTGTCACCCTGCTGCTCACAAAACTTTTGAGAAGAAACTTAATGCTGAAATGCAAATATTTAATTAGATTTTAATGGTGAGGTTTATTTTTCCTAAATCTGGTCATCTGTCTCAATTATGTTCTCCATTTTTTACAGTTAACCAGGAATTGTCATCCCCATGGGCTTTGGGGAATGTTTTCTCTTTCCTAATTCCTGTTTAGCATTAGCTTTTTCACAAGTGTAGTTCTTGTAGAAAGGGTTTCGTTTGTTCTCTTTTGGAAAAGAGAAACGTCGAAGAAAAAGAAAATACATAATGTTCTAAGCAATGCTTTTAAAGCTAACTGTCCTTCTGTCATAATAACGGAGGCTCATCAGTAGCTAAACAATTACTTGTCTTTTCCTACCTCACCACAAAGGGCAATTCATATGCGTTTTTATTTATTTAAAGTCTAATTAAAGGAGTTCTGTGTATACTTGGAAAGTTTTAAAGCTATATGTCTTCCAAACGTATTCTGTTGTTAAGATTTTTACATTAATTTATAGAAATTAGTGGAATGTGGCTGCTCACGCCCCTTTCAAAAAAACTAATACGACAGTCGGCCATAAAATTCTTCAGAATTGTTACCGGGTGAAATATTGCAACTGCGTTCCTGAGTTTCTCTTCTTTTTCCCGATCATCAAGCTATGCAGGTACCGTGCTTGAGACTCAGCCTTTGACGCTGGGCTTTGTGATGATGAGGCTGCTCTGAACCGCCTTTCCGTCCTTTTCCAGATGTTAGACTCCGCCACCAGGGGGCGCTAGGGAGACTGGCGGGCTGGAGAAGGAAGAAGGGCCTTCCTTGCTCATCCTCTCAGTTTCCAGTCCCTCTGAGTATCTTCCCAGCAATGCTTCTTCACCAGCACCAGCAGGTGACTGCAATTTGCCGTTTTTATTAATACAGCACTGGCAGAAGCAGCCTCATCTCACAGTCTGAGACACCAGCACCGGCAACGGTGCACTCCTCCAAAGTGTGGGGTGTGGCGCCGTTCCAGCCCCAGGGTCCGTCCTCCAGTCCTCTCCGCTTGATCATGCCACTCTCGTTCCTTGGTCCCCCGGTGGCTGGTCACTGCTTTCTCTGTTGCTACCTTTGTGATGTCTTAATATTCACTTTTTGCATCTCCAGTTAATACCTTTCATACAGTTATTAGCAATGAATTCTGCAAATTAGTTGGGGGTACTTTCAGCCTCCTGAGGGATCCTGACTGTTGTTTAGGCAATAAATCACCTCCGACTCTTTTGCAACCCCTTGAACTGTAGCTTGCCAGGCACCTCTGTCCATGGGTTTTCCAAGCAAGAACACTGGAGTGGGTTGCCTTTTCCTTCTCCGGGAGATCTGCCCAACCTAGGGATCAAACCTGCGTCTCCTGCACCGGCAGGCGGATTCTTTAACACTGAACCATCAGGGAAGCCCTGCCCTGACTAATACAACCTGTTTCTTTGTTTTTAAATCAGACAGACCCAGGTTGAAATCCCAGCCTTTTACCACTTACTAGCTGTGTGCCCTTAGCAAATTGCTCAAGATGTCTGATTTCCTTTTGCCTTTATACAAAAAAGGGTATACTATCCTAGAGTTGTCAGGATTAATGAGGTAAACCATATCAAGCGATATAAAATAATACTCTAAAACATTGGTTTCCTTTACCCTTCACCTTCTATAGGTTCAAATTATCCCATTTACAACAGATAGGAGTTTTGCCCTTCTACAGAAAGTAAATTCATTCTTTATCCTACCTGACAACTTATATTGTGCCAATTGTAGTTCTAAAATCACCACTTGTTACCTTTTTCATGATGTCTTAATTCCAGGACCAGTCATCACAATAATTCTGTCAATCCTGTCAATATCTTTTTATGTTAACCGTACTCTTTTCCATAGCTTCCTGGCAGCCTGTCTTCTGTTTGAGTTATTTTGCTGATGTTCATGACAGTTCTGTTTAAGACATTCCCACATCTCTTATTGTCTCTCTGTGTGTCTCTGGAGAGGTCTTCCTTCTCCCCTCCTCCCCCTCCCACTCAGCTTTGCCTTCACAACTGACTCCCCACATCCCTTCCCTTGCTTCCTGGAAATTTCATATATTGGTAAAATAATTCTACATTAGGCCACACGTATCTTTTATAAACATGAAATTCCTCTCTGTCCATTCACTTGTCCTTTGTGAAAGTTTTAGAATATGGCTCATCATGGGCCCGTGATAAATATCCACTGAGTGAAAAAAAGTTAATGTAATCTCCATTTATCCCAATCATCAGTCTTTTATGTTCCACCCTTTCCAAATGCCTTGGTTTTTACCTTTTGAAAGCAGTTATTTCCTCACTCTGAGCAGAGAAGACTAAACTTGGATCTTTCTTACTGTCTCCATTAAGATTATAATACAAAACAAAATTTCTAAGACACAAAGAGATGTAAGGTATTGAAAGATCTAAAGCAATGTTGTTCTGTATAATCTACATTTGCTTAAAAAACACTCTACCTTCAATTTTTTTGTGTGATCTAATGTTTAAACAAGGCACTTAGGCATAGTCTCTACATGGACAACCCAAACTGGTTATTGGTATCCAATGATAGCTTCTGTAGCTGAGTGCACAGGAGTATATATATAAAATATTTACAACCTAGATGGGTGGGATGGGGTAAGAGGGTGGGAAGCAGATTCAAGAGGGAGGGGGCATATGTATACTTATATACTTATGGCTGATTCACATTGCTGTATGGCAGAAACCAACACAGCATAGTAAAGCAGTTATCCTCTGATGGAAAAAAAAAAATTCTGTAAGTTGCACTCATTTTCTAAAAACCTTATTATTATTTGCTTATATCTACTTTATTATCAGCAAGGTTGTAAGACAGGCAAGCACTGTTACAAATGGACCTTCTTTTCATATGAATTTTTTTAAAAATTGATCAGTGTGACTCATGTATTTCTGTTTGGTTAGCTCATACTGTAAACTGTTTCACAGTTTAATATTTATACTTCAATATCACTACTAAAATGTACTGCATCTTTGGCTCCTAGAGTTTTATTCACAGTTTCACTTCTTAAAATAGAATCCTCATATTGTTTGTTTGTTTGTTTTCAGCAGAACTGTTTTTAACCTCCAGTGAGGAATTCTTGAGGCACCTGATGAATTAGGTGTTGACCTTCATTGTTTCAAGACTCGAATGAGACAACAGAAACCATCTGTGTGATGTCCCTTCTTCACCACCATGTTACAGGAGACTGAACCAAGGCCTAGAGAGGAGGTACAAACTGGCCAGATTCCAAAGCAGAGATAGTAGAGCCAGGAAGAAGTTGGATCCTCTGAATCTCAAACCTGTATTCTTTCTGTTAATTTTTATCTTGTTACTTCTCTGGAAACCCCTAGACTTCTTTCAAATCTTGACTATCTAAAGGGAACCATTTCATTATTTTTCATCTCTGTTCATTACATTTTGATGCCTAATTTTTCTATTTTTCTTTCTATATTGTGATAAGTACATAAAAGTTTGAATGTGCCCATGATTCTTTTTCAGCACCCACTGCCCTACCACTACTTACTCTCAGTTCTTAACTGACAGGCAGCCCAAGGGAAAAGAAGAATTCAGTTGAGTTCAGTACAGTTCAGTACTCAGTCGTGTCCAATTCTTTGCAAACCCATGGACTGCAGCACACCAGGCTTCACTGTCCATCACCAACTCCCGGAGCTTGCTCAAACTCATGTCCATCAAGTCAGTGAGGCCATCCAACTATCTCATCCTCTGTCATCCCCTTCTCCTCCCATCCTCAATCTTTCTCAGCATCAGAGTCTTTTCCAACAAGTCATTTCTTTGCATCAGGTGGCCAAAGTATTGGAGTTTCAGCTTCAGCATCAGTCCTTCCAAAGAACACCCAGGACTGATCTCCTTTAGGATTGACTTGTTTGATCTTCTTGCAGTCCAAGGGACTCTCAAGAGTCTTCTCCAACACCACAGTTCAAAAGCATCATTTCTTTGGCACTCAGCTTTCTTTATAGTGCAACTGTCAAATCCATACATGCCTCTGGAAAAACCATAGCTATGACTAGATGGACCTTTGTCGGCAATAATACCTCTGTTTTTTAATATGTTGTCTAGGTTGGTCATAGTTTTTCTTCCAAGAAGCAAGCATCTTTTAACTTTATGGCTGCAATCACCACCTGCAGTGATTTTGGAGCCCAAAAACATATGGTCTCTCACTGTTTCCATTGTCTTCCCATCTATTGGCCATGAAGTGATGGGACCAGGTGCCATGATCTTAGTTTTTTGAATGTTAAGTTTTAAGGCAGATTTTTCACTATCCTCTTTCACTTTTGTCAAGAGGCTCTTTAGTTCTTCTTCACTTTCTGCCATGAGGGTGGTGTCATCTGCATATGTGAGGTTATTGATATTTCTCCCCACAATCTTGATTCCAGCTTGTGCTTCATCCAGCCTGGCATTTCACATGATGTACTCTGCATATAAGTTAAATAAGCAGGATGACAATATATAGCCTTGATGTATGCCTTTCCCAGTTTGGAACCAGTCTATTGTTCCATGTCCAGTTCTAATTGTTGCTTCTTGACTTGCATAAAAACAAGACCGGGAGCTGACTGTGGCTCAGATCATGAACTCCTTATTGCCAAATTCAGACTTAAATTGAAGAAAGTAGGGAAAACCGCTAGACCATTCAGGTATGATCTAAATCAAATCCCTTATGATTATACGTGAAAGTGAGAAATAGATTTAAGGGACGACATCTGATAGACAGAGTGCCTGATGAACTATGAACAGAAGTTCGTGATGTTGTACAGGAGACAGGGATCAAGACCATCCTCATTGAAAAGAAATGCAAAAAAGCAAAACAGCTGTCTACGGAGGCCTTACAAATAGCTGTGAAAACAAGGGAAGCAAAAAGCAAAGGGGAAAAGGAGAGATATAAGCATCTGAATGCAGAGTTCCAAAGAATAGCAAGGAGAGGTAAAAAAAAAGCCTCCCTCAGTGATCAATGCAAAGAAATAGAGGAAAAGAACAGAATGGGAAAGACTAGAGATCTCTTCAAGAAAATGGCGACTGAACTGAACTGAACTGAACTGAACCACCCTCTAACTCCTGCCCCTGCAGAGGTGGGTATGGTGTGATACAGTCCATGTCCATGCAGCAACCCTTCCCTACCACTAGGGGTCCCTCAGGGCCGGGGGGAACCCCGCCTTGCTCTATCCTGAGCTCCAGAGTGGAGACACAGGGCTTGGCATCTTTTAAGAGTCTAGGGAAGATCTAATGATGGTGCCAGTAAGCAGAAGAGAGCGAGAGACACAGGGGTGGGGCACACACAACCAGTAACAGTGGGGTGGGGGAATGGCTGGGGCGAGTGTGGAGGACTTCCTAAAGAAAGGGACATGAAAAGGAGGGCCTTTCTATGGGAAGGAACCAACTCTGTCCAAAGGCTAAGGACCATGGTGAAGGTGGCCAGCGGGAAAAGATGTAGATGAATGGGACTGGGGCAAATATCTCTCCTGGGACATCCAAGCATTAACCACCCCCAGGCACCGCATTTCCCAGTTTCTAAGTCCTCTTCCTGTTTCCCTTCCCTGGAGACACAATTGTGGGCAACCTTAACCCACAGTTGTAGCATGCAAATGTAGCACTCCTACAAGGAGTCTCAGAAAAGTGCTGGGGGAGGGGAGCTTCCTACTTCCAATTACAAGTTCAAGGTCCTGCCCAGTGGCAGGATCCTGCCTGCTACCAGTGCCTAGCCTGGAGGGGGTTTAATGGACCCATGTTTTGCAGAGGTCAGGGATTCCATAAGGACCCCAAGAAGAGGGGGCACCTGCCCAGTCTTCCTGCAGAAGTTCCCTGCCTCTGACCCATGCCCAGGAACACAGGGAGCTCACCGCAGAGTCAGGACACCAGCTGTGAAGTTGTGCCGAAGCAGGAGGGTGGCGCTGAAGAACTGGCCGGGCCGCACAGGCACGTCAGGCACACGCAGAGTCACTGCCTCATCCAGGGGCACCTCTTGGTGCTGTGGGGGGTCCGCTGGGCGCAGCTCCACACTGCCCACTGGGAGGGCCTGCTCCCCGGGGTCTTCCTCCCTGCCGGGGCCACAGCCCCCAGGACCCTCAGCTGCTGGCTCCAGAGTGTAGGCCAGCTCTGCCCGGGTGGCCGAGCCCTGGGAGAACCAGTGTGAAGGGAACTCCAGCTCCACCACGCAGGCGCCCAGGGATGGCTGCCAAGACACAACAGCCATGGTCAGAGTGGCTGGGGAGGGGAGCCCCAGCACCCATCCTCTGGCGGGAAACCCAGAGCTGGAGGGGTCCACGAACACAGGGCCAGCATGGGCCAGAGACGCAAGCAGGTGATACAGCCAGCTGGTGACACGACAGGCTAGGTCTAGAACACGTCCCATTGGCCATTTTTCTACCTTTGGGAACATTCTTATTCCAAAGTGAACCAGCCTCAACACCTCCCCCTGATCATGCCCCAGGACTGCCCTAACTACAGCTCAGGCTTCTCAGAACCCACAGCCCACAGAACACCTCTCCCCAGTGGAATCCCGTGCTAGGCTGCCAAAGAGGGCAAAGTGCAACAATAAAAGCAATACTAGCAATAATATAAACACTCGCTGAGGGATTGCTCTTGAGCCAGGCATTAGGCCAAAAGCTATTCTTACATCCATCTCATTTATTCTTTTTTTTTTTAATTACTATTTCTGTTTTGTTTTGGCTGCACCACACTTCACAGCATGTGGGATCCTAGTTCCCTGACCAAGAATCAAACCTGTGCCTCCTGCATTGGAAGGGCAGAGTCTTAACCACTGGACCACCAGGGAAGTCCTCATCTCATTTCTTTATTCCAGCTCCATATGAGGGAAGAATTGCTATTATCTCATTTTACTGATGAAGAAACTGAGCCTCAGAGAGATTAAGTTACGTGCCAAAAGTCCTGTACAGGACTGAACTCCTCAAGGGGCCCCAAATAACAGGGCCCTTTGAGAGCCAGCAGAGCAGGAATGGAATCAGGTGGTCTGTGACCCCCAAAAGTGGTGGCCTCCCAGAAGTGGTGAGACCTCTATTTCCTTTTCTGGGATCACCCTCTGCCAGGCACAGCAGCAGGGCCAACCCAGGTGGAGGCCCCCACTCACCTGGAAGCGGCAGGCTCGGTGAGCAGTGCCTGCCGGGTGTGTGGCATGGAGCCGGGCACAGGGCAGGCTGCCAGGCCCTGGGGGCCAATCCTGCCCTTTGAGGTGGAAGAGGACACGGGCGTGGGGTTCTGCTGGAGTCACGGCCACTTCCACTGACACGGCCCTCACGTCCCACGGGACTGGCCGTTGGTATGGCTCAGTGACCCGAGGAGGGACCACCGGGAGGGAGAACGGGGGAGCTCAACAAAACAGGGGGTGGGGGGAAGTGAAATCCAGGCAAGTAAGAGAGAGCCTTGATGGGTCTCCTTCTCCCCCTCTGGAAAAGGGGGAGTGCGGCTAGGGCTGTGAAAGGGCCCTGAGCCACACACAGCAGACCTCGGCTCTGAGTCCCGGTAGCCCAGAAGTCTCTGGTGGTGCCTCCTTACCTGCTGAGTGGCGAAGGGTGGGTAGGAGGCCCGGAGAAGTGGCTGGGCCCTGGGCCAGGGCTGCAAGAGCAGAAAGGTCTCAGATCGGGAGCCCAGAGAGGAGTTGGCAGGGGGGTAGCGGCCCACCTGCTGCACACGGAAGTGCTCAGGGGCATCCAGGAGTCCCAGGGCTGCCGGCAGGTAGACTGGGTCCAGGGGGTCCTGGTCACAGTCCACTAAGGAGGGAGAAGGGGTAGAGGTGGTGGCAGCTTCAGAGCGGGCAGAGGCTGAACCCAGGTTTGTCCCAGGGCACAGCAGTCGTGGGCAGTAGAGGAAGAAAAGGGTTGTGAGTCCCATTCTCCCAGGATGTTGGAAGGGGGAGTCTCCCCATTTCACAGGTAACTAGGGCAGGGATTTGAATCTCCATCCAGGACTGACTGCCAGCTTCTGAGTCACTCCTGCCTTCCACAGACCCAGGCCTTCCTCCCACCAGTAGAACTTCTCAATGTCTCCTCTTCCCCGACCCGCTCCTGCCCTCTACCTACCTGTCTCTGACACCAAGGCATTTGTGTGACACCAAGCCCTCCCCAGACAGGGTCCATGTGATAATAAAAGATGGTGACGAGGTGAGCTTTGTAGAATTAGAGACCCTTCCTCTGCCCCCTGGGTCCTTGGCAAGACTTGGCTGGGCATCCACCCTTGCTACCACTGTGTCATCACCATGGCAACCTTGCACTGGTTTCTCAAACTTGCTCCTTTCTACACCATCCCAACCGGGTACTGGAGTACAAGCCCAGAATGAGGTAGAGGGCAGGAACCCTGCAGAAGCCTGGGGAGAGAGTCAAAGTAGTCAACACTCAAAAGGGCAAAGGACCCCTCAGAGCATATCTGTTTGTATCAACTGACTACTAGCTAGCCCTAATAATAATTTTTTGAAAGTTAACTGTGCAAGTTACTATTTTAAATGCTGTGCATATGTGAATGCTTCCGTGTTCTGTAATAGCTCTGAGAACTAGGTTTATTACTATTAATGCCATTTTATTGTTGTAGAAAATGAAGTTGAGAGGTTCAGGGACTGGCCTGAGGTTCCATAGCTGGAGTGTGGTAGAGTTGGGAGTCAAAGAGCCCAGCCACCCACCATTACACACTCTGCCTCTCCACCCTACCCCCTCCTCCACCCTGGGCTGCTTTCCACTGCACCCCTGCAGGCTTCATTCCCTAGACTGTAGGTCTCTTGTCCTTGCCTCCCTCCTCCTTCAGGGCCAAGAGTGAATGTTGCCTCCTTCTTTAGGAAGCCCTCCTTGATTGCTTGCCCTCTCACCCTGGCTGCCTCCTCTGATTTAGTTTTCCTGTCTGTTGACCAGGGGGCTTGTCACGCTGTTCCCAGAATCCCCCATTCCTGGAGATCCTGGGAACCTGAAGTGAAAGTCCCTCAGTCATGTCTGACTCTTTTTGATCCCATGGACTATAGTCCATGGAATTCTCCAGGCCAGAATACTGGAGTGGGTAGCCTTTCCCTTCTCCAGGGGAATCTTCCCAACTCAGGGATCAATCCAGGGCTCCCGCACAGCAGGATTCTTTACCAGCTGAGCCACAAGGGAAGCCTTCTGGGAGCCTGGAGACCTGCATTTGCATTCTAACTGTGCCTTGATGAAGCTTGGGTCAATATGCTCCTCACCTGTAGAAGGAGCATTTAGTGACACGGCAGCCAGGGGAGGGCTTTGTAAACTGGTGGCACACTGTATGGAGGAGGGGTTGTTGCTGCTGTGTAATAGATGTGACAAGCCTTTCCTCTTCTCTCCGTGTGAGGGGTTATTAGGGCTCCTGCTGGGTCCCCAGGGAGGGGAGCAGGTGGCTGAAAGGAGCCCTAGAGCCATTTCACTCTCAGCTCCACTGCTGGGCTGGGGGACTGGTGGTTTCAACCTCCTTCAAGACCCTTCCCTCCAAGCAGCCTGTGGTGAGAAGCTTCACTCCCCCCTCCCCAAGTGTAACAGGTGAGTGACTGTGGCTCCCTGGGGTCAGACCCTGGCTTCTGGTCCTCTTGTCTACTCCACTGCCTGGATAATTACAACATGCTCTTGTGGCCTGACTCGCACAGACTCCCATCACTCAGAGTTCAGCTCTCTTGTGAGGGAGGGGGGCGGGAGCAGAAAATGTCTCACTATCCCCGGCTCTTGCTGGCATCATCCACCTAGCAGCCTCAGTCCACGCCAGGGGCAGTCTGACTCCCACCCCTGGGGTCCAGGGGAGGCTCTGCCCCTCCTCCAGGGATCCTTATACTCAGGAAGGCACGGATGGGGCAACCCCTGGAGACTCCAAGGTCAGAGAGCTCCTTGGCGCAGGGGGAAGGCAGTGAGGATCTCTCAGGTCCTGGGCAGAGGGGAGGGGGCTAGGAGCCACAGGGCTACAGCTCTCTGGATGGCCAATTAGGGAGTTGGTGCGCGCGGGGCAGGGGGTAACCAGGTTAGACGTCCCGGCTAGAGGGGAAGCTCGCGGAAGGTGCGGGGACTCGGCGAGGGTGGGAGGATGACGCGCGAAAGCCCGGGGACAGTGCTGGTCGTGGACCAGGAAGGAATTGCCAGGTTATGCAAGTGAGGGAAGCAACAGAGGCCCGCGGCTAGGGGCCAGATCTCGGGGGTGAGACCTCTCCACCCTCAGGACACGCTGCCGGGCGACCTGGCTCGGGGCTTCGTCCCAGAACTCGTAGACTCCCGGATCCCGAGCATCCCTCGTCCCCGGCCTCAGTTTGGGCCCGGCTGCCCCTCGCCCCGCCCTGTCCCTCCCGCTGACCTCTCACGATGTCCAGGGCGAAGGCCACCAGGAGGCAGAGCCAGGGGCCATAGGGCCCCCAGGGAGCCGCGGCCGCGCGCCCCGCCATCCAGGCGCACATCCTTCCCAAGGAAGGCGGGAACTAGGCGGGCGGCTCAGGTGGCCGGGTCCGCCCGGCATCTCCCGGCCGGGTGAGTCCCCGGTGCTGCCTGCCCGTCCGCAGGTCCGCCCGCCCCGCGGCTGCAGTTCCCAGACAATGGAGTGGGAGCCGGAGCTGGAGCAAGAGGGTGGGAGGGAGCGAGCGCGGCTCGCGGGCTGCCCCTCGGCCCCGCCGGGTCCTAGTGCCCCGCGGATCCCGATCCCAGAGCGCCTTCTTGCTAGAGGCTGGCCAGAAGGCCACTTCCCTGGGGACTGATTTCGCTATGCCAAGGGACAGGACGAAGTGTTCGGTTCAATCCCTCTCTGGGAAGCTCCTGATCAAGGAGGAAAGAGCCACGTCCTCTGCTTCATCCCCACTCCACAAGCAGCTCACCTGTAAAGGCATCTGACACCAGAACCAGAATTCAGGGATATGAGGAACCGAGCTCAGGGCGGGAGAGGGGATGAAAGAGGGCTCAGAGGGCCAAGGGACCACTGCCTGGGTGCACGCAGCATCCCTGCGGGAATTCTGTGGGCCTAGAAGTGTGAGGCCTGCCTCCCAGGTCCAGTCTCCTGGGCCAATTTCCTCCGCCAAACAGTGTTGGGAGTGAGTAGTCTAGAGCAGGGCACCTGGCTCCTGGGCAGTTTAAAAAGGAAAACTCACACCAGGGCCCCTCCATGAAATAACTGATCCATTCCATGGGCCCGGTTGAGAACCATGGTGGGGATGCAAGGAGGGCAAGCCACTCTCTCTCTGGCTGGGGGCCAACCTTTACAGCTCCTGCACTCAGGGATAGAGGCGGTGCTTTCCCTCCTCCCCTACAGGCACACTATTCTCTCAGTCACACTATTCTCTTGAAGCTGGTCAGTCCCAGGAAGTTTGGGAATGGGGCATGCCCTCCTCATTCCTCAGCCTAAGAGGGAAGGGTCCCTGGTACCAGCTTTCTTTCTCACTCCCTTTCTCCCTATTTGGCACCTGCAGGGAGAAACTGAGCAGCTCCGCAGAAATGAGTTTAGCTGGAGAGGGAGCAATCAAGGCAAGCCAGACTTTAGCAAATACATTTTATCCAGAAAGAGATAATAAAATAGCGTGCACTTTATTTAAAACCAACCAAGCGCCGATAAAAATATATATATATATATCACTGCAGCTGTGATTCCATTTCAACCTAACAGTAAGAACTGGGCATTTCTTTACTCTTCACATCGTGTGCAGGGCCTGGCAGAGGAGGCCACCCACCTCCACCAGAGCCTTGGAGGAAGAAATGAGTGGGCCCCCCCACAGTGGGGACATCTCAGCTGCAGAGCATGAGAAGGGGCTGTGTGGTATATCTCTGCTGTCTGTGCTGCGCTCCTCCTAGGCTGCTGATCAGCGACTCCTCGGTGGCAATGACAGAGAGATGGAGAACCGCCTGGAGCTGTGCAGACAGGAAGATGAGTCCTCCTTCCTCTTTCGGGGTCTCTGAAACCCCCACGGGGGATCTCACAACCATCGCAGGGTCCTACATGCAGGCACAAGCCTACAAAGCAGTCATCTTTTGCTCTGGCTGAAGGGGAATCAAGAATCTGAGAGGAACCACTTTCCTCTTGACACAAAGCAGCCACAAGGTAGTTTCTTACATACAGTATGGCAGCAGCAGGCAAACAGAGGGCCCCGCTGGCTCGGATTAAGGCACTTGTAACAGACTCAAGGTATGTTCCAGCCCCGGCCCCAAGCAGGAACTTCCTCACTTCTGTTTGCCCTCAGGCCCCATAGGCCCTGCCTCTCCCCAACCCCACCACAGGGCAATGATAGGGACAGGAGCATTCCTTGAGGGTTTGGTTGGAGTACAGGGCTGGAAGAAGACAAACAAGGATGGAAGCAGGGGACTTGGCAAAGGGGGAGGCAGAGAAGGACAGGAGGGAAAGAGCACTGGAGGAAGGCAAGTCGTGGCTAAGTCATGGAGGCCATCGGCAGTGATGGGGGTGTTCGCTGAGAGCGGGTGCAGAAGCTGGCAGGAGCCCCCAGCCAACCACCTACCCTGCTAAGACAAGCTGGGAGCAGAGAAAGAGTGGGGAGAACCAAGTCCAAAAAGTGAACCTCAGAGGACAGGGCACCTGAGGACAAGTTGGGGCATGGTCTTCCTCTCAGCTAAGGGGGCTGCAGAGAGAAAGGTCTGAAAGGTTCAAAGACAGGCCGAGAAAGGGGCAGGGGGCTGGAAGGAGGGTTGTGCGACCCAGAAGCAGCTCGGCTCTTTGGTATGATGCAGGGGGCGGCATCCGGCGACCTTCTCACTCCTCCTCCACGTTCCGGGGCCCCTTGACCGCTCGCCTCTGCCGCCAGCGCAGCTCCTCCACCTGGCGTTCCAGCCCCCGCACCTTGGCCTCCAGCTGGGCCCCCGAGGCGCGGGTGCCAGTGAGCCGGCTCAGCAGGGCATAGAGGGTCAGCAAGGCCAGGAGGAGCAGCGCCCGGGTGGAGGGGTCAGGCACGGACCTCACTAGGGCCACAAAGGTGGCCAGGAAGAGGGCAAGCTTCAGGCCCCACAGGATCCGCCCTAGCAAGGCCAAGACCAAGCCGAGGAGCACTGACAGCAGCCAATAGGCAACCAGGGCGCCTGCTCCCCACAGCAGGAAGGTCTGGACTTGGCCGGGGCTGAGCTTCAGGCCCTGGGTGAGGTGATCTCCTAGAAGGGGAGAGAGTCATAGAATCAGCCACCCTGGCACGGTGAAGGGAGTAGGGAGAGCTGTCAAGGACCAATAAAAAGGGGAAGAGCCAAACCCCCTTAGCCAAGGAAAAATCCTTTCCCCTCAGGTCATGGAGCTTAAATCCCAGCATCAGGTCCAGCTGACTGTGGGCAGACTCCTTCCCTTGGTTAAGTCTGTTGCGTCTATGAAATGGGAGTGAGCCTCTGTGGGTGCTGGTTAGAAAAGACACTATGGCTTAAGGCAATGCCACAGTTAGTAGCCTGCTCTTAGGTTTTTCTCTGGAGAGACCTGGGAGGAGTTAAACAGCTAGGGAAAAGTCTAGACCTTGAAAAGATAAACTCTCACAAACAGGAAGTGACACCCTAAGCTCCAGCTGACCTAACCAGTTCTCTGCCACTCACCTTCTAGCCCAAGGCGTTCAGCAACTGAGCAGCGATCCCAGACAGTGCGAAGAAGGCCACGGAAATGGCTGACGAGATGGCCCACATTATCTGAGCCAAGGTCTGTGGGAAGAGGAGGGCACAAGATGAGTCCATAATTAATGATGTTCTTCTTCTCTGAGCCTTAACACCACCGGCCAGGAGCGCCTCCACTTGCTTCTCAGCCTGGCCGAGGGGTCCCTTCCACAGCCCCCTTCCAGTGCATGGGGACGGGCCATTTCTCCTTCCTGAGCTGGAACCCACGACACTGGGGCCCTAATTCAACTGATATGCTGAAATACTTTGGTGGTGGTAGCGGGTGAATGTGGGTGTGTGGGAGAATCATCAAATCCCTGAAGCAGTCACCCTGTAAAATTTGGTGGGGGGGTCCTCCTAGCCTCCCAAGGATTGAAGGCCTGGGAAGCAGCATCCCTGAAGGGCCAGGATGTTTCAGTGACAACGAAGTCAATAGGCTCTTCTCTATTATGGATCTTATAAATGGTAAGATCTTTGTTTCAGGTATTCAGTAAGACCTATCAAAAGTATGCGGCAACATGCTTGGGATGCCACTGGGTAGAAGAGACAGCCCTGCCTTAAAGCTCTGAGTCATCCCCACTCCCGCCTCTCTAGGTGAAAGTATGGACTCAGGTCTTGATATTTGGCCAATTTAAGACTTTAGGTCAGATTTAGACCAAAGTCAGACACATCATCACTAGTGACATAGGTTTACAAAGATGGCTCATTTCCCAGTCTTTCTGGCAAGAAAAGGCGGGGATAAGGGAAAGATAGGAGTGGAGCTAAAGGCTCTGGGGTAGGGATGAAACAAAAGGGGTGCAAGGCAGGGGCTGTCTGGCTTCATTCCGTGGAACTGGGGGGCTGTCTGCCCCAAGGATTATGATACAGAGGATGTGGAGTCAAGACAGGTGGCCGTGAACAATGGCTCCTCTGTCCTCAACGTGTGTGGTCACAGCAGGGAACACTCTCCTTACCTCGGAAACCAGGTGCACGGTTTTGCCCCAATCCAGGCATCCAAGGTTTCCCGCACAGAGCGACCGATCTGGCTCAAGAGATCAACCGGGGCCTCCCTCTTCTGCTGGCCTGGCGTCACGAAGTCTCGATGTGACTGGGAAGATGCTGAGTGCAGGAGCAGGAGGGCCACGAGCACCATCAGGACAACTTTGAACAGATGCTTGCCCCATGGCGAACTGCTGCCTGAGCCTGCCATGGCTGGATCTGTCAGGGTTGAGGAGCATGACATGAGCGAGGGCCCGAACTGGTAGAGAAACCCACTGTCCTGGGCGTGACTTGCCCCAGCACCCTCCTCCGCCCCTCTCTGCTAGTTGAAACGCAGAACTGAGACTTTCAGCCTCAGCTGGGTACAGCCATCTGATTCACAGGTTCCTCTTTCACGTTCTTTACTGTTTGCATATTAATAAACCAGTAAGTATTTGTCAGCGCCTTAAGGTGGATAAGAAGATCTCTCTGAGGCTTACTCCAGTTCTAAAAACCTGAAGGCCTGCCTTTGTGTATTAGGTGCTTTGGGCATTAAAAAAAAAAATTATAAGACTATAAAGCTTTGTCCCCAAGGAGGTTATAATCTTTAGATAAAGCTAATATATATATTTTACAAACTTAAAAATTGCACTCAAATAGGATTACCACTGCATAAAGATACACAAGAACACACTGTACACAGGCCATTTGTTCTGCAGGAGTATCATGTGAGATAGTCCTTATCCTCCTCATCACTATGGGTAGAGAGAAGGGACTGAGACTTAGAACTTAAGCATCTGCCCAAGGTCACTGGGGCTAAGGAGAAAGGCCAGGATTTGGACCCAAACTTCTGCTTCCAAATCACAGAAGTGAAGGTGGATCACAACTGTGGTTGCTCACTGAAAACATCTGGAAGCTTCACAAACTATTGATGCTTCTGCCCTAAGACAGGAGGTTCTGATGTCACGATGAGTATGGCCCGGGCTTAGACCTGCAAATGCCCCCCCAGAGGATTCCACTGTACAAAGTCAAGATCCACTCCACTGAATGACCTCAACTCCCCAGCCCCCAATGGAGGCAAAGAGTTAAAGCACAACTTTTAAGGAACAATATTATTAATAATAAAAAGTTAACCATGGGCCACCTATCTCATTTACTCCTCACAACAACCCATTAGGTAGGTACTGTTCTTATCCCCCATTTAACTGATGAAGAAACTGAGGAAGGATAAGTAGTAAGTAGTGGAGCCAGAATTTGAATTCAGGCACACCTGACATCAGGCTTCCCTGGTGGCTCAGCGGGAAGGAATCTGCCCACAGTGCAGGAGACAAGGAGAAGCTGGTTTGATCCCTAGGTTGGGAAGATCCCCTGGAGGTGGGCATGTCAACTCACTCCAGTATTCTTTCCGGGAGAATCCCACGGACAGAGCAGCGTGGCGGCTACAGTCAGTGGGGTCACAGAGTTGGACACTGAAGCAACTTAGCATGCATGCACGTGACATCAGCACCCTCACATATACCGTGCTGTATCCTCTCTGACTTAAATCTCACAAGTGATTTGGAAAGTCACACAAGAGATTATTCATGAGCTAAAATAGACTTGGCATCTACCAATCCACTCCATGAATTACTGCTGATAATTCACTTAACTGCTTGGTGTTTTATGCTCTGATCTCCTCTGTAATGTGATGCTGTAGGCAAGTTAAGACCCAACAAGTATCAACTCATTGAAGTACCAGTGGATTTAGCCAAGAAAAACGTTTTCAGTTCCAACTTCTATTCGCTACCGTGCTTGAGAAAAGTCAAACAGCACCGGCAAATTCCCTGTTTCTTCCAGGCTCAGAAATGAACCTGCAGCTCCTGGGAGTGTCAGAGATTTAGACTTGAGGAGCAGAGGCTTAGCCAGGCCCCTGAGGCAGGAGCAGTCAGGTGTTTGAAGTTTTTGGAGCTACCAGGGCCCTCAGGTAGTCAGCCAGAAATCAAGAAGAAGATATTCTCATTCTTGTTTAGTGGGAAGGAGGGTCCAAGAACCAGTTATAAAAATATCACATTTGGGGCACTTTCGGCACAGAAACAGCTGCTCTAAATCCCTGCTGAACCTGTAGGATCAGGCAGGCTGCAAAACAGGCAGTTCAGAGGGAACAACTTCAGGTTGGGAAGCCTTCTACTCCTTTTCTGGCACAAATCAAGAACCAGATGGTTCCTGCCTGCCCGTGGTCAGAGATGAGGAAAGCACAGGTCAGTTCCTGGTCTATCTGGGTCATGACCACACTGGGGACTTAACGAGCAGGGTTGCTATCTTGGGTTGGATTCTATATCCAAGGACCTCCACCCAGAGGGATCCGATGACGTCTCCTCCTATCTAGAAGGTCAAGGTGACGTGAATTGCTCCCCAACCCCACCCCCAACTGGAAGCCTCCTGCGTTCTGTGCCAGCCTCAACCTTTAGGCAGCCGTTTGCTTCAGTCCAGGGGAGTTGTGTGTGCTCAATCGCTCAGTCGTTTCTGACTCTTTGCAACCTCATGGACTGTAGCCCACCAGGCTCCTCTGTCCATGGGATTCTCCAGGCAAGAATACTGGAGTGGGTTGCCATTTCCTCCTCCACGGGATCTTCCTGACCCAGGGATCGAACCCATGGCTCCTACATCCCCTGCACTGGCAGGCGGATTCTTTACCACTGAGCCACCTGGAAATCTGAGGAGACTTGGGGGACCTTGAAATAAACTCTCCACAGTGAAGCTGGCATTGCCTGCCATTCAACCTTCGGCAGTGTACCAGAAACCAAATCTAACCCGATTCCGGAGTGAGCCCTTTGCAGATAAGAAAGATTACTGGCTACTCCCTTTCTTCAAAGATTTCCCTGGTGGCTCAGATGGTAAAGAATCTGCCTGCAATGTAGGACACCTGGGTTTGATCCCTGGGTTGGAAAGATTCCCCTGGAAAAGGGACTGGCTACCCACTCCAGTATTCTTGCCTGGAGAATCCCATGGACAGAGGAGTCCAGTGAGCTACAGTCCATAGGGTCACAAAGAGTTGGACACGACAGACTAACACTTTTACTTTTCCCTTTCTCTTCAAATTGCTTTACAGGATTCCTCCTCATTTCTCCTTCAGCAAGGGTCTAACCCATCACCATGATACCTCCTCACTTCATCACAACCAAATACTTTTGATAAAAAGAAACCATGGGAGTCAGGGGCTGCAGCAGCCATGAGCTCTGAGAGGAAGGATGTCTTAAATGTCTCAGCAAATAGCAGGCACTCAACAACAACAAATTGTGTGTGTGTGTGTGTTGCTTTATAATTTACAAAGTGCTTGTTCTTTCACCATCTCATTTAAGTCCATAACAATCTTATAAGATACTGCTATTTCTCCACATTTACTCAGAAAACTATGGCTTAGAGAGATCAAGTGTTGTTCAAGTTTACACATCAGGATGGGGACCTGACTCCAGAATCCAGGGTCTAAATCGTGCCCTTTGGCTCCTTCCACACCCCACCTACCCTGCCTCATTAAGAGATGGTCGCTGCCCTCAAGGAGCTTAAAGTTCTGCCCCCAAATCAACCACCTCACAGACAGAGGACACTCAGATTCCCACAAGGAGACCACCCACCAGATGATGACCCACCTGCTGGACTCACAGGTCATGGTTCTGCAGCAAAAAGCTGGGACTAGACCTGCCACTTTTGTTTAGGCAGCAGCAATATGGCTTGGGCAGGGACAGGCTGAACTGGGGAAACTGCTTCATTTAACTGTGGTAGTGAGAAGGAAATGGCAACCCACTCCAGTGTTCTTGCCTGGAGAATCCCAGGGACGGGGGAGCCTGGTGGGCTGCCGTCTATGGGGTCACACAGAGTCGGACACGACTGAAGCGACTTAGCAGCAGCCGGCTGCAGCAGCAGTGAGAAGGCACTGTATGTTTAGCTGTGGTTTGCTAAGAGGGTAGGGTGGGGCGGTCCCCAGACTCCCTGCCAAGGCTCCTTCCTCCTGGTCGCTTCCTCTCACTATAAATCACAACGTGGCAGGAGGGGCAGCTGATTTTGTGCCTTCTGCCGGTCCTGATTTCCCCATCATTATAGAAACTGCCCCCATGGAGCAGCAGTTCTCAATGTGGTTGCCTTGAAAAGGGCTTGAGCCTCCTCAATCTGGAGTGTCTGTCCCACCTGCACACTCCAGCCCCCGGGGCTGCTTTACTGGGACTCTCCCCAGAGTCAGGTTCAGGCTTCTGTCTTCAGAGCTCCGTGGGGATTTCAGATGCATAACAGGACAGCTGCCACAAATGATCAGCAGCACAGGGGAAAGTGTACTGTTCAGGCAAAGCTCCCAAAATGCAGCAGTGTACAAAGCACTCTAGACTTTTCTGTCCCAGGCTCAGTTCTGCCACACATTAGAAGCCACTACTGAACTCCTCTGGCAGTCTAGTGGTTAACACTCCATGCTTCCAGTGGAGGGGGTGTGGGCTCAATCCCTGACCAGGGAACTAAGATCCCACATGCACTGCAGCGCGGCCAAAAAAAATAAAATTTAGAAGCCACTACCTTCTACCTTATTACTTAACTGTCTGGGTTTCAGTCTCCTCAAATGTAAAATGGGATCAAATGAGGTTAAGAGTTAATGCAAGTAGTTAACATGTTTCTACAAGAACTTTGTAAACTATAAACATCTATAGGAAAAGTTGTAGCTCACAAATTGCCAATTTACCACTCATTGCACTGTAGCATAATTTAGCAGTTTTTATGCCTGCCTTCCCCAATAGACTTTGATCACCTCCCCTCAGACTTGACAGCTAACCTTCCTCGGAATCCCCAGCGCCTAGCACAGAACAATGACTAATAAATGCTCGTTAAATCAGTGTCAGAAGCCCGCCAAGAAGCGGTGAGCATGACAAGGGAGAGCCATGGAGAGGTACGAAGAGGACTATTTTAAAGTTGATCCAAATATGCAGCGGCCACTCGAAAAGCACAGCTGCGTGGAAAGGAAGCTCCTAAACCGGGCGAAGCTGCTACTCGGGAGTATGAAGTCAGCATCCTGGCAGGTGGGGGCAGCCCCCGCTAAACCCCTAACAGCTGCTGCCCAGCAACTGTTTGGGGGCAGGGCGACGAGCAAAGGGGCAGCGTCCCATGTGCACGGCCCTTCCCCAGGGCCCGGCCTCCCCGAGCCAGGGTGTCAGTGGCATGCTTGTGCTATTTCGAACAGCGTGTCTCCTGCCAAGGCTGCTGGGTGACGTCGCCGGCAAGGGACGCCGCGCGGCCCAGGGGTTCGGGGTACCCGCAAAGGGCTCGGAGCGAAACCGCGGGAGGTCGGGTCGCAGGCGGGAGTCGGGGTCGAGGAGCTCAGCGCTGGCCTCGTCCCGCAAACCTGACAGCCGCGTGTCCTCGACCGGACCGTGCAGCAGCACCTCGAACTCCTCTCCTCGGAAACGCGCGCCTCCCGGTTACTTAGTAACGACGCCCCCTGTTGCATAGCAACGAGGATCCCGGTCCACTGTTAAAGCGGCCCGCCGCGCGACTTCGGACCCCTCCCCACAGGCGCTCTCCAGGCCTCGCGGCCGCCGGGCTCCCACCTGTAGCGGCCGCCGCCACCCAGTCCCGCGTGCAGCCCCCGAGCCCCGGTCTCAGCTTGCACTCACCGGGCTCTGGCCACCGCTGCTCTCCACGTGCGACTTCACTAAAACGCGGCACTACACCCGCGTTTTACTACACACTCAACTCTGGGGCGTTGGTTTTTCGTCTGCGCACGCGCAAGGCGGGACGCGCCCGGACCTGCGAGCAGCCCAAAAGGCCCAAACCCGGAGCCGGTCAGCGCATGCGCTCTGCTCTCCGCTTGCGTATTTATCCTAGGCATTCCCTCCGGGAGAATAATGGAGTCGGAAGTTCGAGCTGGGAACGGAAGTCTCTGGCAGGAAAGGGGAAAGTGACTATATCTGGACTATAGAGTGGGTAAACTTCATTTTTTAATTTGGAATGGAAGCTTGCTGCTGCTGCTGCTAAGTCGCTTCAGTCGTGTCCGACTCTGTGCGACCCCATAGACTCTGCCAGGTCACTGCATCTCTCTGGATATCCTTATTTCAACTTTAGCGCATGCGCTCTGCTCTCCGCTTGCGTATTTATCCTAGGCATTCCCTCCGGGAGAATAATGGAGTCGGAAGTTCGAGCTGGGAACGGAAGTCTCTGGCAGGAAAGGGGAAAGTGACTATATCTGGACTATAGAGTGGGTAAACTTCATTTTTTAATTTGGAATGGAAGCTTGCTGCTGCTGCTGCTAAGTCGCTTCAGTCGTGTCCGACTCTGTGCGACCCCATAGACTCTGCCAGGTCACTGCATCTCTCTGGATATCCTTATTTCAACTTTACTATTGTTTGAAAGAAAATTATAGGCTTGAAATGGAGTCGCTTATTGTTAGGAAAAGTCCCTAATCCGGGAATCAATACCAGGCTCCCCCGTCCCTGGAATTCTCCAGGCAAGAACACTGGAGTGGGTTGCCATTGCCTTCTCCAATGCATGAAAGTGAAAAGTGAAAGTGAAGTCGCTCAGTCATGTCTGACTCTTCGGGACTCCATGGACTGCAGCCCACCAGGTTTCTCCGTCCATGGGATTTTCCAGGCAAGAGTACTGGAGTGGGGTGCCATCGCCTTCTCCGAATGGAAGCTTATCTGCCTCTAAAAAAACAAAAAACCCTTGGCATTTCGGGCATTGTAGTTCTTTAGCTACGTGGGGCCTCCTGGGGCATTGTGGGAAATGTAGTTCTAAGAAACAGGAGCCTGAGCGCGCCTAGTCTTTTAAGAAAATTTTTCGCGCTTAGAAGACACAAAGGGGAAAGGGTGTTAGAGGAGCAGTAAGAAGCGCTCAACCGGGAAAATGCATCCTTTCCCTCTGAGATCATTTCCACTCCTTAACTCTGCAGATGGTTCCTAAATGTTCTCTCAGTTTTAGAGAAGGCAGGGCACTAACTTCCAGACCCATTTCAATCAAAAAGGCAGCATTGTGAGGGAGAACGCCGCGGGATTTGGAATGAAGAGGTCTTTTGCCTGCTTTGTTATTCTGCCAGGTCACTTCATCTCTCTGGATGTCTTTATTTCAACTTTACTATTGTTTGAAAGAAAATTATAGGCTTGAAAGGGAGTCACTTATTGTTAGACAAGTCCCTAAACCGGGAATCAATACCTGTCGTAGCTTAAATTTCAACGTCATCCAGAAATGTAGTCTTAACAAGTTAGTCAGGAATTTTTTGGTCAGCACCAACGGGCTCTCTGCTGTCCCCAAAGGAAACTGAGATAATCTCCCATATAGAT
This sequence comes from Aepyceros melampus, assembly GCA_006408695.1. Lineage (NCBI taxonomy): Eukaryota > Metazoa > Chordata > Mammalia > Artiodactyla > Bovidae > Aepyceros > Aepyceros melampus. The sequence goes on along the minus strand of SJXQ01008882.1, from coordinate 76,251 downwards.
CCCTTCCGTTTCCCATAAAATATGTTACCTATGCCTGCAGGAGAACTGGGTTCGACCCCTGGGTTGGGAAGATCCCCTGGAGACCGGAAAGGCTACCCACTGTAAGTATTCTGGCCTGGAAAATTCCATGGACTGTATAGTCCATGGGGGTCGCAAAGAGTTGGACAGGACTATGCGACTTTTCACTTTCACTTTCATGCCTAAAGTAATCTTTTCTTCTGTTTATGGATTCCATGTCCTGCGTTTGAAAACTTTTCCTTTACTATAGCTCTTTGGAGATATGGGATGCTGGCTAATTTATGAATCTTCTATAACTAACTAGATATTTAAAATGTATTTGGCTGAATTTTGTTTTTTAGTTCTATAAAGTACTAAAAGTGTTCCAGTGAGAAAAAGGAAAAAGTTTTTTTTCTCTTGCCCTTTTCTGAGCACTTTTTTTTACTTTGAATGTTCCTATATGTAGTCAGTGCGTGCTTGCATGCAAAATTCGTTCAGTCCTGTCGGCTGGAACTCTTTGCAACCCTGTGGGTTATAGCCCTATGGACTCCTCTGTCCATGGGATTTTCCAGGCAAGAATCCCAGTGGATTGCAATTTTCTCATCCAGGGGAACTTTCTGACCCAGGGATCAAACCTAGGTCTCCAGCATTGCAGCCAGATTCTTTACCAACTGAGTCACCAGGGTAAGGCTCCAGTACAATTCAGGAAAGACAATGGACCCAAATAACAGGCTACTTGACTCCAATCTATAACTGTTTTGGAAACAGTGCAAGAGGAAGAAGAATATAAAATCCTTACACCTTTGTTCTTTGTCACTGACCCTAGACTGTGCGCCATCACCTGTCCCCTGATTTCTCAAGGAAGGGAGCCCAGTGCCTGAGGATTGAAGCCACCTTTCTATTTCCTCCAAACCTTGTCTCCATATTTTATTTGGCTTCAGTGGGCAGAGAAAGCCAAGATTTTTTGATGACATCAGAATATCCTAACATGCGTCTTGACTGCTTAGCAGGTATAAGATTCAAGGAAATAAGTGGAGTGAACTTTTTCTGATGAAGTAAGTGGAGTTTTTTGTTTTTTAAATTTAAGTTGCTGTCCAAATGCTTTTATGTAGGTAAATTCCCCTTTGATATTCCTGAAACAGTTCTGAAACTCAACACTCTAAAACAGAAATCTATTTTTCCTCTCCCTCCCTGAATCAGCTTTTCGATTCTGCCTTCCATAGCTCTGAGGAACTACTCCCAAGAGGTAGGGGAGAGGCCAGTATATCTGTAACTTTGGTAAGCGATGTGTGCAATCAGTTTACATCTTGGTAGAAGGTTACTGCTAGTTGAGAGGAACAAGTATCTCAGTTCATGATTTTAATGCTTTTCTAAGTATGGAAAAATGCAAGAATTGGGGTTCACAAAAAATGTTCCTATCATATCTAGCTATCTAAGGGTATGTTTTGCCTGTTTTCTCAAAGCACAGTGGCTCACCCCGTTCTTCATCCTGAATTTCTTTCAGGGTGTATTGTAGGTCAGTGCTGAGGACTTAATCTAGGTGAAACTTGATGGTGACATTCCTTGTTTCACAGTGCCACCTTGTGGTACAAATTTAACCAAGGTTTGGGAGGCATTTCATAACCAAATTGTCCTCTGGTGCCAGGAAGGCTTATTCCTAGGTCAAGCGAGGATTCCCTTGATCTGCCACTCAATGCATTATTAATGTCCCTGTTAATAGTAGCATAAAAGTATCTGAACCACTTGTCTCACTAGTCTTCTATGTTTCAGGAAATGATTCCCTTTTGTTGCCTCTTTCCATATCTAGAGTTACACTATTGTTCCATCGCTAAGTGGTGTCTGACTCTTTGTGACCCCATGGACTGCAGCATGCCAGGCTTCTCTGTCCAGATTACATTATTACAATTATTTTAATTTTATATAGAACTATATATTTGGCCAGTGCTTCCCTGGTGGTTCAGTGGGAAAGAATCTGCCTGCCAATGCAAGTGACTCAGGAGAGCCAGGTTGAATTCCTGGGTTGGGAAGATCTCCTGGAGAAGGAAATGGCAACCCACTCCAGTATTCTTGCCTGGAGAATTCTATGGACGGAGGAGCCTGGTGCACTGAGTCTATGGAGTCCCAAGGAGTCGAACACAACTTAGGGACTAAACAGCTGTGTATTTGGTCGACTGTTTCAGGCTGCTTAGTCATCAAAATATTTGTCAGAATCTCAGTTGCACTTTGGGTAATATGAAAAACAACAATCTTGTAGGGTAAGCAGAATACAGGGATTACAGTTAGTAGCATTTTTAAAAGTCTTAAGTAAGGATTTTTTAATTTATTTATTTGCCCACACCGAGTCTTAGTTGTGGAGTGAGGGATCTTTAGTTTTGGCATACTAATTCTTAGTTGCAGCATGTGGGGTCTAAGTCCCTGACCAGAAACAAAACCCTGGCCCCCTGCATTGAAAGTGTGGAGTCTTAGCTACTGGACCACCAGGGAAGTCCCTTAAGTTAGCATTTAAACCAAGAACCTCCATTGGATGTGAGCCCTGGTCACCTGACCCATCTGTTCCATACCAATCACTATCTTTAAGGGTAATGATAAGTTGACGTTGTTCATAAGTCACTCAGCCCAATTTCCTAATGTTATTAAGGTCATTATCCCTAGTATAATTTAACTGTTCCCACCATAAGGAAGCCTTTAAATTTAAATGACTATAGCCTGGTATTAACAGTATAAATCCATCCCATAATTGAGGGAACCGGTCTCTCCCAGTAAGCAGGAGATTATGATTTTTGACTGACATTTAGCTCATTGTTCTGATTGAACTTGAGTGATTAACCTTTAAAGAAAAATTGTATTTATGGCCAGGGTCAGAGCAGGTATGACTGATTAGCCAAGCTAGGCAGTCTCATCTAGTAATATCAAAAGAGCTTGAACAGAACTATATAACTTTTTTCTTCTAGAAGAAATTTCCTAAGGGCCATCTAAGCAAGCCTTGGAGTGGAAAAATCCACCAAGGTAAACCAAAATTACTGAACATGGATAATTGACCATAAATACAACAATTGGATTGATTTTTAAACTCTGCCTAGGATTTGTGTATCCATGATAGAAACCAAGAAAACACTATAAATGATCACACAGGTCAGGCGCAGCATCTTGGAATAGCTGTTCACTTCTCATGTCATCTTCTCATCCTGGTGTGGGTATTCTTTTAAGGTGATATTGAGGTCACCAGTCCTGTCTTTAGACCAGTCTGGTACAGGGGCCCTTTTTAAAGTGGGAGGAGTGAATGCAGGAGTTAATTCTCTTTGGTTTCACTGCACACGAGCTAGTTAAGAATATGATAAAAATCCTTTCATCTGGGTTTGGAGACAATTCTTTAAATGATGTCTTTTCCAGTTTGAAGTCTCCTTGTTTCAGGTCATGGCACATCTGATCTTCATCCAAAGATAGATTACTAGGGTAAACATCAGAAACAATTTTAGACTGCCCTTTTAAAAGTTCATTAAACCTTACAATAATGCAAATTGGTATAAAGGAGTCATCTGGGAAGTGAGTCTTAGGCATTAAATATCAAAGCTCAAAGACAACTAACAACACTAGAACTTAATATCAAAAAAGGTATATTACTGAAACAATTTTTCTTTTGAAAACTGTCCTTGTGTCTACAAAATATAGCCAGATTAAGACTAATTTGCTTGCAAAATGAGTCCAGTTTCAATAAACTTAACCTGATTATATATATAATTGACCATATATAGTTAAAACTCAAAATTTTGGGGTCCCATCAAGATCATGACAAATAGAAAGGGAAAAGTGGAAACAGTGACAGGTTTTATTTTGGAGGGCTCTAAAATCACTGCAGACAGTGACTGCAGCCATGAAATTAAAAGATGCTTTCTCCTTGGAAGAAAAGCTATAACTAACATAGACACCATATTAAAAGCAGAGACATCACTTTGCCAACAAAAGTCCGTCTAGCCAAAGCTATGGTTTTTCCAGTGGTAATGTATGGATGTGAGAGTTGGACTGTGAAGAAAGCTGAGCGCAGAATTGATGCTTTTGAACTGTGGTATTGGAGAAGACTCTTGAGAGTCCCTTGGACTGCAGGGAGATCCAACCATTCCATTCTGAAGATCAGCCCTGGGTATTCTTTGGAAAGACTGATGCTAAAGCTGAAAATCCAGTACTTTGGCCACCTCATGCGAAGAGTTAACTCAGTGGAGAAGACTCTGATGCTGGGAGGGATTGGGGGCAGGAGGAGAAGGGGACGACCGAGGATGAGATGGCTGAATGGCATCACTGACTCGATGGACGTGAGTCTGAGTGAACTCCAGGAGCTGGTGATAGACAAGGAGGCCTGGCGTGCTCCGATTCATGGGGTCACAAAGTCGGACACGACTGAGCGGCTGAACTGAACTGAACTGAAAGGGAAAGCTCATAGCAATACAGACATACCTCAAGAAACAAGAAAAAAGTCAAATAAATAACCTAACTCCCAGAGCTTGCTCCAACTCATGTCCTTTGAGTCAGTGATGCCATCCAACCATGTTCATCCTCTGTCACTCCCTTCTCCTCCTGCCCTCAATCAAGTGACAAGAGAATATTTAGAAGTTTACAACAGGTTGTTTAAAAGGTAAAGAAACTTGACAATCTGCCATCAAAAGCAGATCAATATTCCAAGAAAACTTTGTCCCTCTTAACAGAGAGAGAAAAACAAATTCTAATTTTGTACCAGCTTGTTTTTAATAGTAAAACTCAACCAATTAAGTTAATTCTAATCTTAGCCAGTCTTGCTCACATACAAAACTCTTCCTGGAATTTCTTTTCCATAACCTTCTGTAACTTTCTTGTTTTACCTTCAGATTTTGTCCTGTGCTGTCCCTTTTCTCTGTCTTCAACCTTTTTTAGGACAAAATTATTTCCTTTTCCCTTAACAAAGTTCACTTCCATTCTTTATACTTTATTTTCCTTTGCATACAAATATATATTTTCCTTATTAATTTTTGAAAGTTTGAGTTATATATTTTAGTTATAATCTTAAACCATTAAAACCTTAATTTCTATTAAAAGTTAAGAAGTAAGCAATTATAACTAAACTAGCATTCTGTAGAATGACAAATTTATTAGCTATAATTTCTAAAATCATGTACTTTCTTATAGAAGATGTCTCATATTAACTAATAGTCCTAAATATCATTAGTTTCTCTGTAAAATAATCTTTATATTAATTTTCAGTATATTATTTTATTTGTAAATGACCTGCTGCTGCCGCTACTGCTAAGTCACTTCAGTCATGTCTGACTCTGTTGTGACCCCATAGATGGCAGCCCACAAGGCTCCATCACTGGGATTCTCCAGGCAAGAACACTGGAGTGGGGTGCCATTGCCTTCTCCAGTAAATGACCTAGATATTCAATAAACTTCTATCATTTAACTTAATTTAGCGAAACTCCAAAGTTCCAAATTACCAAAAATCTGCAGAAACTATTTCTAAGTAAACATACTGTAAAACATAATTATTCCTAGCTCAGTCAGTAAAGAATCTGCCTGCAATGCAGGAGACCCGGATTCGATTCCTGGGTCGAGAAGATCCCCTGGAGAAGGAAATGGCAACACTCCAGTGTTATTGCCCAGAGAATCTCATGGACAGAGGAGCCTGGCAGGCTACAGTCCATGGGGTTGCAAGAGTCAGACACGAGTTAGCAACTAAAGAGAGAGAATCTCTTCTCTGACTGCTTGCCTTGTTCCTCTCCTTCAGTGGCAGTTCCTCTTTCCATATTCAAACGTGATCATTCTTCAAATTTAGTGCTTGGTCTTGTTTGTTCATTCCTAAAGAATTTACCTAAAAACTCTTATTTACACTTAATTTACTTGTAAAACTCTCACTATAGCAAGTTATTTTTCTTGCTGACAAATTTTGTGATAATCAGATCTTATTTGATTATCTGACTTGATTATCTGATTACAGATAATCAGATCTCTTTTGCAACCCTACATACAATAAAAGGATTATACCTAATGCTGATTATGTCATCTCAATATTATTTAAATCAAAAGGCTTAAACTTGTTTCACACCAGATATTAATGTAATACTGAATATTTCCCAGATTCATGTGAACCTGAAATCCATTTGAGTTAGTTTCTTTTATATTTCTGAGAATTTATATAAGTGCTCAATTTCATTTAAGCCATTTATATAGAGCTCCTTTACAAATTAATTTTGGCACTACTACCCAGAGGTAGAAATATATCTATAACATATACACAGACATATAGACATACACAGCCAGATATTCCATAGCTTCACTGAAAAGCTTAGTCATTAAAAAATAAAATAAAAACTAAAAACTTAGTCATTAATCAGTTGTGACAATATAAAACTCATTTGTTTGTAAGTAAGTTAACAGAATAAGTTAAATTTACTTGCTTGAGTTTAAAAAGTTTTCTGTTTTTCCCCTCTGTCTCAGAAATTGGAGGTGGTGTAAATAAGAGTTCCTGAGAGTCATGGTAGAACATCTTACATCTCAAGGCACAAGGAGAGAAATGCAAGCTCCTCCTAGAAGGACTTTTGTTACCCTAGGTTCAGATTTTTGAAAAGATGTTTTATCAAACCAATTTCTTTAACTATGCAAAAACCAGTTTTGGAATGTGAAACAACCCCATCTTGGCCATTTCAGGGTGGGGTTTCCTTGAGTTCCCAATTAAGTAAATACTTATGGAAGTATTTGTTGGCTCCTCTTTCCTTCTTTTTGGGAAACTCTATTCCCCATTTTAAAGTTCATTTGCCCAGATAAAATTACTACTGAAAACCATCTGGTGGACACATGTGCTGTTTGTGAGCGTAATTCCTCTAGGTGTCACCCTGGAGTCATTTCAGCTCTTTTACCTGCCTTGCTTTCTCCCTCCGGAGAAGGCAAAGGCACCCCACTCCAGTACTCTTGCCTGGAAAATCCCATGGATGGAGGAGCCTGGTAGGCTGCAGGCCATGGGGTCGCTAAGAGTCGGAACGACTGAGAGACTTCACTTTCACCTTTCACTTTCATGCATTGTAGAAGGAAATGGCAACACACTCCGGTATTCTTGTCTGGAGAATCCCAGGGACGAGGGAGCCTGATGGGCTGCCGTCTATGGGGTCACATAGAGTCGGACACGACTAAAGTGACTTAGCAGCAGCAGCAGCAGCTTTCTCCCTCCAGCAATCTAAACCATCCCCCAACACACAGTTTCTTACAGCACTGGATGGCCAATCCTTCTGTGTTCATCTTTTGATGAGCAAGTTTTCTACATTAATGAGTGGGTTTCCCTATGGGACTGTTGCACAGTATAAGGACTCACCTTCCCCACTGCCATAAATGTCTCGCCTGAGAAAGCTGAAACCAGAAGAAACTGTGTCCCTTATCTTTGGAGCTGAAAGCTTTCATGTGGTAGCTTCACTTTAATTCCAATTAACCCTGTTAAAGTTTGGTCTTCCCTAGTGGCTCATATGGTCAAGAATCTGCCTACAATGCAGGAGACCCCAGTTCGATTCCTGGTTTGGGAAGATCCCCTGGAGAAGGGAATGGCAAGCCACTTCAGTATTCTTGCCTGGAGAATTCCACAGACAGGAGAGCCTGGCAGGCTACAGTTCATGGGGTTGTAAAGAGTCAGGCATGACTGAGCAACTAACACTTTCACTTTCTGTTAGAGTTTATGAAGCTGTCGGCTTTCAACCTAATCACCCAGTCCAAACGTCCACAATGTCTTCCTTTTTAAAATATGATTGTATTTATTTATTTATTATTTTTGGTTGCACTGGGTCTTTGTTGCTGCTCACAGGCTTCCTCTAGTTGCAGCAAGCGGGGCCCACTCTTCATTGTGGTGCGCAGGCTTCCCATTGTGGTAGCTTCTCTTGCAGAGCATGGGCTCTAGGCACAGGGGCTTCAGTAGCTGCAGCCCATGGACTTTGTTGTGGCCCAGGGGCTTTGTTGCTCTGAAGCATGTGGAGTCTTCCTGGACCGGGGACTGAACCCGTGTCCCCTGCACTGGCAGCAGATTCTTATCCACTGTACCACCAGGGAAGTCCTCCTCAGTGTGCTTCAACTGAGAAAAATTTCCCCAGTGTCTCTCAATACAGGAAATACAGGTATCTCTTCTTGAACCTAAGTTCAAGGATAACTCACTTCTCATACCAAGGAATTTAACAACCTGTGAATAAAACTCAGGATTGTCAACTGAGATGGGAGATCTGGAGTTTAAGAGAGACTCATCTAATTTCACTGGGACACACCAAGGAGGTGGATGGACACAAGGAGCTCTTGGTGGTACCAGGGCTCTGGATCATCCTCGAGTTCAGGCAAAGGAGGGAAGACTGCTGTGGGTCCCTCTCTGTATGGTCACCAACTGTCAACTGAAAAAAAGTGCACGACATAGGAGCTGTGAATTGAGTTCTATGCCTTATCTTACTGAGGACTGTAGCCTGAGAGACAGCCTCTCTGATAGCTCTGAGGAAGTGCAGCTGAGAGGGGGGGAGAGAGGCCAGTATACCTGTGATTCTGGCCAAAGAGTATGTACAATCTCACATACATCTCAGTAGGTTACTACTAGTCATGAGGAACAGGTATCTGTTGTGTGATTTTAGTGCTTTTCTATGTATAGGACAGAAGAATTGAGGTTCATAGAAAATGTTCTTTTTATAGCTATCTAAGGGCCTGTTTTGTGCACGTTTCCAAAGCACAGTGTGCCTCATCCTGTTCTTTGTCCTGAATTCCTTTCAAGGAGTACTTAGGGCAGTGACTGTAGCAGCTAATGGCTTAATCCTTCCTTGTAGGACTGGATGGTAAGTGGCATTCCTTGTTGTACACAGACTACACATGAGTAGCAACCAGACTGTCCCCATGTCATATTGCTTCTTTCCTTCAGACACATTCATTTTCCCCTGGACCCTCTGCTTTGGCTAAAGATCTCTTTCTTCTAGAACAAACTGGTAGCATCCTTGGTCACACCTCCCAGCCTTTCTAACAGTTGCAACTTCACATTTGCTTGTGAGATCATTTCTGATTCGTAGGATTATCATCTCATGTCATGGAATTTCCTGTGCATGAAATGTAACTATTTTTCCCCTTATGAAAAATTAATTTTTTTAAGTTCATTTATTTGTATATGTATTTTTGGCTGTGCTGGGTCTTCGTTGCTACCCGGGCTTTTCTCTAGTTGCGTTGAGTGGAGAGGGGGAGCACTACTCTTCATTGCGGTGCACAGGCTCCTCGTTGCAGTGGCTTCTCTTGTTGAGGGGCACAGACTCTAGGGCACTCAGGCTCAGGTGGGCATGTGGGCTCAGTAGTTGTGGTTCCCAGGTTCTAAAGCACAGGTTCAGTAGTTGTGGCACATTGGCTTAGTTGCCCCATGGCATGTAGGATCTTCCCGGACCAGGGATCAAATCCGTTATCTCCTGCATTGGCAGGCAGATTTTTTACCACTGAGCCACCAGAGAAGTCCACCTTTCATCTTCTTTCTTTAAAAAAAAATATTTAATTTATTTGGTTCTTGCTGCTGCTGCTGCTGCTGCTGCTAAGTCACTTCAGTCGTGTCCAACTCTGTGCAACCCCATAGACGGCAGCCCACCAGGCTCCTCCATCCCTGGGATTCTCCAGGCAAGAACACTGGAGTGGATTGCCATTTCCTTCTCCAATGCATGAAAGTGAAAGGTGAAAGTGAAGTTGCTTAGTCGTGTCCAACTCTTAGCGACCCCATGGACTGCAGCCTACTAGGCTCCTCCACCCTTGGGATTTTCCAGACAAGAGTACTGGAGTGGGTCACCATTGCCTTCATTATTTGGTTCCACTGGGTCTTAATTGTAGCACTTGGGATCTTCTGTCTTCATTGTGGCATGCAGGATCTTTAATTGCAACATGTGAGATCTAGTTTCCCAACCAGGGGTCAAATCTGGACCCCCTGCATCAGGAGCACAGAGCCCTAGCCACTGGACCACCAGGGAAGTCCCAAGTAGACTTCTTTTCAACTCTCTTTTCTATCTGAGTGGAGGGACACTCAGACAGTTCAAGGCTCTTCCCACCCTTATTTCACAGTCTGTATAACCTTTTGGAAAATTAACAGGGTGAAGGGGGAGAATCCACCTAATCCTTAGTTGTTTGAGGTGCACTGTCCTGCTTAATCCTCTGTCAGTTGTCCACAAGGTTGTAACTTAATCTACCTGGGAAATGGAGCTTCTGGGTCATTGACCTGTGTGTACCCTTGCTTCTCAAGCAGCAGCAGCAGTCTTGGCCTAGGGAAGCAGGGCATAGAGTTCCAATCTCGAGAACCCACTGACAGTTATCTTGTAGCCATTCCTCCCACCTCTTTGCTTCCCAACCTTACATAATCTTTATCTCCTTTATGCAGAGATTGAGACTGGGAGGAGCAAGGAGGAAACTGAGATCAAATTCTCACCTCTAATAGTTACTCGAAAATCAGTTGCCCTGAATCCTTTCTATTTCATGAGGGCCTGGCTTTTGAAACTCAAAAGCCTGGAAGCAACTCCCTGTTTCCTCCATACTTCTGTCACAGCTGAAAGCTCCCTACCATAGGGACATAGGCTTGCCTGGTGGCTCACTTGATAAAGAATCTGCCTGCAACGAGGGAGACCTGGGTTCGATCCCTGGGTTGGGAAGATCCCCTGGAGAAGGTAATGGCTACCCACTCCAGTATTCTGGCCTGGAGAATTCCATGGATCACTGGATCCATTGGGTCACATAGAGTCAGACATGACTGAGTGACTTTCACTTTCACTTTCATGGGGACACCTCTGGTTTTGCTTAAAGTGCTATCCCCAATGTCAAGTATAATGTCTGACTGGCACACAGTGGGTAGTCAATAAAGATTGGACTTCCCAGGTGGCGCTAGTGGTAAAGAACCTGCCTGCCAATACAGGAGTGGTAAAAGATACAGATTCGATGCCTGGGTTGGGAAGACCCCCTGGAGGAAGGCATGGCAACCCACTCCAGTATTCTTGCCTGGAGAATCCCATGGACAGAGGAGCCCAGCAGGCTATAGTCAGTCCATAGGGCCATACAGAGTCAGTCACAACTAGAGTCACTTAGCATAAAGATGTATCCAAAAGTGAATGATTGGGTCTTGCTGCCCCCCTCTGCAACCCATCCAATAAATGTCTTCCAGAGGAATCTGCTGGAAGTGTGGTTATGATGCTTATGACAGGTTATCTGCTGTCGATCCAATCAAGTCTAACCACCTCTGGTTCAAGTTCCCCTCTAAACAGATCGATTTTATTTCCTACCACATACAAATACTTAAGATGCCTGGCTTGTCAGGCAGCCTGTCATTCAACCAACAATAGTTACGATATTCCTGCTATGTATCAGGCACTGTGCTAGACCCTGAGAAACAGCAGGGACCAGAACAATCATGGTTCCTGCCATTATAGACTTTACAATCTGCCAGAGAACCCAGACAGCAAACAGATACCTGTACATAATTAAATGATTATAGTGGGACTTCCCTGGTGGTCCAGTGGTTAAGAATCCACCTGCCAATGCCAGGGACACAGGTTTAATCCCGGGTTCCTGAAGATCCCACCTGCTGAGGGGCAACTAAGTCTGCGCTCTGCAACTAGAGAAGCCACTTTAATGAGAGTCCACACACCGTAACAAAGAGTAACCCCTGCTTACTGCAACTAGAGAAAGCCCTCTCACGTCAGTGAAGACCCAGCGCAACCAAAAACAATAAATTCTTTGAAATAAATTATTATAGCTATCCCAGAGGGACCCAGAGGAAAATTACAGGGTGCCGTGGGGACTAAAATTCAATCAGGGGTCAAGAAAAGAGACTCCAGAGGAAGTGCTATTTAGGGTGAGATTGGATTTACTTTGGAAAGGATGGGAGGGGTGGGGAGAAGAAGGGCAGGGATTGAGGAAAGTGTTCCAGGTGAAGGATCTGGAACCAGTCAGAGTGGATAAGTTTGAGGGCTTGAAAGGCCAGTGTGTCCAAGAAGCAGACTTGCCCAAAATCACAGAGCAAATTGGTAGTAGGGGCAAGACCGGAAGAGTTTCTTAGCCAGTGTTAGCTTCTCTACCCATGTGTATCTTCGTCTTCACTGGGTCTTCCAAAGCTAATCCCTCTGAGAACACTTGCCAGAGAAACACATGGGGCATGAACTGAAAATGCAGACGCTCTAAATTAGACCCCAGAAAAATGCATCTTTAAAAGTTCCTTAAATTCTTACCGAAACCAACATAACATTGCAAAGCAATTATCCTCCAATTAAAAAATTAAAAATTTGAAAATAGAATAAAAAATTATGGAGTACTCAAAAATAAAATATGCAAAACCATTATGGACAATAATATAAAACTATACTGAAAAATATTACAGAAGACCTAAATAAATCAAAGTATACCATGCTCACGAAATAAAAGACTAATAACATTAAAAAGAGAAAAATTCTCATAAACTCCAATATTTGCAAGACCGTCGTTCCACCGCCCCGGCTCAAAAGAGTGTAGCTAAATTGATTGGCTTTAAGGTCCCAGTGCATTAAGGGAAATGTAGTTTCGAATCTCCTCTCCCAGCCATTGGAGCTTTACGAAACTAGCCGAGAGGGCCCGGAAATAGCCGAGTATTTCCTGGCGCGCCCTTTCCTGCCTGATTGCATTATGGGAAAGGACAGTTTCCGTTAAATTCTGGAGGCTGAGGCGCGCGACTGGCCACACTCCCACGTGAAGCCATTCGCGAGCATCGCTCCGCGGGGCAGCTCCCCGCTCGCAGCGGAGGGTCTGGAAGCAGCGAAGGAACTGGAAGTGTCCCGCGGAGGCCCAGTAGCTGATCCCGGAGCCCAGTGTGAGGAGCCTCGGAGTGCAGCGAGGAAGCCATGTCTCTGATCTGCTCCAGTGAGTGTCGGCTGCGGCCGCTCGCGGGGCGCTGGAGGCCGGAGAGCCGAGCGTGAGGATCTGCGCGCCTCTGCGGCGCCGGGGTCGGGGCTGGACCTGAAAAACGGGGCTCCGGGGAGGCAGGGCGGCGGCCTGTCAGCTCGGGGGGTTCTTCCTCCTCCAGCGTGAGGTCAGTTTGTGCAGCGCTTCATAGTTTACATGACGTCTCCAGTGCATTCTCGCAGGCTGCACAGAGGCAGCCCACCTCGTTTGCGCAGTGGTCTGAGGCTTGGATAGCGGGGAGCTAGTGGTGCAGGGGAAAGAGTTCTCTGTAGGAAGCAGGAAGCCAGAGGGCTTGTGCAGGATCCGCCTCCAGTTGGCTTTGTGATCTGGCGCCGGAATGCGGTCCTCAGTTTCCCCAACTGCAAAAATAATGGCCTTGGCACTGGATGTGTTGTCTGAGGCCCCGCTTGGGTAGGCAGCGCTTCTGCAGTTTGCGAAGGTCGCACAGTGAGTTGGAGGCGGTGACAGGCCTGGGAGCCAGACCAGCCTCACCCTGTAGGGCTGATGAAAACAGCTGCACATTTGGAAAAGCCTCTGTTGGTTTACAGCGTGCTTGCAAAACTGCAGAGTCCTTCTGTCCCCACAGCAATTCTCCAAAGCAGAAATAAAGATCGGGTTTTACAGATAAGGATGTAAGGTTCAAGGAGAAATGTGGCTTTTGTAAAACAGAGTACAGCTAGTTAGTGGCAGAGCTGTGTGACGGAGCCAGTTTCTCTGATCCTGAATCCATGCTTTTTTCAAATGCTTTGTCCTATCTTTTGGATATGTTATTGAGGAGAGTGGTTGTTCATCAGGTTATTAGTTTCTCATCCTTTTCACTCTCGGCTTCCTAACTCTCAAGCTCTTGACTCTTCTCAGAACCTCCTCATAAACCCAAAGCAAAGGAGAGAAAGAGTGAAGGGAAATGTGACTAGAAAAAGAGTCCTTAAACGTTAAAGAAATGAGTGTGCAGAGTATTTTCACATTGATTGTTTTAGTCTTGAGGAAGGTCTTTTCAGTATCCATCAGCTGGTCTGTTAGATGTTTACTGAACATTTGCCAAGCACCTGCATTGTGCTGGAAGTCAGAGAGCAGCTACAGTCCCAATCCTCAGGAGTGTAAATGGATACTTCTGTTGGGGAGTGGTGAGGATGATTTCATCAATGGAAAGTGTTTACAGTGGAGCTTGGCGCCTAGTAAACACCATGTAAATACTTTGTTATCATAGCACTTGTCACATCGCTTTGTAATTTGTCTGAGATCCATCTAGGTCCTAGTCTGAGACTTGAATGGCTTTGTGTGTATTTTCTTGTCCTGCTGTATAATGGGTGCCTAAGCGTTTTTGTTCAGAAATGAGATGGGCAGGAATTATTGACTGCTCCCTAGGTGCCTAGCATTTAGTAATTGTGCAGCAATTATTTGTTGACTACGTGACTGTCAGAGACTGATGGAGAAGCTAGTTAAGTGGCTGGAAAGCATTGTGGGTACAGTCCAAAACTGGCTTGGTGTCATGTCTTGATTCCTGTTAGCTGAGTGTAGGGAGGCAAGGTCTTGTGGAGGCCAGCCGAAGGTGAAGCATCCCCTTGGCCCAGGGTCCCTGTCACCACCCCAGGCTCTCACCACCTGCCTTTTCTCCACAGTCTCCAATGAAGTTCCAGAACACCCCTGTGTGTCCCCTGTCTCTAATCATGTGTATGAGCGACGGCTCATTGAGAAGTATATTGCAGAGAATGGCACAGATCCCATCAACAACCAGCCTCTGTCTGAGGAGCAGCTCATTGATATCAAAGGTGCCTGCTGGCCAGCCTCAGTCCAGGCTGTCCTAGCCTAAAGCCTGGGAAGGTGGGAAGGGTGGCGGGTGCACAGCACGTGGGAGTCCGGGGAGGAAACGGTGGTCTGTCAGTGCTGAAGGGGAAAGAGTATGGGAGGGTCAGCATGCCCTGGGTCATAGGTTTTCACACCCACTTTGTCTCTCTTGGCAGTTGCTCACCCGATCCGGCCCAAGCCTCCCTCAGCCACCAGCATCCCAGCCATTCTGAAAGCCTTGCAGGATGAGTGGGTGAGTCCTCAAAGAGAATTTATATTTTCGCCACTTGAAAAGAAGGGATCACTGGACTAGGACATGGGTGGGGATGGGAGGGATGGAGCCTTATTTTCTGTTTTGAGGGGAGGGTGAGAGCAGAGGAGGAGCCAGGTTCTTAATGTCACACAGATCTGGGCTCCACCCTTTGCTCCGTTGCCCACTTGCCACGTCCCTTGGCAAGTATCCAAGTGCTGTTTTTCTGACCATATTGCATGGATTAGTACCTGTCTCAGGGTTTTCAGAGACTCAGAGTAAGATTAGAGTATAAGCTTCATGGTGTCAGGGACTTGATTTACTCATTAGAGCCCCAGCAGTGAGAACCAGGTACATAGTAGGTGCTCTAAATACGAATGAATCAAGGACTGCATCTTGAGGACTGCCTGGCTCAGTGCCTGACACAATGAGAGCAGTCAATAAACAGCAGCTGTAGTGTTTTTATTCCTTTCTGGTGAGGTGATGGCATGATGCCGGAGATGTGCCGGTAAATTAGAGAAGACGAGTGGGAAGAGCCGGCTCCCGTTCCTGTCTGTGTGCCCAGGGTTTGGCATGGTGAGGAGCTTGGGAGCATCTGCTCACGAGTTCAGGGTGGCGCAGATCTTGCTTGGGTCACTGATACCGGTCTGGGCCACAGGGTTGGCCTAGGATAAGAGCGTCCTCTTATCAAGGGCTGACTCCTGCTGGATGCTCCCCACGCCGCCCCGCCCCTCACTGCGGCGTCTCCCTCTCCCAGGATGCAGTCATGCTCCACAGCTTCACCCTGCGCCAGCAGCTGCAGACCACCCGCCAGGAGCTGTCCCACGCTCTGTACCAGCACGATGCCGCCTGCCGTGTCATTGCGCGTCTCACCAAGGAAGTCACTGCTGCCCGAGAAGGTACAGTCTCCGGCCTGCCATCCCCCACTCTGGGCTCCACTCTGGGGCAGGCCTGTTTTGTAACAGCCCATTCCTAACATTGTCTTCTCTCTCAGCTCTGGCGACCCTGAAACCTCAGGCCGGTCTCATTGTGCCCCAGGCTGTGCCAAGCTCCCAGCCAAGTGTTGTGGTGAGTGTCCCCTCAGCCCCGCCAGCAGTGGAGTGTGCATGGTGGGCTATCGGCCTCCTCTGCTCCTCTGGCATGCCATGCTCCACTCACCTTCCTCCTCGTTCTCTTCAGGGTGCAGGCGAGCCAATGGATTTGGGCGAACTGGTGGGAATGACTCCTGAGATTATTCAGAAGGTACGTC
>SJXQ01008882.1:0-52841 GCA_006408695.1 Aepyceros melampus | reverse complement strand
GGTGGCCTGAGAGCCGCAGTGGCATGGACCACCCTCATCCGTCACCCTCTGAGGGCTCAGGGTCGGCCCCAGGGCCTCTCTTCAAGGAGTTGATGGCTGTTCCACACCCACCGTGTTCCAGTTCCTCTGAGTTGGGGAGAGGCTGAGCCAAGGGAACTGTGAAGGGGCTGGGCCGAGGGCTCAGGCAGGTTTTTGTAAGCAGCGCTCTAGTTTCATTAAAAAAAGAAAACAACAAACGTAGCCGCCTTCCTGTGTCTGTTTGTAGCGGTGAGAATCAAGGGGAGGGAGCACCAATTAGGACTTCGACCACCAGGATGCTCATCCTATTGTTTCTTTAACTGGACAACAAATTAAAAAATAATCTATAAGCCATTTGCCAGAATGATTCTTCCACATCCCTGCAGGCCTTGACTTTGTGATTTATGGGGTTTCATGTCACCTGCCTTGGGTGGCTCCCATGTGAGCCTGGAAGTGGGGAAAGGGGAGAATGCTGAGAATCTCACTGCCACAGAGCTGGCCATCTCTCAGGGCATCCTTAAGTCCAAGGTGACAGAAAATCTGTCTCAGCTGGCCTGAATCAGAAATCTTTCTGTGACTGGTATTTGAAGATTAGAAGTCAAACTGGTCTGGGAGGACCCAGCCAGCAAACAGTAAATTAGCAGAATGTCAGGGAACCCACACCCCCTGTGGTTGGGGAATTAAGGTGGGGTAGTCCATGTGACTGCTTTGGATAGTCAAGAAAGGCCTCTTCTAGATGATAAGCTGATGGGTGACTGATGGGAGCTAAAGGGAAGGAGTGTTGCAGTTGAGGGGAGATCATCAAGATGCGTGCTGCAGGTACGGGAAACCAGCATGGCTGGAGTGGTACACCGGGTGTGGCCTTGGGAGATCATCAGTACCCTTTCGAAGAGCGGTCCTGGTGGAACATGAAGGAAAAGAATGAGATGACATTTTGTTCATTTTATGCCTGAAACAACCTTGCCTTTAGTTTTCCAGCAACTGGGCAGCTTTCTGCACCCCCGTGGGACTTCAGGCACCTTGGCAGTCCAGCCTAGAAGGTGGGCTCTGCAAGCTTGGGGACAGACTCCGGGCTTTGGCACAGCAGAGTAAGGCCACAGACAAACTGATTAATTTATCTCTGTTTAGTGTCCCTTAAGACGGGAATAGTGTACTGACTAGGGATGTTGTAAGGCTGAGGTGGGCTTCACTGGTTGCTCTCTGTAGTAAAGAATCCGCCGGCCAATGCAGGAGACTCAGGTTCAATCCCTGGGTTTGGGGAGATCGCCTGGAGAAGGAAATGGCAACCCTCTCCAGTATTCTTACCTGGGAAACCCCCTGGACAGAGGAGCCTGGCAGGCTAGAGATGGGGTCTCAAAGAGTCAGACACAACTTAGCGACTGAACAACAAGGCTTAAGTAGGTTAGTGTGTGAGCAGTGTTTGGACGGACGAACGCAGTGAGTGCTGTAAGTATTTTAACTGCTGCTGCTGCTGTTACTTCCTACTGCTCTGCTTACTCTCCCTGGGGTCCCTGCCCTGCCAGGCAAGTGTCCTCACTCAGCCCAGGTTCATGGCATTTGGCATGTCTCTACCACGTTACCTTGGAGGTGTTTATTCATTTGTCTCGTAACTATTAAAACTTAGGTTTTAATCTCCTTGAAGGCAGCACCCTGTACTCTGCTGGCATTCAATTCATTGCTGCTAAGAGGCAGACAATTTCAACTCGGGGGCTTCGAACAAAGCCCAGGTCTGTCTCTACTCAGAACACAAAAGAAGTGGTAGAGGGGAGCGGGGAGGCGGGGATGGATGACAGATTTTGTTATTTTAGCCAAAATGGAATGGGGGCTGTTACTCCTGCCATGTCTCTAGGTTTCAGCTCATTGCCTTGAAGTGAATCTTTTGGAATTGTGACTCAGTCGATAGACTGTAAGAGGCTTACCTTTTCTGGGCCCTTATTGATAGGCTCATGAATTTTTGCAATTAATGCTTATTGCATTCTATGTGAACTTCAGCCCTTTGACGATCCGTCTGGACCTGTCCTTACGTGAGGACCCAGTTCCCACCTGCACCCCTGTGCCTCCGCTGTTGAAAGTTGCTCAGCCTTGGGGCACTGACCAAGGCAGCCACCTGGGGGCACTGTAGTTACACTAGTCTCCCCGGTAACAGTGGCACCAGGACCCAGCTCTCAGCACCAGTCAGGCACTATCATCTGCATTCCACAGACAGAAAACTAAGTATTATAGTAGAGCTAGGATTTTAAACTGGCTTCACAGACAGCTGGCTGCCCTAGCGTCAGCTGAGACAGGAGCAGGCAGCTCTGTGGTGTTCCAGGAGTGTAAGGCTGTGGTTAGGTGTGGGCTCTGGTGTCAGGGCTTCCCCTTGTGGCTCAGTTGGTAAAGAAAATGCCTGCGATGCAGGAGACCCCGGTTCGATCCCTGGGTTGGGAAGATCCCCTGGATCAAGGGAAAGGCTACCCACTCCAGTATTCTGGCCTGGAGAATTCCATGTACTATATAGTCCATGGGGTCACAGAGTCGGACAGGACTGAGCAACTTTCACCTTTCTGGTGTCAGAAGCCAGGTTTGAATCCCAGCATTACAGCTTTCTGCAACTTAGGTCTTTATGTCTCCGCTTCTGCAGGTCTGGGCTTCCCCAATGATTCAAGCAGCAAAGAATCCGCCTGCAACGTAGGAGACACAGGAGGTGCAGGTTCAATCTCTGGGTCGGGAATATCACCTGGAGGAGGGTATGGCAACCCACTCCAGTATTCTTGGCTGGAGAATCCCATGGACAGAGGAGCCTGGCGGGCTACAGTCCATGAAGTCCCACAGAGTCAGACACAACAGAGCATGTGATGGATTATTAATATCATCTGTCTGTAAAACTCAGTGCCTCAAATCAAACAGGGCTGTTAGCGGATACATGCCTCCTGGGAAAGCCCTCCATAGCTGGCTGCTTCTCTTCCCTGCTGTTGTCTGTGCTGGCGTGGCACTGCTGGCCCTGGTGGCCTTGGGATCCACACCTGTGTTATAAAAGTGGGGCCCACAGGGCCGTCTTCATTCGTAAGTCTTCCATTTACTAAGCTCTGATGACACAAGGTGCATTGTGAAGACCCAGGGAGGCGAGAGCACACAGATGACATGACCCTGGGCTGTAGACTTTGGATAGAGGTGCCAGTGCAGAAGACGGGGTGCAGCTTTTTTTGAAAGGCAGGTAAATCTGGGGAGAGGTTGACATAGGCACATTTTGGAGAAGTAAAAATTCCCTAGGTTGTCCCAGGGTAGGAGTGGCTGGTGTACGGAGAGGCTCTGGCAGCCCCACTGCCTTGCCCGAGTTAGGAGGGAGGAGGGAGCGGGGATTGGGTGGGAGAGAGACAGTTGGGAGGGCCGTGGGGGGCAGGATGTGGGGACATGACCCGCAGATTGTGAAGGCAGGTTGGGAGACAGCCAGTCTCAATCAGCAGCTTGAAGTCTTAAGATCTCATCTGAAAAGTTTCAAAATTTGGAACATGTCTTTAACCCACATTTTAAAAGTTTTTTTTTTTTAATTGTGAAGCATTCATTCAAAAGGGTCTAAAACATATCTTCTATTTGAAGGAAAATAAACACCCTTGTACCCACCACCCAGCTTAGGAAAGACAGCATTGGGGGCCCGCTGTGCACCCTTCTGCAAACACGTCCCTCTTTCTACCCGGCAGAGGAAACTGCTACCCTACCCTGATATGGGGTTTTATATTTATGCCACTATCTATGTATCTTTGCTTTTATAATTTTGCCATAATCTATTTTGCTTCCTTTTTTTTTTTTGCTGACTTTTGTACTTTGTATAACTGCAGTCATTCAGCTTGCAATCTTTGACTTTATCCACTCAACATTGTTCTTGAGACTTATCAGTACTGACACTCATAGCTATTGTTGTTCAGCCACTAAGTTATGCCAACTCTTTGCAACTCCATGGACTGCAACACGCCAGGCTTTCCTGTCCTTCACTGTCTCCTGGAGTTTGCTCAAATTCACGTCCACTGAGTCAGTGATGCCATCCAACCATTTCATCCTCTGTCACCCCCTTCTCCTCCTGCCCTCAATTTTTCCCAGCATCAGGGTCTTTTCCAATGAGTAAGCTCTTTGCATCAGGTGGCCAAAGTATTGGAGCTTCAACTTCAGCATCAATTCTTCCAGTGAGTATTCAGGGTTGATTTCCTTTAGAACTGACTTTTTTGCTCTCCTTGCTGTCCAAGGGACTCCCAAGAGACTTCTCACATAGCTGTAGTTCTTAACTATTTTGCCAACAAGTGCAAGTGGCCAAACAGAACTACCCCCCAGGTTGCTGGAACAGCATTCATTGAAGATGGGGATAGCCAGGTCCCCAGGGCGCATTCATCCTAGGCAGAGTGCTCCAGGGGAGGGATTCCTATCATCAGGCTGAGGTGCTCTTTAGTCGAGTGATTGGGAAGCACAGCTTCTCCTTTGTTGTCCCCAGGCCCAGGGGAAGGGATACACTTAACACTATGATGTGGCAGAATCTTGCTTCTGGCCCTAATCTGCCAGCTCCTTGTTTGTGCTGGGTTCAGGCAGTGGTGGGGATGGTTGTCCCAGCTCTTTCCCCTGAAATGACCATGAATCTAGGCTCAAAAGCATGTTGTTGCAGCTGTTTGATGTGGCTAGCAGGCAGCAGGATTCACTCATTGCATTCATAGCTGGAGAAGCACCAGCCCCGTTCTCTGACATAATTAAGGGGCTGGGGTCCAAGCTTTGTAATGATCAGTACTTTAGGCTCTTGGCAGTGGCTGGATTCCACGGAGATGAGAGGCCAGCTCCTTTCCTGGGAGGCCAGCCTGTAAAGGATAAACTTGGACAGATTAATCTTATATGTCATTCACTGTAGAGCCCCAATATAGGAATACCCTACACTGCCCTTATATGTCCTAATGTTGATAATGGACATGTGTGTGCTTAGCACTCAGTGGTGTCCAATTCTTTGCGACCCCTTGGACTGTAGCCTGCCAGGCTCCTCTGTCCATGGGCGTTCTCCAGGCAAGAATATTGGAGTGAGTGGCCATGCCCTCCTCCAGGGGATCTTCCTGACCTAAGGATCAAACCCAGGTCTCATGTACTACAGGCAGATTCTTTACAGTCTGTGCCACCAGGGAAGTCCAATAATGGACATAGAGGTTTCCAGTTATTTTGTGATTATAAATAGTGTTTCTGTGAGCATTCTAGTGCAAGGGTTTTCCCTAGGATATTAATCTAGGGGACGATTTATTACATAGATCATATATATCTATATCATATATATTATATAGATCATATGTATATCATACATATGTAATGACAATTTTTTAAATTTATTTTATTCAAATGTAGTTCATTTACAATGTGTTGATTTCTGCTATACAGCAAAGTGATTCAGTTTTACATATATTTATATATTCTTTTTTGTATTTTTTTCCATTATGGTTTATCATGGACTTTCCTGGTAGCTCAGATGGATGTGAGAGGTGTATATATAATAGCATCTCTTTTTTGATATGTATACACTGCTATATTTATATATTTTTGGCAGCACTGGGTCTTCACTGCTGCATGTGGGCTTTCTCTAGTTACAGAGAGTGGGGGCAACTCTCTAGTTTCACTACCAGGCTTCTCATTTCTGAGGCTTCTCTTGTTGGAGAGCATAGGTTCTAAGTACATGGGCTTCAGTAGTTGTGGCTCACTGGCTTAGTTGCTCTGCAGCATGTGGAATATTCCTGGACCAGGATTGAACCTGTGTCCCTTGAATTGGCAGGCAGATTCTTATCCACTGTGGCACCAGGGAAGTCCTGTACTAGCATCTTGAAGTTTACTTTCACATCCATGATTGCTAATGAGGTTGAGCATCTTTTTATCCACTTGTAGGCCATTTGAGTTTATCTTTTGTGAAAGGCCTTTGCCTGTTTGGATTCTTTTTCCTGTTGATTTGCAGATGGTGACCGCAGCCATAAATTAAAAGATGCTTACTCCTTGGAAGAAAAGTTATGACCAACCTAGATAGCATATTGAAAAGCAGAGACATTACTTTGCCAACAAAGGTCCGTCTAGTCAAGGTTATGGTTTTTCCAGTGGTCATGTATGGATGTGAGAGTTGGACTGTGAAGAAAACTGAGCACCAAAGAATTGATGCTTTTGAACTGTGGTGTTGGAGAAGACTCTTGAGAGTTCCTTGGACTGCAAAGAGATCCAACCAGTCCATTCTGAAGGAGATCAGCCCTGTTATTCTTTGGAGGGAATGATGCTGAAGCTGAAACTCCAGTACTTTGGCTACCTCATGCGAAGGGTTGAGTCATTGGAAAAGACCCTGATGCTGGGAGGGATTGGGGGCAGGAGAAGAAGGGGCCGACAGAGGATGAGATGGCTGGATGGCATCACTGACTCGATGGATGTGAGTCTGAGTGAACTCCGGGAGTTGGTAATGGACAGGGAGGCCTGGCGTGCTGCGATTCATGGGGTTGCAAAGAGTCGGACACTACTGAGCTACTGAACTGAGCTGAACTGAATATATATGTCTGTTATATATATTAATATATTATTAGTGATATATAGTAATACAATTATTATATTTTATATATTATATACTTATATATAATAATAAATTACAATATATTAATATATAATTATTATAATTATAATATATATAAACATTTTAGATAGTAATCCCTTATCAATGTGTTGCAAATATATTCCAGTTAGCCTTGCCTTCTCACTCGTTTTTATGGTGTCTTGTGATTTTTGGCTTGCTAAATTCTCGTTTCATTTGTGACTCTGAGAATTGTTTCAGATTTTAGCTGAAATCTTTTTTTTTTTTTCCAGTCAAAATTTCCATCTGCTTCTCCTTGAGCCCAGGGACTACTCTAATTATTACCCTGGGATCACTTTAAGTTAAATTCAGCCCTTGAATTTTCTCCAGATTGAATTTTTGAGAGCCTTCACCCCCACCCTAGACTAAGAATCTGAACCAGAGAAAAGGATTTGTACTCTTAATTCTCAGTGGAGATTTTTTTTTTTTTTCTTATCCATCCATACATCCATTCATCACCATGATCAAGATATGCAAGATCCCATGTGGTCCTCTTCCATGCAGTGGGTTTGTTTCTCCTTCTCTCTAGCCTGAGAATATGGTCCCCTGAGTCCCAGCTTGGATAAAAGTCTGTCTCCAAGATCCCTGCCTCTGGCAGCCCCAGGGCTGATCTGTGGTCCATGTGCTCATCAAAGCAGAAGGCCAGGACCTCCAGGCTTCTACAGAAATCCCCAGAATAGAAGCTGGTTTCACTTCCCAGAGGTTTTGCTTTTACTTTATTTTTGGCCTCTGTGCATAACCTTTAAACAAAAGTTAGTTCGGCAATGATTTCAACGTTTTTAAATACACACGTATAAATATAGTTGTTTACTTCAGAAGACTGATCTGGCTATCTGGTCTTCCTACTGCTGCAACAGAGCAGGACTTTTAGGTAAAACGCTCTTACAGAAATGTCTGGGCATAGAGTCACACTTTACAGAACTGAATTTTACTTAAGTTGAGGAAACAGGCTGTGACATGTTCTCCTTTCTATCTAAGGCAAAATGTGGGCTTCCAGGTGCTCAGTGGTAAAAGAATCCATCTGCCAACGCAGGAGGTGCAGGAGACTTTGGTTCGATCCCTGGGTTGGGAAGATCCCCTGGAGGAGGGAATGGCTACCCCTGAGTATTCTTGCCTAGAGAATCCCATGGGCAGAGGAGCCTGGTGGGCTCAGTCCATGGGCTCACAAAGAGTCAGAAACGACTGAGTGACTAAGAACACATACACACCACAGTCTCAATGTCAGGAGGAGGAAGCCTGGTGCAGATGGAGAGATATGGGATCCTCTTTGGTCTCACCTAGCTGACACAGCCCCTGACCCTCTCCCCAAGGGGCAGGAAGACAGAAAATCTGACAGGCTGCCAAGCAGCTCTGCTTCCTGCCACAGGTCAGAAAAAATAGGTTGTTATCAACCCCATCAGGTCTGACTCAATCTTCCTGAGGCTCAGGTGCTTTCTCATACCAGGAGGTGGTTTCACGGAAGGAAGAAGTTTTAAACTGGGCAAATCTGAACTGGATTTAGACATTCAGGAAAGTCAAAGCTTAGACTGCTTCCTTCCAGAGAAAGCACAGGAAACTTAGCACTGCAGGGGCCTTCATTCTTCACATTCTTTGTACATTTGCTTCTTCAAACAGAACCCTTTGACATGGGAGTGTTGACGGAGGTCTGTATACCATGGAAATTGCAGTTGCCAAAGCTAGCATCAAAATCCTGAGCCTGTATACATGCAATCGTGAGAGGAAAACTCCTGCATTTTGATCTAGGAGCATCACGAAACAGTAAATGGCTACTTCTCTGACTGTATAGGGTAGCAAAGGTCTTTGCCAAGTTCAAAGAGAAAAAATAAAAGGGAAACAATATCCATTGTTACATAATCCTTTCAAACAGCAAGATGGAAGGACCTTATGAAGAAAAATTCATGAGCAACTAAGTGGGAAACTTAAAAGATGAGGATATCCACCCCTTGACTTGCAAAAGCTCTTAACAGACTAGAAAACAAACTTGGGAGAGTAAATAAGAGAGACAAAGAAGCAATTTATTAGATATTAATTAGAGTCTATAAAAGATTCTTGGCGGGGGACTTCCTTGGTGGTCCAGTGGTTTAAGAATCCACCTTGCGCCTATGGCTTATTCTTGTTGATGGATGGCAGAAGCCAACACAATGTTGTAAAGCAGTTATCCTCAAAAGTAAACGAATTAAAAGAATCTGTCTTGCAATGCAGGAGATGTGGGTTCAATCCCTGGCCTGGAAACTGAGATCCCATATGCCTTGGAGCAACTAAAGCCCAAGAGGGCAACTACTGAGACGGTGAGCTCCAGAGGCTGCACACCACAGCTAGAGAACTCACACACCAATGAAAGATCCTGCATGAAACAACTGCAACGAAGACCCAATGCAGCCAGTTTCAAACAACAGCAAATAAACTTTTTTAAAAAGAAAAAAATGCTTAGTCCTAATCAAAGAAACCTATTTTAAATCAGTGATGCTATTTACCTAGTAATGCTCAGAGAGGCAAAGCTTTAGAACGATATGATCTGTGGTGGCAAGGCTGTGAGGGAATAGACACCCATACATCGCCAGAGCCCCACAGTCAGGAGGGGTGTAGCTTTCGACCCAGCAGTTCTAAAGAATTTCTTCCAAGAAAATGGTGTACAAAAAATTACACACATTGGCAGTTGTATTCGGGCTTCCCAGGTGGCACTAGTGGTAGAGAACCCACCTGCCAATGCAGCAGACTTGACAAGAGACCCAGGTTCACTCCCTGGGTCAGGAAGACCCCCTGGAGAAGGGAATGGCAGCCCACTCCAGTATTCTTACCTGGAGAATCTCACGGGCAGAGGAGCCTGGCGGGCTATAGTCCATGGGGTTGACTGAAGCGACAAAGCATGCACGCATGCAGTTGTATTCACCACCTGTTATCCTTAACAATAGACTTGATTTTCATCAAAAGGAGATCAGGGAGTTCCTCAGGGGTCTAGTGCTTAGGATTTGGTGCTTTCACTGCTATAGCTCAAGTTCAATCCCTGGTCAGGGAACTAAGATCAAACAAGCTGCCTGGCCAAAACTTTTTTTATTAAAAAAATTTTAAAAATGAGATTAAATATAGAGTTCAACCATGATATGGAGGAGAATGCAGCTGTTAAAAATTACAAAAAAGGACACAAGATGTTTACCTTTGCATGAAAAAAGTTAAAAGAGAAAAGTCAGTTATACGTTGTGATTCAATTGGAATCTGTAGATTCACACTTAGTTTAAACACAGCATCGGTGCCATTCCCAGAACTACCCTCTCAGGCTGTTTAAACGCTCACAATGAGCTTGACTGGTGAGGGTGGTGGTAGGAAGAGTTGGCCCTGGAAGGAACTTGAATCCCTGACCCCTCAGAGCACGTCAGCCTGGCTCCTCCAAGCAGCAACAAAACTGAGAAATGTTACTTCACACTAACCCTGAAGAGCACAGCCCACAGGCCCTGTACAGCCAGGAGGTTGGACAGGACAAGTCATTCCTAGTCACAGAGGGTAAACAGTCTAGCTAAGGAAAGTGAAGTCAAAAGTGAAAGTGAAGTCGCTCAGTCATGTCTGACTCTTTGCGACCCCATGGACTGTAGCCTATCAGGCTCCTCCATCCATGGGATTTTCCAGGCAAGAGTGTTGGAGTGGATTGCCATTTCCTTCTCCAGGGAGCTAAGGGGAGCTCCTTAACTAACTTCCACAGCAAGTGTCTATGTCTTCCTGCCTGAGGGCTCTATTCTGCTGGGAAAGCCTGAGGCAGCCATTTCCCTCAGCCCCTCCTTATCTTGGACTATCAGCTTGTCCTCATATAGGGGAGGAAAAAAATATTAGGTAAGCATTAGGTTTGGGGCAGCAGGAGGAGAAATTCTAGCAGTTAATAGCACTCAGTAAATGTTGCCGTTTTGGCTTCCCAGGTGATTCTAGTGGTTAAGAACCCACCTGCCAATGTGGCAGACATAAAGAGACGCAGGTTCAGTCCCTGAGTTGAAAAGATCCCTTGGAAGAGAGCATGACAACCCACTCCAATATTTTTATCTGGAGAATTCCACGGACAGAAAAGCTTGGTAGGCTACAGTTCATAGGGTCGCACAGAGTCGGACACGATTGAAGCAACCTAGCATACACACAATATTCTAAGGATTCCTATTTACTAATTCATTTTATCCAACACCCCCATGGGGATAGGTATTATTCCCATTTTACAGATAAGGAAACTGAGGCTCTGAAGAGTTCAGTAACTCAACATTACCCAGCTAATAAGAGGTAGAGTCACACAACTCAAATATCCTGGCTTGTATTCCTCCTCCCAGATTGGATAGCTGCCAGAGCCTCAACCCTACCCACTCTGCCTAGGTTGGGTTAGGTACTCAGCCTACTTTTCCCATTTTAGAACCTCTACATGGCAGCAAAGGCCTTTCTACACTGACAAATTAGTGATGAAGGCCCGCGTCACATATGAGCAGATGCAGGTCAGCACCACACCAGCCCTGTGCTGACCTGTCCGATGGCCATGGACACTGGGGTACCAGGAATCATCAGGGTCGGTGGACTGCCATTTAGCCTGTGCCGACCATCCCTGTGTGGACCAGTCCTGGGGACCAAGGGAGAGGGAAGGGGAACCGGCGTTGGGAGAAGTAGCCAGCATCCTCCATGGGAGGCTGGGAGGCTCAGAGAGGGGCTGGGAGGAGCTTGTTTAAGTCTAGTTCTTTAGGCCCTGGAAATTCTGGGTTCCCTCATCCACAATGGCAGCCAGGCAGCAACACTTTGCAGACACCAGGTCAGAACTCCCCTATCTGCGGGAAGGGGGCCATTAGCCCTGCCATTCCCCTTACCCAGCTAGGGCTGCTCTTTGACTCTGCAATGAATTGACTTCCCCCACCTTCTTTCATTCTGCTTCTTTTACCTAGGAATGCTGCCTTTCCTTGCAGAGAGGCAAAGTCTCCCCAGTTCAGTCCTGGGAGACAATGGAGTATAGAGCATAATGTGTGTGTCAGTCATTGAGTCATGACCAACTCTTTGGGACCCTGTGGACTGTAGCCCACCAGGTTCCTCTGTCCATGAAACGTGTTGTAATTGTTTAGTCACTTCAGTCGTGTCCAACTCTTTGAGATCCCATGTACTGTAGCCAGGCTCCTCTATCCATGGGATTTCCCAGGCAAGAATACTGGAGTGGGTTGCCATTTCCTCCTCCAGGGGATCTTCCCCACCCAAGGACTGAACTGGTCTCTTATATCTCCTGCATTGGCAGGTGGGTTCTTTGACCACTGAGCCACCACCCCATAGTAGAGGCCGCAATTCTGAGAAGACAGAGCTGACTCCAAGGAGCAAGTGTCTAAGACAAGAAAGATTCTGTCAGTCATCACCAGTAGCTTTTCCATACCTGTCTTCACTAGGCTGAAACAAGGGTCTACTCAGCCTGTTCACCTCCTTTGCCTTCTAGGAGCTTCTGGACTTGGCCTGGCTCAGGCCCACGAAGACATCAACCCCTCAGACCAGGGCAACAGCAAGGAACTACCCAGAGGAGAGGGCTTGGGTTATAGTTCCTGGTGGAACCTGCCAGACAGAGGGTCTGAAGGATGGAGGGGCTGGGCGAGGACCCCTCCCATCCTCTCCCCGACCCTAGACCTTTGTAATCACAGTGGGCAGAGCTGAAGCTGAGTTGCAGATGAGGTGGACCATGACTACATTTGCTTAGTTCCCCAGTGAATGCAGTTACACCATCTCCTGCCTTCACTACAGCCAGAACTTCCCCGCTTTGTTGGCATACTCTGGGGGCCCGAGGCCTGAAGGGCTGACCCAAAGGCCTGGTACCTGAGGGCCCAAACATGGAGTCCTGCCTGGAGGAATCCTCAAAGCCCAGGGACCTGCAGAGCTCCCCATGCTCTGGGCTTGGCAGTGTCACTGAGGTAACCTGAGAATCACGGCCGTCCTGCTCACCATGTGACCCAGAAGCCAGGAACAGGCCTGCAGATGGGAAAACAAAGAACCCTCCATCCTGTCCCCCGACCCCAGCCTCACTCACAATCCCTGATCTACATGTATTAGAGGTCTCCAGGGGCGGCAGAGATGCTGCCAAGGAAGTAAACCTGGTGGGACAAGAATAAGGTCCAGGCACAAGGCTGGCTTGGAGCCTCGGGCAGGCAGCAGTGAGGTAGGAACATGGGATCTGGGACCCAGCCCAGGTCAGCAGTGCTGCTGGCGGGCAGGCAGGCATACTGACCAGCCCCAGTCTCACGAGGTACAGAGCTACGTGTTCTGCTTACACATTTGGAGTCCAGGCCTTCCTCCTTCTGGATGGCTCACATCTACAGCAGAGGACCGGGCGGGCAGGAACCACTACTCCTGGTAGCACCCTGGCTCAACCTGCAGGGTCCCCCTGGGAGGGTCGATTTTCTCTCTTTGCTTGGTGTTGACCAACAGCAGGAGAGCCAGTGTTTGGCGTCCTCTTTTCCTGGCTCTCGATGACCAATGACTGAGAAGTGAGAGTCAGGTTACCACTGCTTCCAGAAACACAAGGCAGCTCCCAAAAGAGTAGAAGCAGGAGAAACTGACCTGAACCAACCTTCAGCCTCCTAGGCTTCCCTCGTGGCTCAGGTGGTAAAGAATCTGCCTGTAGTGAGGGATACCTGGCTTCCATCCTTGTGTCAGGAAGATCCCCTGGAGGAGGGCATGGCTATCCGCTCCAGTATTCTTGCCTAGAGAATTCCACTGACAGAGGAGCCTGCAAGGCTGCAGTCCATGGGGTCGCAGAGTCAGAAGTAACTTAGCAATTAACAACACAGCCCTCAGCAGCCCATCCAACAGGTACCCCTTCATCCAGCAGGTTAGGATTTCTTGGCTCAGGAAGAAGTACACAGCAGAGCTGATTATTAAGCCACCCTCCCAGGTGCTAACCAGTGATGAAATGGCTTCCCTGATGGAATGGGCTTCCCTGATGGTCCAGTGATTAAGAATCCATCTGCCAATGAAGAAGACACAAGTTCAATGCCTGGTCCATGAAAATCCCAGTCATCCACCACAACCACTGAAGCCCACACACTTAAAGCCCATGCTCCACAAGAGAAGTCACTGCGATGAGAAGCCTGCCCACCACAACTAGAGAGGAGCCCCTACTCGCAACAACTAGAGAAAACCTATGTGAAGCAATGTAGACCCATCACAGCCGAAAATAAATACATAAATAAAATAAAATATACAGAAACCAGCCTTTATTCATGTGAAAGATGCATCTTGTTTGGTAGAACGAATGTTAAACAGTAGTATGTGCCCTATGGTGCCATTTGTAGATTATGTAGAAAAATCTAAACATACCCTTGTTCAGCTGCTAAGTCATGCCTGACTCTTTGCGACCCCATGGACTGCAGCATGGCCAGGTTTCCCATCATCTCCTGCAGTTTACTCAAACTCATGTCCATTGAGTCAGTGATGTCATCCAACCATCTAATCCTCTGTTGCCCCCTTCTCCTCTTGCCCTTGTAAGACCTCACGGCCTTTTCTCAGAATCTGTCGCTCCAAAGACCACAGTGACTCGAATTCGATGCAATAGGCAAGAGGATTTATTGGACCGGCGCGCCGGGGTCCAATCTCCACGCAGGGAGATGAACCCCGAACATCAATTGTGAGGAACTTTTATACCGAAAAATCACAGGCAGGTGTGGGAGGGGTCAGGATATTGGGAACAATGTGGTAGGGGGCCATAGGCAGGTGTAGGTGGGGTGAGGACATCTGATTGGTGGGATAGGTCTGCAGATAATTAAGTCGAAACAGTTGACTGACCACCCTGCAGCGCTTGGCCAGTTCTTAAAGAAACAATTACCCGGAAAAATCTGACAGTAAATACATCTTTGAGAGGGGGGTCTCTTCGCAAGGTCAGGAAACTAGGTTATAAGTCATCAGTTAAGAATTAATAGAATGGGGCTTTGTTAAGGACCAGGAGACTCTGAGTCACCAGATAAGGAGTAAGTTATCTCCTGTGAGGCATGGCCTGCCTCCGGGGTTTTAATAAAAAAGGGGACTTAAAATTTTAACCTAGGTTTCTCAGAACATCAACATTTTAGGAATCAGTGAACTAAAATGGACTGGAATGGATCAGTTTCATTCAGATGACCATTATATCTACTACTATGGGGCAAGAATCCCTTAGAAGAAAGGACGTAGCCCTCATAATCAACAAAAGAGTCTGAAATGCAGTACTTGGGAGCAGTTTCAAAAATGACAGAAAGATCTCTGTTCGTTTCCAAAGCAAGCCATTCAGTATGACAATAATCCAAGTCTATGCCCCAACCAGTAATGGTGAAGAAGCTGATATTGACAGTTCTATGAAAATATACAAGACCTTCTAGAACTAACACCAAAAAAAGATGCCCATTTGATCATAGGGAAATGGAATGCAAAAGTGGGAAGTCAAGAGATACCTGGAGTAACAGTATAATCAACAAAAGAGTCTGAAATGCAGTACTTGGGAGCAGTTTCAAAAATGACAGAAAGATCTCTGTTCGTTTCCAAAGCAAGCCATTCAGTATGACAATAATCCAAGTCTATGCCCCAACCAGTAATGGTGAAGAAGCTGATATTGACAGTTCTATGAAAATATACAAGACCTTCTAGAACTAACACCAAAAAAAGATGCCCATTTGATCATAGGGAACTGGAATGCAAAAGTGGGAAGTCAAGAGATACCTGGAGTAACAGGCAAATTTGGTGCTGGAGTGCAAAATGAAAAAGGGCAAAGGCTTACCAGTTTTCCCAAGAGAATGCTCTGATCATAGCAAATACCCTCTTCCAATAACACAAGAGAAGACTCTAAACATGAACATCACCAGATGGTCAGTACTGAAATCAGACTGATAAATTCTTTTCAGTTGCAGATAGAGAAGCTCCATACAGTCAGCAAAATCAAGACTGGGAGCTGACTGTGGCTCAGATCATGAATTCCTTATTGCCAAACTCAGACTTAAATTGAAGAAAGTAGGGGAAAACACTAGACCATTCAGGTATGACCTAAATCAAATCCCTTAAAATTATACAGTGAAAGTGACAAATAGATTCAAGGGATTAGATCTGATAGAGTGCCTGAAGAACTATGGACAGAGGTTCAGGACATTGTATAGAACACAGTAATCAAGAACATCCCCAAGAAGAAGATATACCAAAAGGCAATAAGCTACATACAGTCAGCAAAATCAAGACTGGAAGCTGACTGTGGCTCAGATCATGAATTCCTTATTGCCAAACTCAGACTTAAATTGAAGAAAGTAGGGGAAAACACTAGACCATTCAGGTAGGACCTAAATCAAATCCCTTAAAATTATACAGTGGAAGTGACAAATAGATTCAAGGGATTAGATCTGACAGAGTGCCTGAAGAACTATGGACAGAGGTTCAGGACATTGTACAGAACACAGTAATCAAGAACATCCCCAGGAAGAAGATATACCAAAAGGCAAAATCTTTGTCTCAGGAGGCCTTACAAAGAGCTGAGGAAAGAAGAGAAGCTAAAGGCAAAGGAGAAAAGGAAACATACCCATTTGAATGCAGAGTTCCAAAGAATAGCAAGGAGAGATAAGAAAGCCTTCCCCAGTGATAAATACAAAGAAATGGAG
This sequence comes from Aepyceros melampus, assembly GCA_006408695.1. Taxonomy (NCBI): domain Eukaryota; kingdom Metazoa; phylum Chordata; class Mammalia; order Artiodactyla; family Bovidae; genus Aepyceros; species Aepyceros melampus. The sequence continues at coordinate 36,638 of SJXQ01008882.1, read as the reverse complement.
GAAAACCATAGAATGGGAAAAACTAGAGATTTATTCAAGAAAATTAGAGATACAAAGGGAACATGTCATGGAAAGATGGGCACAATACTGCAACCATGAAATTAAAAGACCCTTACTCCTTGGAAGGAAAGCTATGACCAACATAGACAGCATATTAAAAATCAGAGACATTACTTTGCCAACAAAGGTCCATCTCATCAAGGCTATGGTTTTTCCAGTAGTCACATATGGATGTGAGAATTGGATTATAAAGAAAGCTGGACATCGAAGAATTAATGCTTTTGAACTGTAGTGTTGGAGAAGACTTTTGAGAGTCTCTTAGACTGCAAGGAGCTCCAACCAGTCTATCCTAAAGGAGATCAGTCCTGAGTGTTCATTGGAAGGACTACTTTTCATAGGAAAAGCAAGAGAGTTCCAAAACAACATCTATTTCTGCTTTAGTGATTACACCTTTGTAATTTACACGATTTTTTCCAGTAGTCACATATGGATGTGAGAATTGGATTATAAAGAAAGCTGGACATCGAAGAATTAATGCTTTTGAACTGTAGTGTTGGAGAAGACTTTTGAGAGTCTCTTAGACTGCAAGGAGCTCCAACCAGTCTATCCTAAAGGAGATCAGTCCTGAGTGTTCATTGGAAGGACTGCTTTTCATAGGAAAAGCAAGAGAGTTCCAAAACAACATCTATTTCTGCTTTAGTGATTACACCTTTGTAATTTACACGAAGTGATTGCACAAATTACATAAAGTGACACAAAGTAGAAAAAAATCAGATTTTTCAGTGCTTAGTGCATTACAAAGTGATTACACAAAGTCTTTGACTCTGTAGATCACAACAAACTGTGGAAAATTCTTCAAGAGATTGGAATTCCAGACAACCTTACCTGCCTCTTGAGAAATCTGTGTGCAAGTCAAGAAGCAACAGTTAGAACCAGACATAGAATAACAGACTGACTCCAAACTGGGAAAGGAGTGCATCAAGGCTGTATATTGTCACCCTGCTTATTTAATTTATATGCAGAATGCAACATGTGAAATGCCTGGCTGGACGAAGCACAAGCTGGAATCAAGACTGCTGGGAGAAATATCAATAATCTCAGATATGCAGATGACACCACCCTTATGGCAGAAAAGTGAAGAACTAAAGAGCCTCTTGATAAAAGTGAAAGAGGAGAGTGGAAAAGCTGGCTTAAAACTAACACTCAAAAAACTAAGATCATGTCATCCATTTCCATTACTTCATGGAAACAGTGAAAGATATTATTTTTGTATGCAAAATCACTGCAGCCATGAAATTAAAAGATGCTTGCTCCTTGTAAGGGGAAGGCAATGGCAACCCACTCCAGTGTTCTTGCCTGGAGAATCCCAGGGGTGGGGGAGCCTGGTGGGCTGCTGTTTATGGGGTCGTACAGAGTTGGACATGACTGAAGTGACTTAGCAGCAGCAGCTCCTTGTAAGAAAAGTTATGACCAACCTAGACAGTACATTAAAAAGCAGGGACATTACTTTGCCAATAAAGATCCATCTACTCAGAGTTGTGACTTTTCCAGTAGTCATGTATGGCTGTGAAATTTGGAATATAAAGAAAGCTGATTGCCAAAGAATTGATGCTTTTGAACTGTGGTGTTGGAGAAGACTTTGAGAGTCCCTTTCACTGCAAGGAGATCAAACCAGCTAATCCTAAAGGAAATTAGTGGGGAATATTCACTGGAAGGACTGATGCTGAAGCTGAAACATCAGTTCTTCAGCCATCTGATGCAAACAACTGACTTTGGAAAAGACCTTGATACTGGGAGAGATTGAAGGCAGTAGGAGAAGGGGACGAAAGAGAATGAAATGGTTGGATGGCATCACTGACTCAATGGACATGAGTTTGAGCAAGCTGCAGAAGTTGGTGATGGACAGGGAAGCCTGGTGTGCTGCAGTCCATGGGGTTGCAAAGAGTCGGACACGAATGAGCTACTGAAGTGAAAGAACAAACTTTTGGTGGGTTGGTCAATGTTTGTGAATTCCAGACTCTACACCTGGGAAATGTTGTGAATTATAATTTCCTCTTGGCTTCTTTGAGAGAATTAAACAAGGTAGAAAAAATGAGATATTTCAGTGCTTAGTGCATTATGAATGTTCAGTTCAGTTCAGTTTTGAGCAAGCTGCAGAAGTTGGTGATGGACAGGGAAGCCTGGTGTGCTGCAGTCCATGGGGTTGCAAAGAGTCGGACACGAATGAGCTACTGAAGTGAAAGAACAAACTTTTGGTGGGTTGGTCAATGTTTGTGAATTCCAGACTCTACACCTGGGAAATGTTGTGAATTATAATTTCCTCTTGGCTTCTTTGAGAGAATTAAACAAGGTAGAAAAAATGAGATATTTCAGTGCTTAGTGCATTATGAATGTTCAGTTCAGTTCAGTTTGGTTACTCAGTCTTTTCCAACTCTTTGTGACCAGGACTCCCTGTCCATCACCAACTCCCGAAATTTACTCAGGCTCATGTCCATTGAGTCAGTGATGCCATTCAACCATCTCATCCTCTACTGTCCCCTTTTCTTCCTGCCTTCAATCTTTCCCAGCGTCAGGGTCTTTTCAAATGAGTCAGTTCTTTGCATCAGGTGGCCAAAGTATTGGAGTTTCAGCTTCAGCATCAGTCCTTCCAATGAATATTCAGGACTGATTTCTTTTAAGATAGACTGGTTGGATCTCCTTGCTGTCCAATTAACTCTCAAGTGAATCATAATTTATCATGAAAAGTGTCATTAACAAAAAGAGGAGATGCCTAGTTTTTAAGTGACACTAACTTCATGCTGTGCACCTCTCGGGGGCCTTCAGTCTTAGAGGGCAGACATGAAGTAATCACACAAGACAGAAAGGAAAGGAGGAACACTCCGAAGATTTTCATTTCCTTGGTTAGGGTAAACTAACCCCCTTCCCATTCTGCTGGTGATTCTTTCCACTTCAATCCTTGTTGCTAATTTGATAGAATATCTTCGAGGAGGTTCAGCCTGAAATGTGTTATATAGTGACATGAAGCTAAATATCTGAATCCACACCTAAAAACAAAATTTCCCAGGTCAAAGAATAGGATGAGGCAAGTGAGGTACACAACTTAAGAAAGTTCCAAAATAATTGTTGTTAAGATAATACAATATCTTTAAAAATCAAAATGGTTGCAAAACTGATGATGAGCAATAAGTAAAATTTTTAAATGGAGATATGATACTTATTACTGATTTTTCCTTTTGCCCTGGGCTCCAATATGTCTTATACCATTGATCTCCTGGTAAAACACAGAGAAAGTATACAAGAAGCTAGACTACTGAAAATACATTTTAGAAGTTATTATATTAGCTACATGGATGAAAAGTATTCCCATGGTGTATTCAGCTTAGAATTTTATATATTTGCTTTCTACAAGCAAAGTGAAGAGGACTATTTTAAGTAGACCTTGTGTTGATTATTGCCCCTGAAGCAAATGATAACAAGCCCTCTGCATTCAGGGGAACTAGAGATGGTTCTCATATTTGCCTGGCATCTGTTAGGAACACAGAACTGCACATATATGACCTTATTTAATCTCCTTACAATTTGTCACTATTTTAGACATCAGGAAACTGAAGTTCATGGAGGCGAAACAGCTTTCCCAAATGGGAAGTGTCTTGATTTATCAAGATTTGTCTCACATCTAACCAAGTGACATCTTCTCTGTGTTGTTGAGTGCTGTGCTCAGTTACTCAGTCGTGTTAGACTCTTGTGACCCCATGGACTGTAGTCCACTAGGCTTCTCTGTCCATGGGATATCCCAGGCAAGAATACTGGGACAGGTTGCCATCTCCTACTCCAGGGGATCTTCCCAACCCAGGAATTGAACCCATGACTCTTGCGCTTCCTGCATTGTCAGGAGTATTCTATTTCACTGTGCCACCTTTATTTACATTTTTTCATGTCTTCAAACAGAGTCAAATTGAAGATGTCTAATTATACCACCAGTCTGATCTTACACATTCATTATGCTTTCTCTCTCTCTCCCTCTCATTCACTCTGACTGGCTTATAGGACTTGACAAATGTTTCTCCCAGTACTTTTTCTACACTATCTCCTGTTTTACAACTTGATTCTTCTCAATACTCCAATAAGCATATACATTAAAATTCTGGAGCATATATCCTCACTGACCTGTAATAATTTCATAAATATTATTTGTATTTGTTGTTAAATATCCCTCCATATTTCTTAATTCTTAAACAATAAATCAGTCTCATACTAATTCAATAATGTTCTCCCTATATACCAGTAGAGTGCTATAGAAAACATTCTGTAAGTTTGTCTTGGGGAATAAATGGTTTAATGAATCTTTCCTTTAGTATTTGTATGATTGTGCTATGATAGTTTATTTGAATATGAAAAAAAGATTAAATTTATCTTATCAAAGTACTCCATATAGATGATAAGACTGTTTTAATATCTTCTAGACAGTGGGGCTAAGTGTCTTTATTTTGCCAAATGAAGATTTACTTTTTCCCTGGGGTAAACCTCACTATGGCCTTGAATTGTCAACAGTCTTGCCAAGTGACTTCAGCTAGCTAAAAGGATCTGTCCTTGGCCCTGTGCCACAGTGCACTGCAATGATGACATAACCGCTTCCAGAGAAATGACTTAACGTGTGAAGTGAATGAAAGATCTCAGAGTCCTAGGATGTCATTTTTCAAATTACATTCTTACTGCTATAGTTATTCCCTATAAAAGTCTGAGAGGGTTGAGTTGTCTGTGGTGAATTACAGGTCATTGCCTTAGGAAAATTTACTCAACAGTGATAACATTGAAATGGAGAGAGTGGACAAGCTGGAAAATAAATGATGGAGAATAAATGACAGTGGTGGAAACCTTGGTATATCATTTGTAGAAGAGATTCAGTAAAAAAAAAAAAAAATGTTATTACAGAAAAAGAAAGACATAACAAAGAACCAAGCACTTCTCATAGATTTTTACATCTCTCTCTCTGGCCTCTAAAGGTTATCTGCAGTAAAAAAAAAATATTTAACAAAATTTTCAAAAGAAGTGAATGCATTTCTCCATAAGTTGTAAAGTTTTTGTTGTTTTTAGTTCCATTTGACTTCTGATTTTTTGTTAATTTCCTTCACATAACCACAAAATCCCAGTCTCTCACAGATGGATTTGATGTTTTAAAATTTGTGGGCAGTCTGATACAATTTTCCACTCTTTCTTATTATTCCTATGAAGACCTGAGATCAAACTATAGTATAGACCAGGATGAAAAAAAAATTTTTTTTTCCTTTGCTATATGACTCAGGGAACGCATACCAGGGCTCTGTGACAACCTAGAGGATTGGGATGGGGAAGGAGGTGGGAGGGAGGCTCAAGAGGCAGGGGGCATATGTGTATTTAATGGCTGATACATGTTGATGTATAACAGAAACCAACACAGTATTGTAAAGCAATTATCCCTCAATCAAAAGTAAATACATAAATAAAGAAGCAAACAAACAACAGAAAAATATATATCCTTGCCATGACATTGGAAGAAAAATTTGTGATAAACTTTTAAGCTTCTGAGGATGGCTCTGATGGGGTGAAAGGGAAAGTAAAAAATCTAAAATAAAATGAAGAGGCTTATTCAGCAGTTGATACCTGGAGTTGAGAGAGTAAACAGTCAACTGTTTACTGGTGGGTCTGACTGTGAATTTCAGGCCCAAGTCAAGTCAGCTGAGATGAAAACTCTGATCTGGGAACAACTTTAGGGGAGTGAAAGACAGTTTGAGGACATTGGAGGACTCCAGGTCTAAATGGTAGTGAAGGATACTCAAAAACACAAAGATGCTGGGAAAAAAAGAAAAATCACTTATCTATCATGTATTCTTTCAGTAAACATTTATTGAACACTTATTAAGGACCAGGCTGTATTCTTAGCTTGAGGAGTAAGTTGGATAAGGAGCTGATTTCTAAGTTCTGTGCAGTAGGAGTCTGAGGCTGTATTTCATTCTCTGTGGAGACTGATGGCTACAGAGGGGGACACGGAGCATCTGGGTGGCAGTCTTGAATTAAATAGGGGAAAAGGCAGAGGTGAAAAAGTGAACAGGGATTGGGCAGTACAAGTGGGGCAAGGAATAGCTCTATAGATATTCTAGCAATTATTGTGGTAAATTTACCTTAAATATTCCTATGATCTCTGCTCATAATTTTCTAAAATAGGACACTTTGAATAAAAGTTTATGATGCACAAAGACAAATGTTATTTTACTTTCTAGATATTTCTTACAGAGGGGGACACGGAGCATCTGGGTGGCAGTCTTGAATTAAATAGGGGAAAAGGCAGAGGTGAAAAAGTGAACAGGGATTGGGCAGTACAAGTGGGGCAAGGAATAGCTCTATAGATATTCTAGCAATTATTGTGGTAAATTTACCTTAAATATTCCTATGATCTCTGCTCATAATTTTCTAAAATAGGACACTTTGAATAAAAGTTTATGATGCACAAAGACAAATGTTATTTTACTTTCTAGATATTTCATATCCAAAAACTGTATGATCATGTGTTTTTGTATCCCCAGTAGTCACTTTTCTCTCATTATCAATAAGAATTAAATCTTGGTTTGTGTGGACTCTGTATATTGAAGTCAATTTTTTTTTCTGTTTTCTTAGTATTTTGGTATTGCAAAAGCAGGTCATTTTTTACCTGTTCTTTCTATATTCTGTACGATATATGTAAATTAGTTTTGTAACTGTTTTGTTATCCATAGACATTTCTGATACAATATGAAATATTTAATACTACTACATACAGAAAATTGAGCACCAACTTCTAAAATTCTATGATATGGATTTGAAATACATATATCAACATCAAGCATGCACAGTCAAGGAATCACTTGTGATGGTAGACACACCATCACTGCAGAAGATTAAAAATCTGAAGCTTTAAGAATAATTTCACTTATTTTTACAGTTTAGCATGAATGCCTTAAGTTACATGTAAAAAAAAATCAGCTATTACATAACCTGCCAAAGTTTTGAAAAATTATTAACCTGAATTAGTGATTGAATAGTAAATTTATTTTGTGTTTAAAAATGTATAAATATATTTAGTGTAGAAATAATAAAATTATGCTATATTGCCCCTTCTTTAAATTTTATAATAGCATAGTTATAATATGAAGATACACTATTTTAACTCCAAAATAATGAAAAAAACATTGCATCTAATGAAGTCCTCTGAAAATCAAAGTTGGAAGGCATATTTATTGTCCAAAACACAACTAGCAATTAATTTTTAAAATTATTTACTGGATTGAAAAGCCCTTTTTAAAAACACTTTATTTATTTTGGCCACACTTTGCATCTTGTAGGATATTTGCTTCCAGACCAGGGATCAAACCAGTGCCGTCAGTAGTGGAAGTGTGGAGTCTTAGTCACTGGACTACCAAGGAAGCCCCAACAATTAATTTTTAAGTTGGTGCCTTAATGCCCCACTAATCATGACAAATAACTCTCCATTTACTGATGTTTGATAAACTAAATTCAGTCATTTATTCTTTCTTATTTTTCACTTTCCTTTTTCCATCTACCAGCACCTTCTGGAGACATTATGCTGGAGATATATTAAGAATAATGTATCCTATACTAAATAAGTTTAGGCAACAAACAAGTGGAAAGATTGGGAAAAGGAGATGATTCTGTGAGTCACTGTGATGTCACAACAGTGTGATCACCTGAGCCTTTTCTCGCTGTAATACAGGTACCACATCTTTCCATCAGCATCTCCCATCTTCTCCACCCTCCTCCCACACAAACCCCAGACCTTAAAGGACACAAAGAGTAACTGCAAGAAATGTTACTATTCTTTAACACAGTTCCTCTACCCTTGGGAGCAAAATTATACCCTGCCAATTAAACTGTGGAAAATTCTGAAAGAGATGGCATACCAGACCACCTGACCTGCCTCTTGAGAAACCTATATGCAGGTCAGGAAGCAACAGTTAGAACTGGACATGAAACAACAGACTGGTTCCAAATAGGAAAAGAAGATCGTCAAGACTGTATATTTTCACCTTGCTTATTTAACTTATATATAGAGTACATCATGAGAAACACTGGACTGGAAGTAACACAAGCTGGAATCAAGATTGCCAGGAGAAATATCAATAACCTCAGATATGCAGATGACACCACCTTTATGGCAGAAAGTGAAGAGGAACTAAAAAACCTCTTGGTGAAAATGAAAGAGGAAAGTAAAAAATTGGCTTAAAGCTCAACATTCAGAAAACGAAGATCATGGCATCTGGTCCCATCACTTCATGGGAAATAGATGGGGAAACAGTGTCAGACTTTATCTTTTGGGGCTCCAGAATCATTGCAGATGGTGATTGCAGCCATTAAATTAAAAGACGCTCACTCTTTCTTTGGAAGGAAAGTTATGACCAACCTAGATTTTCAAAAGCAGAGACATTACTTTGTCAACAAAGGTCCATCTAGTCAAGGCTATGGTTTTTCCTATGGTCATGTACATATATGAAAGTTGGACTGTGAAGAAGGCTGAGTGCTGAAGAATTGATGCTTTTGAACTGTGGTGTTGGAGAAGACTCTTGAGAGTCCCTTGGACTGCCAGGAGATCCAATTAGTCCATCCTAAAGGAGACCAGTCCTGAATATTTTTTGGAAAGAATGATGCTAAAGCTGAAGCTCCAGTACTTTGGCCACCTCATGCGAAGAGTTGGCTCATTGGAAAAGACTCTGTGTCTCTTTTTCTGTCTTGCGTACAGGTTTATCATTAACATCATTCTAAATTCCATGTATATGTGTAAGTATACTGTATTGGTGTTTTTCTTTCTGGCTTACTTCACTCTGCATAATTGGCTCCAGTGTCATCCACCTCCTTAGAACTGATTCAAATGTATTCTTTTTAATGGCTGAGTAATACTCCATTGTGTATATGTACCACAGCTTTCTTATCCATTCATCTGCTGATGGACATCTAGGTTGCTTCCATGTCTTGACTATTATAAACAGTGCTGCGATGAACATTGGGGTACACGTGTCTCTTTCAATTCTGGTTTCCTCGGTGTGTATGCCCAGCAGTGGGATCGCTGGATCGTAAGGCATTTCTATTTGCAATTTTTTAAGGAATCTCCACACTGTTCTCCATAGTGGCTGTACTAATTTGCATTCCCACCAACAGTGTAAGAGGGTTCCCTTTTCTCCACACCCTCTCCAGCATTTATTGCTTGTTGACTCTTGGATCGCAGCCATTCTGACTGATGTGAAATGGTACCTCATTGTGGTTTTGATTTGCATTTCTCTGATAATGAGTGATGTTGAGCATCTTTTCATGTGTTTGTTAGCCATTCGTATGTCTTCTTTGGGGAAGTGTCTATTTAGTTCTTTGGCCCATTTTTTGATTGGGTCATTTATTTTTCTAGAGTTGAGCTGAAAGCTTCTGCACAACAAAGGAAACTATAAGCAAGGTGAAAAGACAGCCTTCTGAATGGGAGAAAATAATAGCAAATGAAACAACTGACAAACAACTAATCTCTGCTGTTGTTTTTGAAATTTCCTATTTGTTTTAGTTTCGTGCAGTTAGAATAGTTTATGTCTCAGTGTAGACTTTTGGTATTAACCCTGATGGATGTCTTTGAACTTACAGCATCTGTTCTTTAATGTCTGTCATCAATTTTGGAAATTCTTGGTCATTATTACATCAGATATTCTTCTGTTTTCTCTTTCATCTCCTTCTGGTACTCCAATTACTTCTATTTTTTTCACTTTCTAAAATTACCCCACAGTTCTTGATGATGTTCTATTGTTTTAAATGTTTTTCTCATGCAAATTAAATTTTGTTAGTTTTTATTGATACATAACCACTCTCATGGATTTCTACCTTAGTTATTTTCAGTTTACTGATGGGTTCGAAAGCATGTTGTTGATTTCTAATGTTTCCTTTTGATCCTTTCTTATTGTTTCCAATTCTTTGTTTATGTTATTTGTTTTGGCACATTGTCTGTTTTCCATCAAAAATCATAACGTATATTGTTATGTTCATAACATATTCATCATAGTTATTTTAAATTCCCTATCAGATAATTTCAAATTTGTGTCTTTCTGAGTTTGGTTCTAACACTTTGTTTGACTAGTTATACTCTGATTTCCTTTGTTTTAATATGCCATGTACTTTTTCTGTTGAAAGCCAGGCATGATATGTTGGGTAACAGAAAAAGTGAGGTTAGCAGTGCTGTAGTGTAAGATTTTATGTTATTGTGAATTGGATACAGGCTGGTTTTAATGTTTGCTGTAATTTTAAGTGTCACTTCAAATACTTCTAGTGTCCTTGTTTATTCTCACCTGTTATCTTCAGTTTTCATAAGAAATTGTCCTTAGATAGTGTGTGTGTTGTAACAGTTTGTTGAACTACTGTTGTTATCACACCAGAACTTTATTGGTATTATGGTAATACGTGGGGTAGAGGGAGAATTTTCTAATCTTATGATTAAATCTCATTCTTTTAGTGATCAGAGCTATAGATATGAACTTTAAGATGCTTATTAGCTTCATATTTTTTAACCCTCTTTATCTGAGGCAGAAAAAACTAAAAGGGGCTAAAGAATTTTAGTGAAAAGTTTAGAGAACAAGATAGAAAGCTTGGAATTTTGTGTTTATACATTACATAGTAAAAGATTTTGAGGAAAATACATTATTGAGTTTTATGAGATCATTAATGTACAAATCCATATATAATATGTTAAAAAACTGAACATGAATTTAACATCTAAGGAATTATTGCTAGGAGATTATAGGAGGAAGACCTACCATTATGAACACTTTAAAACCCATTAACCAAATAATATACTCTGAAATATAGACTGTCAGAAATGATAACCTTTTAATGGTATTTAGTTGGAACTTAACACAGAAGAAAACCAAAGAACAAAACCATCTCCTACAATTCATTTTGTACAAAATGTTAATGATCTCATTTGTTAACTTCAGAAACCATTTTAGAAATTGTAGCGGCTTCAAAATTGGAGGCCAACATAAATTTCTTGCTGTGTGACAGTCTATTTCTGGCAGGGCAACAAAAAGCTGCAGACATAAAATTACATTCATGCTTAATCAATCATCATGAAAACACACACACACTCAGATTATTTTCATAGCCACAAACAGTGAATTAACAAAGCCTGCATGCTTTCACTTTGTGTACAGGGACTGGGGAAAAGGCAAGTATTGAAACAAAGATGCTTTAAACACCTCTGTGGGGAAGGACAAATATATTTTCCTTCTGTGTTTCTAAATTCTTGGCTAGGGCCCCTATAGACAGATCAACAAGAGAAAAATACATGTTTATTTAATATAATTTTAAGTGCTATGTAAGCCTTCATAAGAAAAATTTCTTCTGTGTGTTTCTATGTTGATGAAATATGAAAAAATGTGATAGAAATAAATGAGTACGTGCTAAATGGAGTCAACAGGGAGAAACTGAGCAAGGGTTGTTTGTTCAGATTCCTCTCTATCCCTGGGTCTTCAGAGAGAAGATGTTCCTTTCTTCTGATCTGAAAGGAGGACAACCTCTTGCAAGAGACATGAGCGTCTCATAACCTGCTTCAGAGGAAGGTCAGGAAGCCCTCCCTGCACCTGTGCTCTCTCAAATTATATCAGCTTAAAATAGTCAATATTCTAAAGTGTCTTTTGGTGGGCCTACTGTGTCCTTAATCCCATCACTCACAAAAACTAAACGGGTACTATTCTGGACACATCTCCCATACACACCCTCTCCCTTCCCATATATATATATACCCAATGACTATATATATATATATATATATATATATAGTCATTGTTCATATGTTAATGATGTAAGAACCTACATTTGACTGGGTAACCATGTGAATTTAATGAAGGCAATGCAATAATTTGAGATCCTTGGTGTGAAATAGGATGCTTTTTACTCTCAGATACTGGTCAACTTTCTGGAACTGCTTTTGATCTCAGCTAAAAGAATCATTTCAAAGAGAAATTTTTAACAACAGGAAAAAGATGCATCAAATATCTAAATATCAAAAGATCTCAAAATGTTGCTTTAGTGCTTCCATCCAAATTGTGTTAAAAAGCATTCAGACATGCATGTTACATAATACTTTATATACAATCAGTCTATTTTTTATAAACAATTATTGACTTCTTGGATTTGGTTAAAAGGTGAGCAATGTCTGTCACAAGCACAGGAATGAGACAACACATTGATGTGGGCCCCAAGGCCCAGATTCTGGCATTTTGTAGTCCTAAATTCAAGTAATTTAGTTTCTGAATCCAAAGTATACATATTTTTTTAAAAAAAAGATTTATTAAGTAGATTGATAAAGGGTATTGTACATCTTGGGCATCAGAGGGAAAAAAATTATTCTATATATAGTCAGAGTTATTCAATACAATTTATAAATTGAAGAACTGCTCTTTGGAAAAACAGATATAACCTTAATTTCTTATTTGTGGTTAATGATAAATTTTCAACTTTAAATGAGATAAAGGTAGAGGGAACAGAAATGTCTTAAGATGAAACAATGATGATTTCATTCACATAATTTGGCTGATTGATGTACTCAATTTTAAAGGGATAAAGAATTACAGCCAATTGAACCTACTTCAGGCAAAGAGACAGATATTTGCACATGACTTCACATGGTCAGTCTTAATGTTTTGTATTTTGATCCAAATATCAAAGCAATATGAAGACAGAGGTAGAAAATGGTGGCATGGCTTAGCACTAGGTCAGAAATGGAAAAGGACACAGGGTTCTTGATATCTATAAACTCAATATGAGATAACAAGATGATGTATTTTCCTCTCTCTTTATCCCCAAAATAAGGCCAGTTCAGACACAGGCAAGTATAATAGCTTTACAGTTTTAAGAAAAAACATAAACATTAATTTCTCTCACTTCTTCCTTACTCAGACCAAACCTTGAACCCTGGATTTGGTTCTGATTCTCTTACCTTGGTGATAATCACCAAAATAGAGTTCAGAATAGAATACTCAAAATGATGTGAATAGTATGTAGTCTGAGCAATGGCTGAAAGAACTAGGAGAAAGGGAAAGAAAAGATGTCATCTGACCATATCTGTCCAAAAAGGATATTGGAGTTAAGCTAGAGAAAGGAACTTTGAGGAGTTAATAGATATAAGAAAGAAGCAGAATTTGCCTTAATGTAAGAATTTTAAAATGATTAGAATCACTCAGCAATGTGTGAGTGTGTGTTAGTCACTCAGTTGGTCCAACTCTTTAGGACCCCATGGACTGTAGAGTAGGTTATCTTCAACAATGGATTTTAATAGCTGGAAAATGTTAGGTTATGGTTTAGATAAGCAGTTCTGCAGAATATGTTGCAGAACAGTGTCCCTCAAATTTAATGTGTCCAAAAATCATTTGAGGATCCTGTTAAAATATAGATCTTGATTCCATTAGTGAAAGAGGAAAGGGATTGTTTTGCATTTCTAAAGAATCCCACTTGGTATTAATATTGCTTATTTATGGACCACACTTAGAATATAATAAGGATCTGCATAGAATCCTTTGCAGGTTTCTTTTAACATTCAGACTACTAGATCCTGAAGGTATCTGTGAACACACAACCATCTCAGGTGAAGTTTTCTCCCTCATCCTACTCTGGCGGAAAGAAGTAAGATTTTGCAGAGTATTCAAGAAAAACATATAAGACTACATTGTCAAATGGGAGGAAATCCGCATTCTGGTATATGTTATCATACATACTACATAATTTTTACCTTCTATATTGAAGTTTCTGGGAAAAACACTGCTTATATACTATTTTCTCCTCGAGGAGGAAATGGTAACCCACTTCAATATTCTTGCCTGGAGAACCCTGTAAACAGGAGCCTGGTGGGCTACAGTCTACGGGATCACAAAGAGTTGGACGCAACTGAATGACTGAGCATATACTATTTCCTGGTGCCTTTTAGTAAATCTTTGCATTTTGTATTATTGCTCCTTGCTTTATTTACTTAATGTTGTTGGAAGTGGAACTCTTCACTAAACTATTTGCATCAAGGTCATCAGTTCAGTTCAGTTCAGTCGCTCAGTCGTGTCTGACTCTTTGCGACCCCATGAATGGCAGCACGCCAGGCCTCCCTGTCCATCACCAACTCGTGGAGTTCACTCAGACTCGCGTCGCATACTTAACTGCATATGGCTTTGAACAAATTGCATGTGGCTGGTGAAAATTTGAAACATTACTCAACATCCAAAGGCTTTTCTTATGATTTTATTCCTTTGTATCCAGTTATAATGGAGGACAATTAAAACTTCAGATAGCTGGCTATAAAGCTGAAGGATGACGCCTGAATTGTCTAAATCTTTTGGATGAGAATTCCTGAGCATTATCTTTTTTTTTTAATACACAAGATATTCTAAACATTATTTAGTTTTGTCCATAATTAAATTTTTCTTTGAAAATGACATGTAGTACTTGCTATTTAAGAAAGTTTCATTCATGGAACTTAGTTTGTGCTTTTTGGCTACATGTTTGATGTCATTCTTAGTTCATAAAGATTTTAAAATGATTTTCAAATCCTATAATAGAACAGGCAAAACAATCAGCAACTTCCTATCTTATTCTGAAACTTCAAATTATAGTAAAAAAATTTCGTTTCTTTAGTTCTATTTTCAACTCATATTTCACTGTTGTTAACATCCATGTCAAGAAATCTAGTCATTTTTAACAAACTGTTTTGTACCAGTAAATTCCAAAAAGACAACAGGGGAAGAATAAGAAAAATTAGAAGTATTCTAATTGTTTTACCGGTCTCTAGGATATCTATTAATTAAGGAAAAGCTACAATAGAAGACAGATTATTTGGTTTGTTCCAGAGTGCATGGAAAATCATTCTCATTTTAATTTGGAGTAAGGAGATATATTACAAGCTTTGTGCCCTGAAGTAGAAACTGGTCTCTACATTGTCAGGTCAAAAAAAGGATATTTGACTCAGAAGAATTTAGTATGAAAGACTTGATTCACCCTATTAGGGGAAAATGAAACCACATATCCTTTGAGTTCAGATGTCAATCAATGAAAAAACAATTCTTATAAATAAATGGTATCTTGTTATTTCATCTATCTTCCTGTCTACTTTACAATGAGACTGTCACAAAAACATTCTGGAAGAGCAATCTTGGTAGTTACAGGTCTCAGAAGTGCACGATTATCTGTCAAAAATCAGCTCTGTAGAATTTTAGTTTTATGAAAGATGGGAAAATAGATTTCTTCAAAACTCAATGGGGAAAATATACTTTTGATACTTAGGTCATAGGGAAATACATGAAACTATCCATATATGTGTTATATAAATGTGACATTTGTATATATGTTACTCATATATTTGCTACATATTTTTGCAACTTATATAATATATAATATATAAATACCCATGTATGCATTAGAGTTAAGAACATGATTAGTGTTGAAGTTCAGGTTTCTTATTTACCAAGTGATCTTTAAGTTCTCTTACAGCTTTGGAATCTCAGATTCTCATACTCTAACTGGAAGAAATCTTGGAAATTCACTGAGCCAGTGGAAATCACCTGATCCCTCGATGAGCCTCTGAAAGCAGGATGAAATGCATAGTTTTCTCCTGCAATGGCCTTTTGTTGTGTGATCTGCCACAAGAAATAAGAAGAAATCTGTCTTCCATAGATAGATAAGGTCAAAGATTTGATGTTTTTAATACAGTGTTACTGGAAAAATTCCAGTTTAGGGTTGATTGGCATACATTCAAAATAGATAAATAGGTAACAGATGATGATAGATGAGTAGTCCACACAACTTGGTATTCCTTATAGACATGCTATAGACAAATTATATGGGGAATTAGAATGTATTATATAACTAGAATATATATATATATTCTAATTTTTATATACATATAAAAGGATCAATGATTTCCAGAGTCAATGAAAACAAAGAATTTTTACATTGCCTTAGACATAATATGAATATTACTTGGAAAACAGGTTTAAATACTAACAGCATTATCATTGATGATGTTTTAATTTTTTATATCTTGTGTCCATGAATTGCGTGTTCCTTAGAGTGTAATTTCTAGAAGTTACTCCCTAGTTTATATTTTTGTAGGAGTTTTTGTCAGCCAAAGAAACATATTCTTGGAAATACAATGCTTACAGTCTTCAGGAGTTATAGTACCATTATTAATATTGATGCTAATTCTTCTGAAGCTTCTTTATTTTCCTTGTTAATACACCAAAACCTAATGGCATATTAGTATGCGATAAGAAAACAAGGAAAAATAAAGCACCTTGCTGAACAATACCTCATAGGCATTAGGATACTATTAATATTTTTCTCAAAGACTTATGTACCAACATAATTTAGATACATAATCATAGGTGGAACTATTGAAAAAGAAATGACAGGCATCACACAGTATGAAAACATTATTTGTTCAACTTGTAAAATATCATCATCTCTGCAAAAAAAAAAAAAGATATATGCTTATTTACACAACTCTCTTGTAATAAGAGTTATTTTGCAAAAGCATATTTACATGCCCCTGGAGAAGGAAATGGCAATCCACTTCATGGAGAATCCCATGGGCAAAGGACCCTGTGGGCTATAGTCCATGGGGTTGCAAAGGGTCTGACATGACTGAGCAACTAAACAATAACACATATACACACATATACTTGCATAGGCTAAGAAATTCTTATTTATGAAAGAAACAAGAAATTCCTATTTATCTATTTAAAATGCATAACCACAGGACTGGAAAAGGTCAGTTTTCTTTCCAATCCCAAAGAAAGGCAATGCCAAAGAATGTTCAAACTACCACACAAATGCACTCATTTCACGTCCTAACAAAGTAATGCTCAAAATCCTTCAAGCTAGGCTTCAACAGCAAATGAACCCAGAACTTTCAGATATACAAGCTTGATTTAGAAAAGGCAGAATAACCAGAGATCAAATTGCCAGCATTCCTTGGATCATGAAGAAATCAAGGGAGTTTTATAAAAGCATCTACTTCTGCTTCATTGACTATGCTGAAGGCTTTGACTGTCTGGATCACAACAAACTGTGGAAAATTCTTAATGAAATGAGGATACCAGGCCACCTGAGGTGTCTCCTGAGAAACCTGTATGCAGGTCAAGAAGCAACAGTACATGGAATAATGGACTGGTTCAAATTGGGAAAGGAGCATGTCAAGGTTATATATTATCACCCTGTTTATGTAACTTCTATGCAGGATACATCATGCTGGGCTGGGTAAATCACAAGCTGGAATCAAGACTGCCAGGAGAAATATCAATAACCTCAGATTTGCAGATGATACACTCTAATGGCAGAAAGCAAAGAGGAACCAAAGAGCCTCTTGATGAAAATGAAAGAGGAGAGTGAAAAAGCTGGCTTAAAATTTAACATTCAAAAATTTAAGATCATGGCATCCAGTCCCTTCACTTCATGGAAAATAAAAGGGGAAAAGTGGGAATAGTGACAGACTTGATTTTCTTAAAAACCAGAGATATCACTTTGCCAACAAATGTCTGCATAGTCTAGCTATGGTTTATTCCAGTAGTCATGTATGGATGTGAGAATTGGACAATCAAGAAGGCTGAGCACTGAAGGAATGATGCTTTTGAACTGTAGTGCTGTAGAAGACTCTTGAGAGTCCCTTGGAGAGCAAGGACATCAAAGCAGTCATTTGTAAAGGAAATTAACCCTGAATATTCATTGGAAGAACCGATGCTGATGCTCCAATACTATGACCACCTGATGCAAAGAGCCAGTTCCTTGGAAAAGACCCTGATGATGGGAAAAGTTGAAGGCAGGAGGAGAAAGGGGCAAAAGAAAATGAGATGTTTGGATGGCATCATCAGCTCAATGGACATGAGTTTGAGCAAACTCTGGGAGATATAAAGGACAGGGAATCCCAGTGTGCTGCAGTACATCGGGTTGCAAAGAGTTGGATGCAACTGAACAACAACAGCCATGTTAATGAGGGGAAGAGAAAGAATGAGAGGTAAGTGTATGGGGGGAGGGGGGATTGGCGTGGAGGTGTGTGTATATGTGTATGTGATTTCTTAACCTGTCAAATTGGTTACATTTATACTGCCAAATAGCACAGATATGCCTATATGATCAGTGTGAAAGAAAATAAATTTAGCACTGATTACTCTATTTGAGGTACTTTAAGTTGGCCACCTAGATAGCATATTGAAACGCAGATGTTACTTTGCCAACAAAGGTCCATCTAGTCAAGGCTATGGTTTTTCCAGTGGTCATGTATGGATGTGAGAGTTGGACTGTGAAGAGGCTGAGCGCCGAAGAATTGATGCTTTTGAACTGTGGTGTTGAGAAGACTCTTGAGAGTCCCTTGGACTGCAAGGAGATCCAACCAGTCCATCCTAAAGGAGATCAGCCCTGGGTGTTCATTGGAAGGACTGATGCTAAAGCTGAAACTCCAATACTTTGGCCACCTGATGCAAAGAGTTGACTCATTGGAAAAGACTCTGATGCTAGGAGGGGTTGGGGGCAGGAGGAAAAAGGGGACGACAGAGGATGAGATGGCTGGATGGCATCACCAAATCAATGGATGTGAGTTTGAGTGAACTCCAGGAGTTGGTGATGGACAGGGAGGCCTGGCATGCTGCAATTCATGGGGTTGCAAAGAGTCAGACATGACTGAGTAACTGAACTGAACTGAAGTTGGCTACATTTCTTTCCTTGCTTACTTCTCACAGCTCTGAGATAGGTTTTATCATCATCCTTACCTGAAACATAAGAAAACTGAGGTTCAAAGATGCAGGAAAAAAACATGCAAGGTCAGATAGTTTATACTGATGGGACCAGAATTTGACCAAAGCAGTCTGGCTCCAGAGTTCCTTCTTTCATCTTTATATTGCATCATTTCATAAAATAATAAATTTAACCCTGCTTTCCTTTGAACAGTTAAGAGCATTCTGGCTCATCTTCAGGAGGCTGTAGAAGACATGCAGTCTTGAGAATTTGGCACTGCTACTACATTTCCATTCTAAAATAGAGATATTAATAACTTGATGGAAGGCTCTGGCTTTGGCCAGGTTTATATTGCTGAACTGGGAATTTCAAATGTAGGAAATGTAGAAACCAGGAAAATTTTAGTAGATCTAAATCTAACATTGCTAAAATAAACTCAGAGAATCTCTTGATAATGATACACAGCTTTCCATCGAAGCAAGTGTAGCAAAGGATCTCAGGAAGAACACGGAATAAAGACAACACTAATATTTTCCTCATGAGTTCCTGCTGCTTCAGTCTCTGCATTTCTCTGAAAATCAATATCAGTTCTCTCTGTTTCACCTTCAGCCCACAGATTTCTGTGACCCCCTAGGTAGAACTAGGCACTTCACAGCTCCTAAATTTGTGTGCAACAAGGCTGATTCAACCAGTCTTTGTCCCACTGCCAATCTCTCAGCAAAGGTTCCTAAATCAATATACTAACTTGAGTGCCTGGAGGTGGCCTTAAGAGTTTACTTGGTTGGTTAATCAAATTATAGATCCATAGATTGATCACCTCAAATTAAGTCAAGGTGTCATGACTCCTGTGGAATACCACAGAGAACAGTACCCAATGGCTAAGGAGATCCGAATGTTAGAATAGACATATTACGTAGGACTCTTTATATCTTCTATATTATCTAGGACACAAGGCTTTGAGAACTGACACAGAAGACTTTAAGACCTCTTTAGTGGAGTTTTTATGCACATAAGTCATTACAATGTTCCTAACTAGTCAAGTAACCACCAAAATTTGGAATCATAAAAGCTGGGTCCCCAGACTTCATGTAGGAGATGAAGCACTGTTAATATGCAGGTAAATACAAAACTGGTTCTCTGGGATGAGAGGAGGAGGAGACCTGGTTTGTAGAATTTTCCCATTTCCATATGAAAATCCTCACCATAGCTGGTTTGACAATTTCAAGCTATGAAGGTGTCATCTCTGAACATGAAGTTGGAAAAAGATGTTAATACACACAACAGGTTTTCTCTACTCAGTGAGTGCCAATTTCAGCATACCACTGAAAAGAGTCATCTCTGTAGTGCTTCTGAATTTTTAACCTACAGAATCCATGTGTGAAATAAGATTTTCCACCACTAAATGTTGGACTGATTTGTCACACAAATCATAGTGAGAGGGTAACAGGAAGGAAGGCTAGGGGTCTCCAAACTGAGGAAATAGGCTGCATGTGTCAGACATTTTTTTATCTTTCTCTTAAGCAGAAGAAATAAACTACAAGTGTTAAGATTTTTTTCCCCTTCTCTATACGAATTTAGAAAGAGGTTTCTTTTAAAATTCTGTGTTGCCTTAAGGACACCTGGTTCTAACTGAACTTAAGTTTTCTCAAATCTTGAGCTATCAATGCATTTTTCTTACGGAAATATTTGTTTTAAGCTATGTTAATGAACTATGTATTTACTCTAGACTCTGTCTTCAAGTAGGTTTGGCCTAAGACTCAGAACTGACTTGACAAACCAGTATGTTTTACTCATGCAAATGTTCTAAGCTATGATAATGAGACCCTATCTTTGCTTGGAAACCTGCCTTTCGTCAAGATTCACATCAATCAGTTTGCTGCCCAGAACAACTCACCTTATGCCAATGTTATCTCAAAATGCATGTTGGGGGTAAGGGGCCTGGTGCCAGTCTCTGAGTTTTGAGACATTTCCTTTCTCCAATTAGTGGACTGCTATTAGCTATATAACATCTGGCTAAAGACTAGCAGGGAGGCAGAAGCAGGAGGGCACTCTTTCTGATGTCTATGTCAGAAGCTTTGTCTATCTCTTTTATACTTTAACAAAATTTTATTACACAAAAGCTTTGAGTGATCAAGCCTCATCTCTGACCCCAGATTGAATTCCTCTCCTCTGGAGGCCAGGAATTCTGACATCTTTCATGGCTCAGAACAACCTTTCAATAGTAAACATAGTAAGTAGACATAGTAAGAGAACAGGCATTGGAGTTTTGTTTGTTTGTTTTTTTTAATCACTACTCAATGTCATGTTCCCAGTCCAAAGTAGAGCTTGCCCTTAAAAAAAACAACAACAACAACAACAACAAAATTCACATTAACTTAGCCAACCACTAACAATAAAACATTTGTTTTCTCCTATAGCAATTGAAACAGTCGAACATTCCTGTCCAACTCTGTGGGACCCCATGGACTGCAGCCCCCCAGGCTCCTCTCTCCATGGAATCCTTCAGGCAAGAACAATTGTGTGAGAGGCATTCCCTTCTCCAGGATATCTTCTTAACCCAGGGATGAACCTAAGTTTCCTGCATTGCAGGTAGATTCTTTATTTACTATCTGAGGCATCAGGAGAATCCCATCTAGCCACATATATATTTGCAATGTCTATGTTACGTAATAGCAGTTTGGATACAGCCTCATATTCTAGGATAAAATGCACATACACAAAAAATTTCCATAAGTAATAGAATATAAAACAAAAATATAAAAGAACATAAAATGGCATTAAATCATGTCAATCATTAAATCATAAAGGATAAAATGTTAGGTATTTGTTCTGTAACTGTGTAAACATCTCAAATTTTCTTCACGATAGTGTCTGCAAAATACAATAAGAAATGTACACTGTGTCATAAATGAAATTCTCTTTAGCCCATCAGATTATGCCTTCATCCTCCATACCCTGAAATAAATGGCTCTGCTGAGAATTAACTCTTGCTCCTGATTTACCTCTCTCTCCCATCTGACACCATAATTTCATATCCCAATTTCTCTGAGGTCTTTTTTCTCCATTTATATTATATATGAAGCCAGTATTATCAGCCTTGAAAGAAAAGACTTTAATCATTTCCTCAGGATACATCTTGGTGAAGTTATTAGGATTTGGAGATGCAATCTAAACATCAAGAACTCCATTCCTAGACTGTAAATCAAAATGAATAGGGGCTTGGGTCTGTTTGCAAAGGTTGGACATAATCCAAAGTAAAATAGTTTGGGAACAGAGATGAAGCCAAGATCATTGGAGGTCAGTACTGGGGGGAGAAATGAAACTAGAGTATGCAAGGGTTGGTGTTAGGAAGAGTAAGGGAACACATAAAGTACATCCCAGATGCTCGAAAAGCACAGGCTTCTCAAACACTTCATATTCTTTTAATAGCAGGCATGTTATCCTCGTACCTGCAAGGAGGTCCAACCAGTCCATCCTAAAGGAAATCAGTCCTGAATATCCATTGGAAGGACTAATGCTAAAGCTGAAACTCCAGTACTTTGGCTACCTGATGCAAAGAACTGACTCACTGGAAAAGACTATGATGCTGGGAAAGATTAAAGGCAGGAAGAGAAGGGGATTACAGAGGATGAGATGGTTGGATGGCATCACCAACTGGATGAACATGAGTTTGAGTAAGCGCCAGGTGTTGGTGATGGACAGGGAGCCTGGCGTGCTGCAGTCCATGGGGCTGCAAAGAGTCGGACATGACTGAGTGACGAACTGAACTGAACTGAAAGAAGTATATGGGCTTCCCTGGTGGTTCAATCGGTAAAGAATCTGCCTGCAATGCAGGGAACCTAGGTTTTATCTCTGCATCAGGAAAATCCCCTGGAGAAGGAAATGGCAACTCACTTTAGTATTCTTGCCTGGGAAATCCCATGGACAGAGGAGCCTCACAGGCTACAGTCCATGGGGTCACAAGAGTCATACATGACTTAGTGACTAAACAACCACCAAAAAGAATACACTGGAAAAAATGAACAATTTCTATAACATACTCTAGACCATTTTACATGTGCACTGTTATTACATACAATCCTGTGCAATGGATGATGTTGCCAGTATTAAAGGTAAAAACCTGACATTCAGGTTAAATAATGTACCCAAGTAAATGGAAATGGTTCTCAAATTCAGTTATGATCAAAATGTATGTTTTTTTCTTCTTTAGATCACACTGCCTCCTTATTGCTTGATAATTCACAAATTTAAAGAATAAAATAAAGCAAACAGGTTTCTACAATTTTTACCATATGATTTGCATATATATGAATGAAAAGATTCTTCAGTGAATTTTTAATCTGTCATTTTCAACAATCAAGAACCTGTCATTTACTTGTGTGCTGAAAGGCTCAATTATAGCTATTTTCAAAGTTATATGATGGCATTTGCAAATTGAGAACA
Organism: Aepyceros melampus; assembly: GCA_006408695.1. Lineage (NCBI taxonomy): Eukaryota > Metazoa > Chordata > Mammalia > Artiodactyla > Bovidae > Aepyceros > Aepyceros melampus. The sequence goes on along the minus strand of SJXQ01008882.1, from coordinate 13,436 downwards.
TATTGAGTTATTGGAAAATTTTGTAAAAATATTAAAAAGTGTTCATCTTAAATTTGAGACATTTAAGGATTGCATAATAATGTGTTTGAATAGTTTAATTAAAATATTCAACCAAAACACCTCTCACATTTCTCTATATCGTTTGAAATTCTTTTTTACAAATAATAATAATCTCTATGTACAAGATAGTACAACCCTTTTTCATGTTTTATAACAATTTTATACAACTAGGCCATTTATTTGAAATAAAAGAGAATTATGGATGCATATAACTTTTTCCTTTAACAAAGATTTTGATTGTTAAGATTTGCCTCATTGAAAAAGACCCTGATGCTGGGAAAGATCAAGGGCAGGAGGAGAAGGGGACAACAGAGGATGAGGTGGTTGGATGGCATCACTGACTCAAGGGACATGAGTTGGAGTCAACCCCAGGAGTTGGTGATGGACAGGGAGGCCTGGCATGCTGCAGTCCATGGGGTCGCAAAGAGTCGGACATGACTGAGTGACTGAACTGAGCTGAAGATTTGCCTCAAAGATCTAAATGTACATAGCCAGCCTATCCCACTGCTCCTGGAAAACACATTCGACTTAAGACCAGCCAACACTCTCCCAATTCTTTGTCATGATGGCTCCATTGAGATTTAAGCAAAAGAAGTTGCCTGAGAATAAACATCTTTGCAGAATAAAGAAAACAACCTCCTTTTGTCCCATAAAGTGCTGCACCCAATATGTCAGCAAATTTGGAGAACCCAGTAGTGGCCACAGGACTGGAAAAGGTCAGTCTTCATCCCAATTCCAAGGAAGGGCAGTGCTAAGGTAAGTTCAAACTACCGGACAATTGTGTTCACTTCCCATGCTAGTAAGATTATGTTCAAAATCCTTCACGCTTGGATTAAGAACTTCCAGATGTAAAACTTGGGTTTACAAAAGGCAGAGGAACCAGAGATCAAATTGCCAGCATTCATTGGAATATAGAGAAAGCATGAGAATTCCAGAAAAACATCGACTTCTGTTTCAATGACTATGCTAAAGCCTTTGACTGTGTGCATCACAATGAACTGTGGAAAATTCTTAAAGAGATGGGAATAGCAGACCACCTTACCTGCCTCCTGAGAAAACTGGATACATATTAAGAATTAATAGTTAGAACCAGACATGGAACAATGGACTGGTTCAAAACTGGGAAAGGAGTAGGTCAAGGTATATATTGTCCCTTATATGCAATATATATTGTGTTCACTTCCCATGCTAGTAAGATTATGTTCAAAATCCTTCACGCTTGGATTAAGAACTTCCAGATGTAAAACTTGGGTTTACAAAAGGCAGAGGAACCAGAGATCAAATTGCCAGCATTCATTGGAATATAGAGAAAGCATGAGAATTCCAGAAAAACATCGACTTCTGTTTCAATGACTATGCTAAAGCCTTTGACTGTGTGCATCATAATGAACTGTGGAAAATTCTTAAAGAGATGGGAATAGCAGACCACCTTACCTGCCTCCTGAGAAAACTGGATACATATTAAGAAGTAATAGTTAGAACCAGACATGGAACAATGGACTGGTTCAAAACTGGGAAAGGAGTAGGTCAAGGTATATATTGTCCCTTATATGCAATATATATATATATATATATATATATATATATATGCAGAGTACATCATGTGAAATGCCAAGCTGGATGAGTTACAAGCTGGAATCAAGATTGCTGGGAGAAACATCAACAACCTCAGATATGCAGATGATACTATTCTAATAGGAGAAATCAAAGAGGAACTAAAGAATCTCTTGATGAGAGTGAAAGAAGGGAGTGAGAAAGCCATTTAAAACTCAATATAAACACACACACACACACCCAAAAACTCAGATCATGGCATCCAGTCCCATCACTTCATGGCAAATGGGGGAAAAGTGGAAGCAGTGACAGATTTTATCTTCTCGGGCTCTAAAAACACTGTGGATGGTGACTGCAGCCATGGATTTAGAAGACACTTGCTTCTTTGAAGGAAAACTATGACAAACCTAGAGAATGTATTAAAAAGACATCACTTCTGCTGACAAAGTTTGTTAAAGCTATGGTCTTTCCAGTAGTCATATATAGATATGAGAGTTAGACCATAAAGAAGGCAGAGTGCTGAAGAACTGATGCTTTTAAACTGTGGTGCTGGAGAAGACTCTTGAGAGTCCCTTGGACAGCAAGTAGGTCAAACCAGTCAATCCTAAAGGAGATCAACCCTGAATATTCTTTGGAAGGACTGATGCTAAAGCTGAAACCCCAATATTTTGGCCACCTGATGTGAAGAGCCAATTTATTGGAAAAGACCCTGATGCTGGGAAAGATTGAGGGCAACAGAAGAAAGCACAGAGGATGAGATGGTGGGATGGCATCACCGATTCAATGAACATGAACTTGGGCAAACTCCGGGAGATAGTGAGGGACAAGGAGGCTTGGCATGCTGCAGTCCATGGGGTCACAGAGTCAGACACGACTTAGCAACTGAAAAACCAGCTTACATCTCTTCATCTGCCTGCTCATACAAATGTACAGATTTCTTCCTCACCAATAACATATTCATGAGGCATATAGTTGTGTGTGTGTGTGTGTGTGTGTTTTCCTTTGGTACAGTATCTGGTTTTAGTCTTAGTGTAATATTTGCCTCATAGCTTGAATTGGAGTGTGTTTTCTTTCTTTTACATTCTGACAGGACTTGTATAAAATGAGCATTGATTCTCCTTTAAATGTTTGGTAGAATTCTCTAGTGAAACTATTTGAGACTAGAAGTTTATATTTCAGGAGCTTTTAAAGTATGGATTAAATGTCTTTAAAGGTTCTGAGAGAGTCAATTCCTAGGCAGGTTGATAAGTCTGGGGGTCCCCTAGGAGAGAGGAGTCTGGGGTTTTCAAGGAGGAGATAGGGGTCTGGAATTCTCAAGGATGAGGAAAGGACAAACTTTTTTTTCCCTTTACATTCTTTAGTCTTAGTCACATAAAACAGTTTTTTTCTCTAAGCCTGGAACTGAAGATTACACAACAAACTACTCAGTTTAAACTCTGTACTGCTGCTGCTGCTGCTAAGTCACTTCAGTCGTGTCCGACTCTGTGTGACCCCATAGATGGCAGCCCACTAGGCTCCCCCGTGCCTGGGATTCTCCAGGCAAGAACACTGGAGTGGGTTGCCATTTCCTTCTCCAGTGCATGAAAGTGAAGAGTGAAAGTGAAGTCGCTCAGTCATGTCCAACTCTTCACGACCCCATGGACTGCAGCCAGCAGGCTCCTCTGTCCATGGGATTTTCCAGGAAAGAGTACTGGAGTGGGTGCCATTGCCTTCTAGGGATTATATAACAACAATGAATCCTGCTTGAGGACAGTTTCTCCTTCCTGAAACCTTCTGACTAATCCTGATATTTTAGAACGTATATTATGGGAGTGGGTCTGGTAGGATTTTTCTATTGTTAAGTTCTAATCCTGTTATCCTAAAATGTAAATTGTGGGAGTGGGTCTGGTAAAATTTTTACAACCTTGAGACATTCTCTTGATTTATTGTAATAACTAATTAAAAAGTATTCAGTTCCCTTGCTAAAGGCTAGCAAAGGGGGCACTCGCCATCCCCTTCTGGTGTCTGGGTCAGAAGCTTTCTCTCCCTTTGCACTGTAATAAAATTTCGGCCACATAAGAGCCCTGAGTTGTCGAGGCTGGTCTCTGGACCCGAAGCTAACCCTTCTTCTTTGGAGATCACGAATCCAACATCATTCACCATAAGCTATCAGTTCCAGGTTTATTTAGATGTCTATTTCATCTTGACAGATATTTGGTAGCTTCTGGTTTTGAGGACTTTTCTAGTCCATTTTTTCTAATATTGCAAATATATGTACATGAAATGGCTTATAATATTCCCTTATCTTCTAAATGATTCAGGCTCAGAAGTTATATCCCCATTTCATCTGGGGTAATGGTAGCTATTTCTTTAGTGATATATATGTCATGTATTTTTTCAATTTTACTATGTACTTGAGGTAAGCTTCTTGTAGAAAGCATATAGTTTTACCACTTCCTCTTATTTTCTATTTAGTCTGCTAGTCTGTAATTTGTATATGTAGATCATTTATATTTAATGAAATTATTGATGGGTTGGAACTTTAATCTTGGGCTTCAGTGGTAGCTCAGCTGGTAAAGCATCAGTCTGCAATGCAGGAGACCCTGGTTTGATTCCTGGGTCAGTAAGTTCCCCTGGAGAAGGGATAGGCTGCCCACTCCAGTACTCTTGGGCTTCCCTGGTGGCTCAGATGTTAAAATATCTACCTGCAATGTGGAACACTCAAGTTCAATTGAATTTTAAAAATCTGTGAAGAGGACAGTATTTGCCATTATTTTATAAATTCTATTGTTTACTCTTTTTCTGGAAATCTAAGACTTCTAGAATTATTGTATTTCTTTTTGGAGAACTTTCTTTCATCCATTTTTAAAGAGAAGTCTGCTGGTGACACCTTCTCTTGGTTTGTTCCCTCTGAGAATTATTTATTCCCTCTTCATTCCTAAAGGATATTTTCATTAGCCACAGAATTCAGGTTGTCAGTTTTTTGTTTTAATAACTTGAAAAATGTTATAACACCTCCTCTAGCTTCCTTGGTTTCACATGAAAACTTGTATTCAAATCACTGTTCCCCTATACATATTGGGCATTATCTCTCATTGTTTACAATTCTTTGTTTTTAAATTTCAGTTTTGTTTTTAAATTTCAAGAATTATGAATGTGTATTAGCATGAATACTTGTGCACTTATCCTTTTTTCAATAGACTCAGCTTTCTTAATTTATAAGTTTATGTCCTTTATTGAACTTTAGAAATTTTTAGTCCTTTTTCTTTTTCAGTTTTACTTTCTTTTTCCTTTCTAGGATTTGGATAACACAGATTTGGCAATTATTGATTATCTTTCTACAGATCTTGAAAGCTTCGTTCCCTTCTCTTTTGTGTGTATTTTCCTTCTCTTGTTCATCTGGGTAATTTCTACTATTCCATCTTCAAGTACACTGACTGAGTCTTTCCTCTGTCATATTTATTCTACTATTGAACCTCTTCATTTTAATTTTCTATATTGCATTTTTCAGTATTATAATGTGATCTTGAAAGCTTCGTTCCCTTCTCTTTTGTGTGTATTTTCCTTCTCTTGTTCATCTGGGTAATTTCTACTATTCCATCTTCAAGTACACTGACTGAGTCTTTCCTCTGTCATATTTATTCTACTATTGAACCTCTTCATTTTAATTTTCTATATTGCATTTTTCAGTATTATAATGTCCATTCAGTTCTTTTCCATACCTTTATTGCTTTTGTAGATTCCCTCTATATATTTGTTTCAAGGTTATTTGTAATTGATTTTAAAACAGTTTGTGCTGGCCAACTTTAAAATCATTGCTAGATAATTCCAGTCTCTGATTCATCTCTATATTAGCAAGCACTGATTGCTTTTGACTCATTCAAATTGTGAATTTCCTGATCCTCGGCACAATTAATACTTCTAAATTTAATTCTGCACATATTGGCTATTATGCTAGAAGACTGTGTTATATTTAAATCTTTTACTTTAGCAGATAGTCAGCCTGTTGAGATATGCATGCAATTTGTTCTATTTTTGTGGGCTGTGGTTCTAGTATCAATCTAGCTTTTAGAGCCTTTATGATACCTTTGGTCTCAATTTGTGTGTGTGTTCTTGGGGTTAATGCTGATTTTCTGCCTTCAGGGGCAAAAGGTACTTCTTCCAGCTTGGTTGCCCAGTGCCTCTAAGTGGGGGATGGGAGACAGTGACCCATCTGAATAGAGCACTTCCTTGATTCACTTCACTGAAGCCCCTTTATCAGGCCACACAACTGTCTTTAGGTGGGAGATGAAGGACACTTTTCCCTTGACTCTTTGTACCACAAAGGGACAAAGAAGGCCCCCAGCCATGGCTTCTTCACGTTAGTTCAATCCCAAGAGAAGTCTATCGATCCTGTAAACTGAGAGTGCTCCCAAAGTCAAGACACTTGTTTTTGTTAGGAATCACCTGCCAGAGCCTAGTTTTCTTCATGTTTGCCGTGGGACTTCCTTATAACCCATAGTGAAAGGGGTTTCTTCTCCTGCTTTGTTAAAGTTCAGAAGACAGTGGGTCTGCACTGTATTCTAAAGCAGAACGGAGGTCCTGAGATGCTGTTCTTCCAGTCCTGTGATCCCTAGTTCATCCTCCTCTTCTAAACATTTGTGTCAGCATCACTCTTTGTTTGTCTGTTGTTTTATTTCCAGGTTTTATAGTGTTATTAGCAGAGAATTGGAAAAAGATGCCTGCCATCTTGCTGAGAATAGGAGTTTATATTCTCTGTTAATTTTGTACTCCTCAGAAATAAAATCAATACAGACATACCTCAGAGATATTGAAAGTTCAGTTCCAAATATTCCAATGTTCTAAACACAATACAGCAAATATTGCAATAATGTGAGTCACACATTTTTTTTTTTGGTTTCCCAGAGCATGTTAAAGTTACATTTATACTATAGTCTAGACTGTTAAAAATCCCAGTGAGGGGGGAGCCTGGTGGGCTTCCATCTGTGGGGTTGCACAGGGTCAGACACGACTAAAGCGACTTAGCAGACTGTTAAATAGAAATAGCACTATATCTAAAAAACATGCACATGCCTTAATTAAAAATTACCATTAAAAAAGAAAATAAATGCTAGCCATCATCTCAACCTTCAGTGAATTATAATCCTTTTGCTAGTTAAGGGTCCTGCATTAATGTTGATGGTTGCTGACTGATCAGGGTATTGGTTGCTGAAGGCTAGAGCGGCTGTGGCAGTTTCTTAAAATGAGATAACAATGAAGTTTGCCACACTGACTCTTCCTTTTATGCCATTTAATAACATTTGACTCACAGATGAACGTCTTTCAAAATTGCACTCAATTCTCTCAAACCCTGCCAACTAAATTTATGTATTAATAATATTCTCAATCTTTTGTTGTTTCAATAGTCTTTACAGTATATTCACTAGAAGTAGATTCCATCTCAAGAACACTTTCTTTGCTCATCCATAAGAAGTAATTCCTCATCTATTCAAGTTTTATCCTGAGATCACAGCAATTCAGTCACAACTTCTGGCTCCTCTCCTAATTCTACTTCTTGTTAGTTCTGTGACATCTGCAGGTACCTTCTTTGCTGAAGCTTTGAAAGTTTCAGATTCACCCATGAAGGTTGGAACCAGCTTCTTCCAGACTCCTATTAATGTTGATCTTTTGACCTCTAACAGGAATCTCAAATGTTCTTAATGGCATGTAGAATGGTCATTCCTTTCCAGAAAGTTTTTAATTTGCCAGGTTTATCAGAGAAAAAAAGCTGTAGCCTTACAAAAAGTATTTCTTAAATAATCAGACTTGAAAATTGAAATTACTCTTTGATCCATGGGTTGCAGAATAGACACTGTGTTGACAGGCATGAAAACGACATTAATCCCACTGCACATCTCCATCAGAGCTGTTGGGTGATCAGGTTTGCTGTCAATGAATAGTCATATTTTGAAAGCAATGTTTTTTCTATGTGCTAATTCACAATGGTGGGCTTAAAATAGCCAGTAAACTATACTGTAGACAGATGTGCAGTTATCCAAATTCTTGTTCCAAAACATTTACAGAGCACAGGCAGAATAATTCTTAAGGACCCTAGGATTTTCAGAATGGTAAATAAGTATTGGCTTCAACTTCAAATAACCAGCTGCATTAGCCCCTTACAAGAGAGTCAGCCTGTCCTTTGAAATGGGAAGCCAGGCACTGACTTCTCTCTAGTTATGGAAGCCCTAGACAGTCCCTTCTTCTAATTCAAGACTGCTTCATCTACACTGAAAATCTATTGTTTGGTAATAGCCACCTTCATTAATTATCTTAGCTAGATCTCCTGGATAACTTGCTGCAAACTTCTACACCAGCACTTGCTGCTTCATCTTGTACGGAAGTTACAGCAATGGTTTCTCTCCTTAAACCTTATGAACCAATCTCTGTTAGCTCCAAACTATTGTTCTTTTGCTTCCTCAGATCTTTCAGCCTTCATACAACCGGACAGACATAGGGCCTTGCTCTAGATTAGGCTTAAGAGAATGGTGTGACTGAATCTTCTCTCCAGACCACTCAAGCTTTCTCCATATCAGCAATAAAGCTGTCTCACTTTCTTATCACAAGTGTGTTCATTGGTATAGCACTTTAAAATTTCCTTTAAGAGCATTTCTTTTATATTTGCACTTGTTTGGTGCAGGAGGGCTCAGTTTTGGCTTATCTGCTTTTGATCTGCCTTCCTCACTTAGCTTAACCATTCTAGCTTTTGATTTAAAGTGAAAGACATAAATCTTCCCTTCACTTGAACACTTAGAAAGAGTATTGTTATTGTTATTAATTGGCCTCATTTCAATTCTGTTCTGTCTCAGGAAATAGGGAGGCCCAAGGAGAGGAAAAGAGAAATGGAGACAGTCAGTCAGTGGAGCAGTCACACAACACACACATTTAGCAGTTAAGTTCACTATCTTTATAGGCAAGGTTCAATACTTTGGCCACCTGATAAGAGCTGACTCATTAAAGATATCCTGATGCTAGGAAAGACTGAGGGAAGGAGGAGAAACTTATAATAGTGACATCAAATATCACAGATCACTTACAATAAAAAAATGTAACAATAATGAAAAAATTTAAAACATTGCGAGAATTACTGAAATGTAACAGAGACACAAAGTGAGCAAATGTTGGAAAAATGACACCAGTAGCCTTGCTTGATGTAGGGTTCCCATAAACCTTCAATTTGTGGTAAAAAAGGAGTATCTGTGAAGCTCAATACAGCCAAGTGAAATAAAATGAGCTGTACAGATAAGAGAGTTGGGCCATAAAGAAGGTTAAGCGCCAAAGAATTTATCCTTTTGAACTGTGGTGCTAAAGAAGCCTCTTGAGAGTCCCTTGGACAGCAAGGAGATCAAGTCAGTGAATCCTAAAGGAAATCAACTCTGAATATTCATTGGAAGGACTAATGCTGAAGCCGAAGCTCCAATACTTTGGCCACCTGATGCAAAGTGCTGACTCATTAAAAAGACCCTGATGCTGGTAAAGATTGAGGGCAGGAGAAGAGGGTGACAGAGGATAAGATGGTTGGATGGCACATTTGACACAATGGACATGAGTTTGAGCAAGCTCTGGCAGATAGTGATGGGCAGGGAAGCCTGGCATGCTGCAGTCCATGGGGTCACAAAGAGTCAGACACTACTGAGTGACTGAAAAACAACAAATGCCTGTGTGGCAAACTGAAACAATCATTATAAGCCCAAATAATTAATTATTAAGTGAGAAGCTCAAACTTCAAATAAAAAACAAGAAATAAGCTAAAGTTATATCAGAACTCTAAGCTTCTTACTGCACCTGAAGGAAGTAACCTTTCCTTGTAAGAAATTTTCTGCACACTTAGTATTAGAACTATAGTTGGTACAGTGAGTGTCTCAAATAGTAACATTGACAATCATCAATTATTCTCTTTAACTTCTCCCCATAGGCCCACAGGGATAAGCTCTTTAGAAGATCATAATACATTGATAATAATGTATTTTAGGAAATATCAATTTTACACTAAAAAAATGATGTGGAGTGAAAAGAAACATAGGACACTTATGAAAAATGATAAAATCAAATTTTAACATAAATGATAAAGTACAGTTACAAGGAATTTATTAATACATGGTAGTTACAAGTCAGCAAGGATTAGTAAATTCAAGTCAGTTGTCAGGTTATAAGTAGTCATAAGCAAAGCAACTCATTCATCTTAGAAAATGTTAAGTCACAGTCACCAGGTAAAGTTGTGCTCATCAATTTATATTGTCTTAACAATTTGTCATTTGATTTCTTTCTGTTTTTCTTGTTTAATTATTTATTTGAGCAATTGTTAGCCACCAGCTGTAAGCTTCTTTTTTCTCTGAATTCCTATGAATTTATATCTATATGTCTTCTGCCTATTATTTCAATGGGTGCTTTGTATGCATTTTAGAACTAGTTGGTTAATAAATTAATAATACAAAAAATTTTAAACTATTATTGCTAAAAAAAAAAAAAAGCAACACATGAGGTACTACACTCTGAGAGATGAAGTTACCTGTAAGTTTATCTGAAACAACATTGTAGAGTGAACAAAAGTCGTGGCAGTAGAGAAATGGAAAATTTGAAATTTCAATGGGAATCAGTTTGTTCCTGTTTATACTATGAGCATGTTGGCTGACCCTTTCCATTGAAAAAACTAGGAATATTGTTTAAATGCATTACCCTCTTATACTTTCAGTGCCTTTTAGAGAGGAAAAGTAGGAGTAAAATCATAATGCCAGTAGACCTAATTACTCTCATAAAATTGTCCTCTGGAAGTTTTATCTCTGCAAAGTATGGCACTGTTTGCTCAAACATACCAGAAAAAGACCTCACAAGATAGAGTGCTAATAGATTGACAGATAATGAGTATGAGGTTGCAGATGAAATTTTGATGATATTTCACAGCCATAATTTAGGTATAATTATTGGATAAGTATACACATATATATTAATTTTTAGAATAAAGTGTTCATAACAAACTGTGGAAAATTCTTAAAAAGATGAGAATACTAGACCACCTGGCCTGCCTCCTGAGAAATCTGTATGCAAGTCAAGAAGCAACAGTTAGAACTAGACATGGAACAACAGGCTGGTTCCGAATCAGGAAAGGAGTCAACTTGTCACCCTGCTTATTTAACTTACATGCAGAGCACATCATGCAAAATGCTGGGCTGTATGAAGCACAAGCTGGAATTGAGATTGCAGGGAGAAATATCAATAACCTCAGATTTACAGATGACACCATCCTTATGGCAGAAAGCGAAGAACTAAAGAGCTTCTTGGATGAAGGTGAAAGAGGAGAGTGAAGAAGTTGGCTTAAAACTCAACATTCAGAAAACTAAGATCATGGCATCTGGTCCCATCACTTCATGGTAAATAAATGGAGAAACAATGGAAACTGTGGCAGACTTTATTTGGGGGGGCTCCAAAATCACTGCAGATGGTGACTGCAGTCATGAAATTAAAAGACACTTGCTCCTTGGAAGGAAAACTGTGATCAACCTAGACAGCATATTAAAAAGCAGAGACATCACTTTGCTGACAAAGGTCCATCTAGTCAAAGCTATGATTTTTCCAGTAGTCATGTATGGATGTAAGAGTTGGATTATAAAGAAAGCTGAGCGCTGAAGAACTGATGCTTTTGAACTGTGGTATTGGAAAAGACTCTTGAGAGTCCCTTGAGCTGCAAGGAGATCCAACTAGTCAATCCTAAAGAAAATCAGTCCTGAATATTCTTTGGAAGGACTGATGCTGAACGTGAAATTCCATACTTTGGCCAGCTCATGAGAAGAACTGACTCACTAGAAAAGACCCTGATTCTGGGAAAGATTGAAGGCAAGAGGAGAAGGGGATGGCAGAGGATAAGATGGTTGAATGGCATCACTGGCTCGATGGACATGAGTTTGAGCAAACTCTGGGAGTTGGTGATGGACAGGGAAGCCTGGCGTGCTGCAGTCTATGATGTCACAAAGAGTCAGACATGATTGAGTACTGAAAGCTTAAAATACATTTGGCAAAATGCTATTGTTTGTTAAATAATATAATCTGTTATTTTGCAAGTTTCTGTACATTTGAAATATTCATAGGTCAGTATAGCAATAATTGCAACTTTTTTCTATTGTGTTTTCCTATAACCTACACTAGACAGTTTCATTCAAATGTTGTCTGGCAACCCATTCCACACTCTGTGTCCCCATTTCAAGAGATTATCAGCAATAATTTTCCCATTTCTTTTCACAAGGAAAATAAGGGCAAATCCACTGAAGGCCTTGCAGTTTATATGAACATACTTTGCTTCTCTGAAGACTATCAATTATTCATTAGATATCTGTATGTCATTTTCTGAAATATGAGTTTTCAATATCAAAGCAGTTTCATGAAAAAATATTTTAAGAAGTAATTTGTGTAACTTCCCTGGTGGTCCAGTGGCTAAGATCTTGAGCTCCCAATACAGAGGGCCCCTTCAATCCCTGGTCAGGGAAACTGATCCCACAAGACACAGCTAAAGATCCTGCATGACACAATGAGGATCAAAGATCCTGTAACTAAGACCCAGTGCAGTCAATAAATAAATTTAAAAAAAGAAAAAAAATTAAAAAGAAGTAATTTGTTTAATTTTGGATCTGGCATTCACCATTCCTTCTTGGTATCAATTAGTAATATTCTGTTGTTTAAAAGATGGATAGGATCACTGTAGGAAGAGATTGTTACATTATTTAGCACATGTTAAAGAAGAGTATAATTTTGTAACTTTGTCTATATTATTTGTCTATATTTATATATATATTTTCTATATCATTGTATATATTTCCTCAGTACTCTCTGGAGGAATAATAAAAAATGGATGGAAGGATATTAGCAAAGAAGTACCTGGTTAGAAAATTATTTTTACTCTTATCAAAATATTTAATATGTTCTTTATGAGGAAAAATGGTTAGAGAAAGTAATGAAAGTACAATAATAACAAATCTTCTTATAATAACCAAGAAATATTTGACTAGAGGATAAACTACTTGTCACTGAATAAATTAGGTTGTCTTTTTATTCATGTCAAAGTTTTAAGGGACCTTGTGTGCCCTGTCATTCATGCTTGATTTTATAATCAGGAAAACTGAGCTCCAGAGCAACTGAGTAATTTTCTCAGACAAGCACCTGCAACATTGACATCTTTTATTAGACAGAATAATTCTAGTTTTAGTAATTTTTTTACATACATTTTTGTTATGTCCTCCACCACACTTCCTTATGAAATACATATTTCTCAGTGATAAATTAAGATTTGAGATCTGAAATTAAAAGTTCAAAAATTTTATTTATGTTGCTTTTATTTATGTAAATATTAAAATCCTGAATCTTAGAAATGTGGAAATACAGTTAAAACTGAGGTTAAAAGATCAGCTGTCATCTTCATAAGATTTAGTGTTGGTTTTTTATTGCAGAATCTGCTGGCTATATTGTAGATATCATTAATTATCTTTCTGTCCACCTTTTAAACTTTTTCTTTGCCATAGGGATGGAGCTTAGAATGGACAGTATATTGAAACTTGTATACGGATTCAGATTTTTATATTTTCCTTTACATGGACCTATTACAGAATCTTAGGAAGAATATGGGACCAATATAATATCATTCTATGTTTTAAATATATAATTTATGCTATTAAAATATGTTTAAGAATATATAGTTTGCTATATATTTACAACAATATTCAGTATATATTTTGCTTCCTATTTTTTCACTCACTATTGTGTAATCTAAATCTAGTTCATTTTCCCTTCTGAAAAGAATTTTTTTTTGTATCACTTCACAT
>SJXQ01008881.1:789465-803123 GCA_006408695.1 Aepyceros melampus | reverse complement strand
ACAGTTTTTGAGCCTGCTGTGTCCCACTTGCCTGGCAAAGCAATAAACCCTGTCTCTGAGATTCAAACTGGCACCTGTGTACAGAGGCCGAGTTTTCAGCATCACCACCAAGCCCATCCAGACCAGTGTTGGGGTAGAGGGAACCTAGGCACCAGGGTCACCCCAAATGCTGGCTTCCTGGCTTCATGAAGGAAAGGATGGTTTCCTGGAAGGCCAGATCCTCAAGCAATTAAATCCCCCTCCTCTCATCTGCATTCCTGTTCCTGATCTGTATCAACATCCCCAGGGCAAGACAATCTTATTTCCCCAACAAAACCGACTATGCCCATCAGGCCCAGGGATTAATTACCAGGCGCAGGGTTGGGAGCCAATCAAACAGGGCGGGGTGGGGAGAGCCGGGAGAGAGGCTGGAGGCCGGCTGCCTGGCGCTCACTCTCCCACCCGCCCTTGCGGAGACCCAGGCCTCTCTCTCTCTCTCTGTGCTCCCCTTTCACCCCACTTGCCGTGCCCTGGGGAAGCGGGCCTGGCCAGCACACAGCACCATGCAGGGCCATCGCAGGAAGCGGAGATAAGTCCAAATGCCCAGGGGCCCCCACTTCCCTGTTCCCCCTGAATTTCCCTCCCGAACAGAATCTATCCATCACTTGTGGATCCCAGGTAGTCATATGCCACAACCCTCTGCTGGAGCCAGGCCCCTCCAACAGCTCCCCTGAGACAGCAGCATCTTCTCAGCAGGGAGGGAGTGGGGATCTTGTCACAGCTCGCGGTGGCATTGAGCTCCTCCGCCCTAATCCTCACCTCTGCCCCGTCCAAGGCTGCCTGGACCACCCTATAGGGGCAGCGCCCCCAGCCCACCTCTGCTGGCTTAGCCGGCAGGGTCTTCTCATCCCAGAGCAAAGCTGCCTTGACTTCTCCCCAGCCAACCTCCTGCAACTTCTGCCATCCCAGCCTCCCTGTAGCCCTGGCCCAGAGCGTCCCTGAACTGCCATCCCAGCCCGCTCCCCCTTCAGGTACCGCGGCAGGACCCTGGCCGCCGGGAGGGAAGGGGCGGCACTCTTGCCTGTACTCCAGGGAGAACCTGGTCAGCTCCCGATTGTTGTGCAGCCACTTGAACTCCAGCGGCCAGCTGCCCTCGGCCATGCACGTGAGCACGAGGCGGTTGCCCTCCAGATGCACCTGCGTCCGCGCCGGCTCCGTCTTGAAATAGGGGGGCACGTCATCTGTGGGGACAGAGACACCAAGGCGCCGGTTACCACTTCTCACCTGCCTGCAGCCACTTACCTGGAGCCCGGCCTCTGGGAGGCAGACCGGGCAGGCGCAGCGGGGAACGGGCGAAGGTCCTGTACCCAGAAAGGGCCGGAACTCAGGTCAGGGCTCGTATGCAAAGCGAGTTCTCCCGCCTGCCTCCTCCCAGGAGCCCTGGGCCCACCACCTCGGCTGCCTCCCCGACGCTCCAGGACTCGTGGTCTCTCCCGCCTTGGGATCCCCATCCATCCGACATGTTCTGCTTCTGGTTTCTCCTTCCAGAAAAGGAGGAAGGGTGGGGGGAGCACTTCTGCAGTTTAGCCAAAGGGAAAATAAACGTCACATGGAAAAGGGGGAAAGCGGGCACGGATAAACCGGGAGACTGGAGCTGACACACAGTACTAGTAAGGCCTGACTGCAGCGCAGGGAATGCTGCTCAGCACTCTGTAATGACCCGCACGGGAACAGAAGCTCAGAAAGCGTGCACAGCTGTCTACGTACAACTGATTCACGTTGCTGTGAAGCAGCAGCTAACACAACATTGTACATCAACTGAACTCCAACAAAAATTAATTCTAAAAAGTAAAAAGACAAATATCTCAAAGGAAGCAGGGATAGGACCCCTGGGTTGGCAGGAGTGGCAGGTGATGGGCAGCCTGAGTCCTGCTCCCCAAGGCTGCAGGAAACCCTTCCAGGCGCCAGGGGCGGGGGTCCCTCTAGCAGCCCCCTCCACCGCCAGGCTGCTCGACCTTCCCCTCGAGGTTGTGGGCCAGCCTGCCTCAACCTCCTCACTCACACCAGGTTGGCTGTGGGGCCAGAAGGAATGCTGCTGCGTGGGCTGTGGACATGAGGCACAGCCCTTGCTCTGATCTCTTCCCTTTGACCCGACTCAGCCCAACCAAGCAGGAGTTCCCCGCAGCTCCCCTTGACACAGACAACACACACAGGACCCCAGGCTGCAGGGGACCACTTAGACCAAAAGCTTTGGGTGGAAAGAGAGGCTTTCGTCTTCAGCCAGTTGGAAAAGGGGCAGAAGTGAAGTAGACGAAGGGGTTGACAAAAGAACTGGGAGACGCAGCAAGTGGGAGAGGGCCTCCACGCCCATCCTTGAGCAGACCTGTGTTTTAGGGGAGGGGCTGGGCCGGGGGAGGGGCCTGCACTGGAAAAAACACAGGGACCAAAGCTCTACTAGGTTCTGGGTCGTTCCAGGGGCTTTAACATCCTCTCACCGGACCTACGCGCAAGCCTACAGCCAGAGAGGGGTAGAAACCCGCCCGGGGCCACACAGCTGGAAGGCAAGCAGCCAGCCCTGCACTTGACCGTGAAGGTGAAACGGAGAGGAAGGTGGGTTCAAGGCACCCACATGCGGACTCAACGCCTTTGCGTCTGAGAGATGGAGGAAGCGAGCCCCAGGAAGCACTGTTCACCAGCTTATCCAGCAAGCGCGCTCTGTACGAGGCTCTGATCATCTGCTCTCAGGGGTGCAGCCCGGGGACCCCGCAGCCCTGAGCTGCAACCAGGGTGAGTCAGGTCCAGGCCTGAAAGTGAAAAGTGAAAGAGAAGTCGCTCAGGCGTGTCCTACTCTTTGCCGCCCCGTGGACTGTAGCCCACCAGGCTCCTCCGTCCATGGGATTTTCCAGGCAAGAACACTGGAGTGGGGAGCTGTTTCCTTCTCCAGGAGATCTTCCCGACCCAGGGATTGAACCTGGGTCTCCCACATTGGAGGCAGACACTTTACCCTCTGAGCTTGCCAGACCCAAATCCAAGCCCTTTCCACCCATCACCCTGCCCGAGGGGTGGGCGGTGCGCCAAGCCAGAAAGCTGCTGGCAAATCCGGCACTGGGCACCCGACCTCCAAGCCTCATAGGAGAGGGGTCCTGGCACCACACCCTGTCTATGCTCAGCTGCCTGGCTGTGGACACGCGTTCACCTCTCTGAGTCTCAGTTTCTCCATCAGGAGACACAGGAAGAGAAACAGCCACTGCGATATCTTAAGAGTTAAATGAGATAGTGTTAGTCACTCAGTCGGTCCAGCTCCTTGTGACTCCATGGACTGTAGCCCACCAGAATCCTCTGTCCGTGGGATTCTCCAGGCAAGAATACTGGAGTGGGTTGCCATGCCCTCCTCCAAGGGATCTTCCCGACGCAGGGGTTGAACATTGCATTGCAGGCAGATTCTTTGCCGCCTGAGCCACCAGGAAAGCCCATTGTTAAATGAGATAACAATTGTGAAAATGCTAGGGCTGTGCCTGGCCCAGAGTAAATGTTCTGCAAAGGTTCATTTCTTTTCCAACATCAGAGAATTGGTGTTCCTGCCAGGGAAGGGGGTTCCATCACCCTCGGCGCTGGCTGATGCCCCAGATAGACTTAGAGTTAACAATCTGGGAGTTAACAATCCACTAGGAGCCCAGACAGTCAAAAACACAAGACACTCTTCTTCAGGCCTCAGATGTGGGACCAGCCAAAGAAGAGAAAGGGGCACCTGTCTGGGGTCAGGAGGCAGTGACTCAAGGGTGGAAAGGAGTGAACCCAGCTGCGGCCTGGCAGGCCGGGTGGGTGTGTGTGCAGGGGCTGGGGGAGCAGGGCCCCTCCTGCATCCCAGGTGGAATCTTTGGAGGATCAGTGGGGCTGGGAGGACTGGATCCCTGCTCTATCCTCTCACCCTCAGATTTAACCAGGGTTGGGCATCCTTGCGTTTCAGACAAGTTTACGCATTTGTGACAAAGCCTCACTCTGAGCTTGTGTACAGACGGACAACTCAGGACAGGCCGAATGTCGGCTTGGGGCCCAGGTCCACCAGCTGGCTGCAGAGATTCCCACCCAACCCCAAGGCCTCTGCATCTTCACTAGAGACTGTGGGGAGTCTTCCTGGAACCCCAACCCTGCTACAGACCCTCACTGTGGGGGCCACTGGAGGGCAGGCCGGGGGGTCCGGTGGCGGCTGGAGGGCAGGTGCAGACGTGCAAGGGACGCACCCAACCACCCCGCCCTCGGCCTCTCTCCGTGGGCGCCGATGCCCCCAGCTCGGAGCTGACGCTGCTCACTGGCACTCTGCCCTTCGCTCTTAACAACGGCCACGTGAGCACACTGCCTTAAAGACGCCAAAGCGGCGCCTCTCCTAGAGTGTGTCCTGAGGGGGTGTCTGCCACCCCTCGGTCCCCCCATTTCTGGGGTCCTCACGCATCTCTGGAGCTGGCGAAGGGCGGAGAGGCAGGCAGGCACTCATTTGCCAAGAAAAACGATTCCCCACCCTCGGAGGCAGCCGGCTCCTCTCAGTTTAACAAATGGGCACATTCGCACTTCAAAGGCGCATTCATATTCTCCAGCAGCTTTCAAGAGCCCTTTGAATCGCGTTCTTAAAAACCCTCTGTTAGCTCCTGTCATCCCTCGTTTGTTTTAAAACAATAACACTCCCAGCCCCCAAAGATCGGATCCCTTGGAGGTGGGCTGACTCAGAGCCAGAGGAGTCCGTGGGGGGTGGGGTGGGCGGTGGGTGTGTTTGCACACGCACACGGGCACACGCGCCCGGCACCCACACCCCGGCCTCCGCCACCCGGCTCGTGGGCCATGTGCCCCCCACGTCCGCAGTCGCCAATTCATTCCTCAGGCTCTCCTAGGGGCGCCAGTCTGGAGCCAAATGGCTTCTGCTTGGATGGGCTGATTCCAGAGGCTGCTGGAGATAATGACTTGAGGGAAGAGGGGAGGTGGGGCATTAGCCTTTCCTGAGAACCTGCTGGGTACCCAGATCAGAGCGTCTTCCCTCATTCCAAGCGATCCTAACAAGGCCTCCTGGCTGAGGCCAAGGCTCCCTGCCCCAAGACCCTGAGATGCGGCCACACCTCCTTTTCCCAAAGATGAAAGGCCCCTCATGTCGGGACTCATGTCGGGATACAGGGAGGGAGGCTCACGCAGAACTGAGAGCAGGCGTGGTAGTGAGTCCTGCCAGCCAGTTTTCCTAGATGGGCTGGCCCTGCCCCAAAGCAGGGAGGCTGGGAGTGTGTGAGCTGTAGCAGGAAAGACTGATGGGAGAAGGATGCTGGTGAGAACAGCCTGTGTGTGTGTGTGTGTGTGTTGTGTCTGTCTGTCTATCTTTGAGCATGCGTCTGTATGCATCTTTGTATGTATGTAAGTATGTATTCACGTGTATGTGTCTGGTGTTCACGTGTGTGTCTGGATGGCTCTCTGCATGTGCATCTGTGTGTCTGAGTGTGTGCGTGTGCGCGTGTGCATGCGCTTATGTGCAGGAACAGATTTCTGCCTCATGGCTGCACAGGTGGGTAACACAGATCATTGACCTTGAGCAAATGACTTCGACTTTCTGCACTTCAGTGTCCTTAGCTGTAAACTGGGGATATGTTTGTTGTGAGGCTTTAATTAAAAAACATAAAGTGCTTAGGAAAGGAAAGTGACTGGTGTGTGCTATGGGAGAGGCAGTTATTACTACTCTTGATCATACAGGCAGGGGGGCAGGTCCCCTCGGGGGGAAGAGCTCATACACTCTTGGCAGGGGCCAGTAGCCTCCCAGCCTTAGCTCTGGGATTGTGCAGTACACAGCTTGGACTACTGTACACGACAGCCCTGCTAGCCACATTCTCAGTGGGGAAGGGATAATGGAGAGTGGAGAAGGGTTGACAGAATCAACGTTCCACAGATGTCATTCTCGTCAACTCTTCCTCACTTTGAAAACTTACACATGGAAGATTTCTTAAGCTAGACAAAATGATTCAAAAATTCACACTGAAGAAAACCACAAAAGAATAGACAAGAAAATTCTGGAAAAGAACAGCAAGCAGAAGAGATGAGCACAGATATTGAACTATATCATAAAGCTGCAGACATGAAAGCAGCGTGTTCTTTTCCAAATGGACTGATGAGGTAATGAGCCAGAGAGTCTAGAAACAGACCCCAGTATACATGGGATATTTAAGAGAGGCTTAAAGTAGAATTTTAGGTCAGTGGGGAATAGATCAGTTATTCAACAAATGGCCTTGGAGCAACCAGGATGCCATTTGAGGGGAAAAAATCAAGCTGAATCTATTCCTCACACCTTACCACAAAAGAAATGCTAGATGGATCAATGTTTTAAACAAAAACAATGAAATTCTAAAAGAACTAGAAAAAAATCACAGGGGCTTAAAAATACACAATCTCAGCAAAGCAAATTTGCCAAGTACTTTCTAAGTACTACACAAACTCCAGAAAGTCATAAAAACAGATTGATACCTTCAACTATATAAAAATCTTGCATGGATAGAAAAAAAATACCCATAAACAAAAAGCAACAAATGACAAACTGGGGGAAAATATTTTCAACTTCTATCATGGACAAAGGGCTCATTTTCCTGATATAAGAAATATTCTCATAAATCAATAAGAAAAAGATGAACAAACCAACAGAAAAATGGGCAAAGGACATGAACCGTTCACAGAGAAAAATTACAAATAACTTGGAAACACAAAGATGCTGAACTTTGCGATAAGAGAAACGCAAGGCAAACTCAATAGGATACTTTTTTTTCCCTATCACTTTGGCCAAGATTTGAAGACACGATAAAACCCTGGGGCTGGCCAGCCTGCAGAGATCCAGGCCTCATGCACACAGCTTGGCAATTCCATCAAAACTAAAAATGCACCCCTCCACCCACCGACTCTTTAAGGAATTTCTCCTTCACACACATACACACACACACACACACACACACACACGGATAAAAGTGACAGCATTGCAAGGGACACTGTATTCTGTAACAGTGAAAGCTTGGAAATGACCTGAATGTCTGTCAAGAGAGCACTGGTTAAAGAAATGACTGCACCTCCAAACAGTAGAATTCTCTGCACCGAAAGGCTGTGGAACAAATCCTGACACCTACTGTTAAGTAAAAACAGCAAGGTGTAGAATGGGGTGTGTAATCGGCTATCACTTGGGCACACTTTTTTCTTCAAGGATAAAAATAGATTTGCTTGTACAGGCACAGGCTTCTTCTAGAGGGTCATAAAGACACTGGGCTTAGTGACGCTTTAGGGAGGAGAACTGGGGGACTGGGGCTGGGAGGGAGGGAGGGGCCACACTTTTATTCTGTGTCTTTTCGTAACTTTTAGAAAGTGTTTTATTGCTGTGCTGTTTAGTCGTTAAGTCATGTCCAACTCTTTGCGACCCCATGGACTGTAGCCCTCCAGGCTCCTTTGTCCATGGGATTTCCCAGGCAAGAAAACTGGGGTGGGTTGCCATTTCCTCCTCCAGGGGATCTTCCTGACCCAGGGATTGAACCTGTGTCTCTTTCTTGAGAGCATGCTTGGAGATTCTAACAGAGAGTGCAGCTACTCGTATGCTTGATCAAAGACGGGTCCTCCTCTGTCAGAGATGGCTGTCCTCTTTGACCGAGCATGCAGCTTCAGGAGGGACGCATGTAGGGCAGTGAGGGAGGAAGGGGACACGGGCCTAGCCAGCCAGGTCAGCCGAGTCACCCTGGTGATCAATGGGGGGACGGATGTCGCAACCAGATCCCCGAGTCTCTCTCTCCCGGCAGGCAGGTTCTTTACTGCTGAGCTACCAGGGAAGCCCCACTGTGCCCTATAGGTATGGATTATTTATTTATAATCAGCTGGTAAAGAATCCGCCTGCAATGCGGGAGACCTGGGTTCGATCCCTGGGTTGGGAAGATCCCCTGGAGAAGGGAAGGGCGACCCACTCCACTATTCTGGCCTGGAGAATTCCACAGACTGTATAGTCTATGGTGTCACAAAGAGTCAGATATGACTGAGCGACTTTCACTTTTCATTCATTTATAATCAGATGTATGCACATAGAGGCAAACACGTTTGTGAGTGGAGAGGATGCGTGGTCTCGGGCAGCCCTGCCGGTCATGCAGGAGAGGATGGGTCTTCCGTGTGCCCGGGACTCAAGGGTGTGGAACGGCTTGGGGCGGGGACGGGGGTCCCTGATCACCAGAGCCTAAGCTTCTTCTCAGGGAAGAGCCACCAACAGAGGCGAACAAGCGGCCTTGGTCCTGGGCTTCTGCCTAGTTCCCCAGAACAGGGGCCCCTGGCTGCCTGTTCCTCCAAATTCCCACTAGACACCCCCACTGTCATTCCACTGCCAGCTCCAGGCGAAACGGTCCCACACAGATGCCTATCGCAGTTTAACCTCTCCCCTCCCTCCAGTCCCTCGCACAATAAGGCCATGTTTCTCCGGAGCCTACCCCCATGTCTCCTGGGATCTGACCTCCCAGCCAGCTCAGCCCTGGGAACCCCACCTCACCTGGAGCCAGATCCCCGCCGGCTGGGAGTGCCAGCCAGGGTGAGGACCTCCATCCGCCACTAATGCTGCTGACTGGCCGAAAGATGTCTGTGTGCCCTCCAGAGCCCGCTTCATGGGGTGCCAAACCTGAACCACCCCCTCCCCAGCTCTGAAAGACCCCACAGCCTCTGCTACTCAGCCATCTCGACTCCTCTGGAAAGCTGGGGACAGGGTGGAGGTTGGGATTCCTGCAAACTTCTCGCCTCACCACCCCCTAGCCTCTGCGCTAGGCTAGACTGACCTCCGTGGTCCTGAATTGGCCTCCGTGGTCCTGGATTGACCTTCGTCCTGGATTGACCTTCGTGGCCTCTTAACTGGTCCCCGCCCCGGATCTGGCTGGAGCGCAGGTCAGAGGAGGCGGCGGCCCCCGGCAGGCCCCTCTCCACCCCTCCTCTCCCCACACTTCTATTCCCGCTGCCTTGATTTCACACGATCTCGCGAGCTCCCCACACGTGAAGTGCTTTATGTCCATCACTTCAGTTAAGAGTCACAGGGACTTCTTAAGGCCAGTGCTATCTTTGTTCCCATTTTACAGACGAAACTCAGGAACATTCGGTCATACGACCTAGCCACATAGACGTAAACCCAGATTTGGCAGACTTCAGAGTTTGGGATCTTTCTGTAGGTGACGTGGGGCTTCCCTAGGAACTGTCCCACTCTTCACACCCCGACCTGTGGCCTCACAGGGGCTAAGTGAGGGATGGTGGCCTCTCTCAGGGATTAGAAGTCACAAGCAGGGGCTACACTGGCTGTGTGGCAGAGGGGTTACTACCCCAGCTTTCAACATATGGCTCAGGCCTAGATTGGGGGTGAGGGTGAACCAGATGGGCTGGGCCAGGCATGGGTCCAGAGGATGCTGGAAGATAAGAGGGCACAGTCGCCCAGGGAAGAGCGGTCCACCTAGAGGTGAGCGTTATGGAGGGCTTGGCTGTGTGGTGCGGGCAGGGAAGCCTGGGGATAAGATTTCAAAGGGTCCAGAAGATGAACAGATGTGAGTGGGAGGGGTCAAGTAAAATGAGGCAGGGGCTGGCGTCCTGGGGGCTTCTTGGGAAGGAAAGGCAGACCTGGGGTCCCCATCTCACAGCTCATCACCACCCAAGCCCCCAGGCGCACACTTTCCCAAGCGGCTGGCTTGAAGAACTGGGTTTAAACGCCCTTTTCTTTGCCAAGTAAAGTGTGACCTTGAGCACAGTAACCTCCCCAGCCTTACTGGTCTGTTCATGCAAGAGATTCCAACTTCTGCCCCAGAGGCTCCTGGGAGAACTAAGTGAGCCAACGTATGTCAAGTTCAGAACACAGCGCTTGACCCCTATGGATGCTTTTTCTTGCTCTTCAGGCCCCCGGAGGTGATCACAGGAGGAGGAGATGGGGAAATGAGGTCCAGGGGTAATATCACCGTCCCACCTATTTTCCCCTGACTTGGTCACACCCCATTACAGAGCCCATTGTCTCCTGAATGTCCCAAGTCTGAGCTTTCAGAATTCAGCTCCCTGGAGGCCCCTTCAAGCTGGCTCAAGAGCCAAGTCTGGCTTCGGGATGGCTTGTTAGGCCCTGAGCAAAGGTTTGGGACCAGGGTAGGAGCAGCTGGAGCTTCTGCACCATGCCTGCGATGCATTTTCCTGTGAAACCCAGGTCAGGGAGGTGCTGAGCCTGGGAGCTGCCGGGGTGGGGGCTCAGGAGCAGGGAGCTGGGGGCCCTGAAGGGCGCCATGCAGAAGCCTATTTGAGCCCCGGCCCCCCTAGAAATGTTCAGGGTACACACGCAGCAGGCAGATGCTAGCAGGCAGATAGGGGATGCCAGGCTCCCCAGCTGTTCTTCTCGCACCCCGTGCCTGACACGCCTGCCCGCTCCTGCACCCCCATCCCCTTGGGTCTCTCCCCTCCTCTCCCCTTCCCCTCCCTGCTTCACCCACAAATGAGATGCTAATTTATGCCCCTTTCCTGTCTCCTAGCAGATGCCTGGCCCAGCTCAGCCCGGTGCTGCCTGCATGCCAAGGGCTTCATTAGCCAGGAAAGGAGGCCCTCGCCCTCCTTAATCTAATCCTCACTGGTGACCTTCAGGAAACCGGGCACCTCCTGACGTCGGGGGCCTGGGAGGGCGCGGCAGTCAATTACGCCTCGGCCTCCACAGCTGCAGCCGAATGGATTTCTCGCTCAGAAAAGCGTGTTCAAAAAGCATCTAATGGAACGGATCATCAATTTGTTTGAATACACATCTAATCTGATTAAGGAGGGGCCCAGCCACCAGGGCAGCCAGGGCAACTGAGCCTCGACACGGCCCTGGGGAGTGGCGAGCAGGGTGGAGGGCCCCAGCCTGGGGAAAGCGGGGGTAGGGGGTTTGTGTGTCCCAAGCACCCTGCCTCCATCTCCCCAGCCGGCCAGCCCACTGTATATCAGCCAGAGAGCCTCCCTCTTGCCTGCTCCCTCTTCAGGGCTCAAAGTGATGGGCTTCGTAACTTTCTTCCTGATGTTCAGCGCCAGGGCCCCCAGATGTCTGGGGTTACGTCCCTTACAGCAGGTAGGACACAGACAGGGGCCGCACGCGTGGTGACGCCCAGGCTCATGTGTCATCCACGGGAAGACTGCGGATGGGCCCCTTCACCTCCCCAGCCCCAGAGCTGGGCGGTGAGTCTGACCTTCAGGAGGCCCCAGAACCATGAAAAAAAAAAAAAAAACCACACCAAAAAACCAGACACGCAGTTGAACTTGGCCAGGCCACTTCCCTCTTGAGAGCTGATATTCTTCTGTGTTCTTCCCACTCTGCAAGTTCTGAATAGTGGGTTACAAGCCGGGCCCCTGGCGTGGGGTTACTTGGATCTGAGTCCTGGCTCAGCTTGTCGTTGTTCAGTTACTTAGTCATGTCGAACTCTTTGCGACCCCATGGACTGAAGCCCACTAGGCTCCTCTGCCGTGGAATTCTCCAGGCAAGAATACTGAAGCGGGTTGCCATTTCCTCCTCCAGGGGAATCTTCCCGACCCAGGGATCAAACATGCGTCTTCTGCATTGGCAGGTGGGTTCTTTACCACTGAGCCACTTGGGAAGCCCCCTGGCTTGACTACTCTCCAGCTACGGGACCCTGGATGTCTCTCTGTAACCCCTCCGCATCTCAGAGTCTACAATGGAAAAAGGGGATAATAGCGGTGCTTACCCTATAGCCTATGGAGAGGGGTGAGCTGTTCGGCCAGCACCTGCACGAAGAGCCCACACAAGGGGAGCTCCTATTATGTCTATTATTACTTGGTGTAACCTCTGCAAACCCATCTCACTGTCGGGGGGCCTCCCGTGGAACCACACAGGTAAATAACACCAGAGCATTCCCAGCCTTGCATGGAAAAAAGATGGTTCTCATTTCCGATGGGTTTATTCTGCAATTAACAGAGGGGAAGGGAGCCCTGCCATACATTTCAGCTGCAGGGTTCAAAGATTAAACTTATGCCATTGATTAGAATGCTTTTATCTAACAGTGCTATTATCATTTCCGTGTACTCAGATTCATTAGAGCTATAAAAACGGTGAGAATAAAATTCTCCCTAACTCCTGGAATCCCTCCCAAGAAGCTCCGTGATGCCACGTGGAGGACGCTTGTCTTCCCCCTGGTGACCCTGAGGTGACTCACTTGCAGCAATTCTCCAGCTTCACAGCTGGAACTTAAGACAACCCCCCACCTCAGGGTGGGGATGTGGGGCTTGCCAAAACTCAGGTTTAGGGGTCAGCAGCCTGGCCAGGCCCAAAAGACATTTGTCCCTCCAGCATTGGTCACTCCTCCAGCTGCTTCTCTTTAAGGTCCCCTCGCAGGTGAGCTCTCTCCATTGAGTGGGTACCACTCTGACCTGCTCTCCTACGCTCTGGTTAAGCTCCGTGATGCCACGTGGAGGACGCTTGTCTTCCCCTTGGTGACCCTGAGGTGACTCACTTGCAGCAATTCTCCAGCTTCACAGCTGGAACTTAAGACAACCCCCCACCTCAGGGTGGGGATGAGGGGCTTGCCAAAACTCAGGTTTAGGGGTCAGCAGCCTGGCCAGGCCCAAAAGACACTTGTCCCTCCAGCATTGGTCACTCCTCCAGCTGCTTCTCTTTAAGGTCCCCTCGCAGGCGAGCTCTCTCCATCGAGTGGGTACCACTCTGACCTGCTCCCCTACGCTCTGGTGATGGAGAAACGCCCACCTCCCGCAGGCCTGGGGAAGCCAAGAACAAGGGCTGGGCGGCTTGGAGATGCTTCTGGGAGCTCACAGCCGGTGGAAGCCGCGTCTACCGCAGCCAGTGACGCCTCCACCAGACGCCGGGTGCAGAAGGGCTGTGCTGGGAGCAGTGGACAGTGGTCCTAAGCGTCGCGTGGCACACCTCCCAAGGGTGATCCCCCTTTCTGCCTGCTTCCTGCCCTTGAGAAAGGCCACAACCTCAGGGAAGATGGAGCACTGGGCCTGAGGAAGGGGCGTCTGACTTAGCATCAGGACCGACTTCCTAACATGCAGCAGAGAGGCTGGGCCAGGCAGCTGGCCTCCCTGCTCCCAGATGGGTGCTTCCATCGGTGCTTTCTCCCCACCTTGCCTTCCCTGGGATCAGGCCACGGCTGGAGGCAGCTCAGCCTTGGGAAACGGGAAGAGAAGAGGACGTGTTTGTGGCAAGCCTAATGTGCGCCAAGCTCCCTGTCTTTTCTCATTTAACCCTCACGGCCACCCAAGGAGGGGAGGGGTTACGCTTCCATGGGGTCACTAAGAGTCAGACATGACTGAGCAACTTCACTTTGACTTTTCACTTTCATGCATTGGAGAAGGAAATGGCAACCCACTCCAGTGTTCTTGCCTGGAGAATCCCAGGGACTGGGGAGCCTGGTGGGCTGCCGTCTATGGCATCGCACAGAGTTGGACACGGCTGAAGCAACTTAGCAGCAGCAGCCCCTTTTATGATTCTCATCAGAGGAGACAAGTGACCCAAGCTTCAGAGCTGGGTTTCGAACCTATGGCTGCCTGCCCTCCTGCGAAGCCTCTGAGGTCAGCGCCGAGCCTGGATCCCAGGGAAGGAGTCTGCAGCGGGGCCGGGAGGGGGAGGGAAAAGCAAAGCCGAGCCTGCCTCCGCGTAGAGGCTTCGAGATGGAGCCGCCGCCGGGAAGAGCACG
>SJXQ01008881.1:769851-788053 GCA_006408695.1 Aepyceros melampus | reverse complement strand
GGCAGAGCATGCCGGGGGCTCCAGCCCCCTTTCTCCCTCTTCCCATCAGAGTGGAGCCAATTTCACACGCTGTGCGGTTCCATGGGCATGAAACACCCCCGGAGAGGTGAACGCAGAGACAGCACAGAAGTTGGTAGCTGCCAGGAGGTCGGGGGAAAGGGGCTGGGGTGTGATTGTTTAATGGGCAGCGGGTGGGTGTCCTTGCTGGGGGCTGAAAGTGATTGGGAATCAAGTAGAGACGGTAGGTGTCTCACATCGCAAACGCGCTCAGTGCCACGGAGCGGCTCCCTCGAAAGCGCCGGTTTTGCCTGAGTCTCATCTCAGTTGAGAGAAGGCAAGACAGCCTCGTTACAGCGTGTTTCTCTGTCTCCTTCACTCAGCAGATCCCCTAGGCCCCCCGCACCCTCTCTGCCCCCAGCACCCTGTGTTCCCTGGGGGGAAGGCTGGGGAGGGCTTCGAGGTGCTCTCTCACACCCTAAGGGGTGTGCGGGCTCCTGCCTTCACCTCCTCCCCTGACGGGATGCTCAGGGTCCCTCCCAGTTCAGGGGCCTGCAGGGCCTGCTCTCCGGGTCACGGAGGGTGGACTGGAACTCCAGGAGGTCTCACGGAATGGGGCCAAACGCCCATCCTGGCCTCAAACAAACACCCTCCCCAGCTGCTGTCCAAGCTGATGGGCTGAGTGCACGAGGGCAGACAGCCTCCGCTTTGCAGGTGGACACAGGCTCCCCGCTCTGTGCTTCTGAACTGAGTCAGAAGCTGAGTTTTCTGAGCAGTCGCTTCCTCAGTGAGGGAGGGGAGTCCTGCCTCACCCCACTTACTGGGTCTCAGAAGCTTTGCTGGGATAAAACTTAAAGAAAGCAGGCCCAGAGGCCTGGCTGAGTGTTCAGGGCCTGGGGCCTGGGGCGGGCCCCGCTCCGAAGGCCTCCCGTGGTCCATTCACCATCTTGGGTCCAGGATGGGCCAGCGTCTGGCAGGGTAGGGTCCCTCCTGGGTAGGTAGAGTCCTTCCCACGTCTGGTGCCGGGGAAGCGGCCGGGGTGGGGGTACAGGTAAACATCACGAGTGAGTTTTCTTGATGCTCCCACAAAACCCAGGGTCACCGAAAGCCAACAACCCAGAGTGTGAACGGAGGACACAGGCCGAGCCTGAGGTGCAGGAGGTGGGGGCTGACCCCAAGCGCAGGTGGGGGATGACGGCCGGGGGCTGTCTGGATCCCCATCCCCCAGGCTGCAGCTGCCCCCGAGGCCCACCTGGCTCTGGCCGGCCTGCGCCTGCTCACGTGCGCTGGTAGCAGGTGGCTTTTCCGGATGGCAGCCGGGCTGGCCGGCTCGGAGAAGCCAAGGGACAGAACCGGCTGAAAGGAGGGGAGGGGCAGAGACAGGCAGCGGCCCCCTACCCCGTCCCGGGGGGGCTGCATTCATTACCCTTGCCCGGGAGCCAGCCGGGACTCCCCGCCCCGCCTCTCCATTCTGTCCCTTTGAAAGCCCAGCGCCCATCTGTCGTGTGTTAGAGGCGGCCGAGCCGGAGGCTGCAGGCGGGGGCGAGGGCATCAGCCCGCCGCTGTTGGTCCCGATGGTCACCCGCCTGGGGAGGCCGGGGGGCGGCCTCTCCCGTCAGCAGCACCCCCTCCTGCTCTTGCTCCTGACGCCGTGTCCCTATATCTCATCGGGCTCCACAGCCCTCTCTGGAGGAGGCTGGGCCTTGGCCGCTGACGCC
Organism: Aepyceros melampus; assembly: GCA_006408695.1. Lineage (NCBI taxonomy): Eukaryota > Metazoa > Chordata > Mammalia > Artiodactyla > Bovidae > Aepyceros > Aepyceros melampus. The sequence goes on along the minus strand of SJXQ01008881.1, from coordinate 786,338 downwards.
AGTGGCAAAGGAGAGAGAGACAGGAATGCAGGAAAGTCATGCTAATGAGACGCAGGCCAGGTTTAGCGAGAGCACCTCCACGGGAGCCGCGGTCCATGTCACGATGGGGTTTGTGTTCCCAGCGCTGGTCCCCAGCCTCCTGTGTGAGAGGCGAGGCACGGGGGCGGCTGCTGGGGCTGGACCTCAGACAGAGTCCTGAAAGCTGCAGGCCAGCCCGTCCCAGCTCTGCCTGTGGCCTCTCACGGGCTCCACGCACCCCAAACTGGAAGAAGCATCTCTCGAACTCGCCTGGTCCAACCCCTTTTGTTGGCAGATGGCGAAACCGAGGCTCAAGTGTTTCAGTTGAGGTCCAGCTTTTCTGATACCAAGTCACTCTGCCTCACTTGATAGCTCTTGGCCTCATTTCTTCCATCTATAAAATGGGCACAGGGGCTTCACAGATGCCCACTGCCCTCTCTCCAAGTTTAACTCCTGGACGGAGCAAGGTCTGGGTGCTTTGGAAAGTTCTTCATGTGTTTCTGACACACTCCCTGTTTTGGCTTGAACGATGTCTTCTCAGAGACACAGTGAAGCCCTAACCCAGGTGCTGTGTTCAGTCACTTCATGTCTGACTCTTTGTGACCCCACGGACTATAGCCTCCAGGCTCCTCTGTCCGTGAGATTCTCCAGTCAAGAACACTGGAGTGGGTTGCCATGCCCTCCTCCAGGGGAACTTCCCAACCCAGGGATCGAACCCAGGCCTCCCACACTGCAGGGAAGCACAAGCATGCTGGAGTGGGCTGCCATGCCCTCTTCCAGGGGATCGTCCATGTCTGATACACGCCCTCTCGTGGCTTGAACTGCGTCCCCCCAAAGACACACCGATGTCGTAACCGTGGTACCTGTGACTGTAACCTTAGGTGGAAATACAGTCCCTTTTCAGTAGGGAGGAGGGGAATACAGCCTTGGCAGATGGGATCAAGTGATGATGAGGTGATCAGAGTAGGCCCCCCTCCGATATGACCGACACCCGGGGTGAGCAACCCAGGGGAAAACAGGCATGTGATACCAATGCAGAGACCGGAGGGAAGCCTTGACACACCTGGATAAGAGGAGCGCTGCGGACACCAGGTGCTGGAAGAGGGACGGAGCGGGGAGGGCTGGCCCTGACAGCGTTCGAGAGCACGGCCTTCAGAACTGAGAGAGCAGACGCTGCTGCTGCATTAAAGCACCTAGCTGCCAGCGCGTGGTTATGACGGCCCTCAGAAACTGAGCCCTCAGCACCTGGAGGGGAGGGATGGGAAGGGAGGTGGGAGGCGTGTTCAAGCAGGAGGCGACACCGGTAAATGTGGGTGGTAGAAGCCAACACAATGCTGTAAGCAATGATCCTTTAAATAAGTAAACAAATAAATAACAGGGGACTCCCCCGGGGCCCAGTGGTTAAGACTGCCTTGCAGTGCAAGGGGTGTGGATTTGATTCCTGGTTGGGCTTCCCCGGTGGCTCAGCTGGTAAAGGATCAGCCTGCGATGCAGGAGACCTGGGTTGGATCTCTGGGTTGGGAAGATCCCCTGGAGAAGGATATAGGCTACCCACTCCAGTATTCTGACCTGGAGAATTCCATGGACTGCATGGTCCATGGGGTCTCAGAGAGTCAGACATGACCGAGTGCCTTTCACTTTCTCTCACTTGGGGAACTAAGATCCCACATGTGCGTGGCCCAGCCAAAAATTAAAAAAAAAAAAGCCAGCATGGAGCAGAGCCCCTAACTCTATGGAATTTTCACAGCTGCTCCCCCAGAGAAGTGAGCCCCTCCTTCGCGCTCACTGAGCCTCCCAGGGAAGCCCCTGGGGTCCCCCGTCTTCTGCCGTGAGGGCACATGTCTCAGCCATTTCTGTGCCCTTGGTCCCTTCCCTGGCTGCTGGCACAGAACAGAAACCCACCACCAAATGGAGGAAGAGAGAAAGCAGGTCTCCTGTTTCCAGAGGCTTCTGCTATAATTTCTGACCACCCTGCCTCCGACGCATCACGTCCTGTCCTTGGCGTCAACCCTCTACGTGCCCTCCTGGCCCAGCCTCGGGCCAGCTGCCCTGCGACCGGGCCCTGGCCCCGCTGATGGTGACTGAAGACACCCCGCATGCCAGGAAGCCCAGGGCGGCAGGACCGGCTTGTTGGCAGGAGGCAGTGGAGTGACAGACAGCCCACATGGCCTTTCCAACTCATTCCCCGGAAGCTCAGCCTTTCTGGGAAGGAGAGCGAGGTGGCCCCCACCCCAGCCACCCATGCACGTGGGTGCCCCCCTTCCTTCGTCCTTCCTGGGACCAAAGCCCCAGACTCCCCCTTGGGGCGCAGCCATGGGCAGGACGTTTAGCTGTCCCGGGCTCAGGAAGCGGATACGATGTTCCTTGCACTCCCCATTTTTCTGCAGTGTTTAGTCACTTCAGTCGTGTCTGACTCTTTGAGACCCCACGGACTGTAGCTCACGAGGATCCACTGTCTGTGAAACTCTCCGGGCAACAATTCTGGAGTGGGGAGCCAGTCCCTTCTCCAGGGGCTCTTCCCAACCCAGGGATCAAACCTGTGTCTCCTGCACTGGCAGGTGGATTCTTTACCACTGAGCCACCAGGGAAGCCCCCTTTCCCTGCAGGGAAGCCCCCAACTGGAGACAGTGATCTAGGAGTCACTCCCTTACTGCCCTTTCCCCTCTGGCTCGACTCCTCACCCTGACCCAGCCAGGGTCCCATGTCCCTGGAGTCAGCCTCCGTCCACGGCTACGAGGACTAAGTATCTCTGTGTGTGATCCCTGAGCCCACGGAGACACGGCAATCCCATTGCACAGAGAAGGAAACTGTTGCTCCAAGTCCTGGACAGCCCAGGCCACACAGGCGGTCGGTGCAGACACTGGGAGAGGAACACAAGGCGGTCTGTCTGCAAAGTCCACACTCCTACCGTGACGCCTAAAGCAGGCTGCAGAGGTGACGGAATGGAATCTGGGCACTCTATTGGTGACCACCCACGACTCCTAGGGAGGCAGGGATGAGAGTCACAGCTTCTGCCATAAGCACACAGCTCCCGTGGACGGGGGCTGGACAGCAAAACCGGCACACACGGCACGTGGTCGGGGTCAGCAGACCCGCGTCCCCAGGACCTGCATGAGCTCACGCAAGCCGGGCTAGTTCTCCAGACCTCAGTCTCCCTTTGGGTCATAGCCAGGGTCATCTCTGTTGTTGTTCTCTGGGTTGGGGGGCAAGGTGTCATTGAGGGCTGGCCCTTGGGAGAATTCAGGATGGGCGAGGGTCCTGTCCCCAGCAGGGTGAGACCCAGGAGAGGTGCTCATGGCGAGCTGACATAGGAGAGGGTGGGCTCTAGAAGTTGCCCTCCAAGGGCTGAGGCCAGGAGGTCCCAGGAGACCTTAGCCACACCGGCGCGTGGGGAGCAGAGGGCCACCCGGGAGCTGTGGCTTGGTGGTGGGTAAACCCAGCGTGAGAAAGGGGGGTGGGTTTACAGGAAGGCTACCAGCTACCGGAAAGGACAATAAATTAATAGAATAGGGCTGTTTGGCTGGTGACAAGGGATAAAACATGTGGTCCAAAAAAGCCCCATGGGAGCCTGTCACAAGGATGAATGAGAAGGCGAGATGGGGAAGGAGCCGGGAAGAGGCTCATGGAGGCCAAGGAGGCACAGGGCCCCTGACCTTCCTGTCTCCCTTCCTGACTCTCACCATCCCCCTTCGCTTCCCTCAACTCAACACACAGCATCAGGCCCAGAGCATCCTCCCCAGACAGCCCGTCCTGTCCTAGAACCTGCACCTCCCGGCTTTCACTGGCCCTTCCACCCCACTGCCCACGCAGGCCCCCCCATTCCCCACCAGAGGTTTTGAGCCCTGGACGACCGTGTCACACAGAGGCTCTCAGTTGTAATCCAGGGTATGCATTTCATTCCTTTGTCCCTTCACTCAACTTGCTAATTCACCAAGTTTTATTGAGCACCTACTGTATGCGGGAAGTGGCACAATGAGCTGGAAGAAAATCTCTGCCCTCCGGCTGCTCATAGGCTCACGGGGAGATGGACAAGGCCTGTGACAGTGGAGGGAAGCCTGTGACACATGGCCAGGTCTAGAAGGACCAGCAGGAAAGGTGGGACCTGCATCGGGCCGAGGAAGGCTGTCTCGGGCAGAGGGTGGGGTGTGCAGAAGCCAGGAAGCATGAGGCAGCAGTGGCTTCTGAGGACTTCAGGTGTTCCCATAGACGAGGACAGAGGGTGAAGGATGGTGGCTGCCGGGCATGAGAACTGAAGCGTGGCTGGCCCAGAGGCCACAGGAGCAATCTGCAGGCTACACTTGGCTTTGAGCCCTGGCTTCTCCAATTAGGAGCTGCACAACCTTGGACAAGTCACTTAAACCTTCTGAGCTGATTTCTTCATTGGAGGAGAACGAGGTAAAGATCATAGCTCCTGCCTCGCAGAACCAGGGTAAGGAAAACACGAGACAATGCAGAGGCATCTCCTAGCTGGGTTTTTGAATACGTGATTTGGGAGGGTCGGGGTCTCAGAGAATAAAGGGGCTTATGGATTGCACTCAGGAGTTTGGATGTCAGTTTCTGGGTGTGCGTGTTGTGTGTATGTGCACACACGTGCGTGCATCCTGGGGGCTTGTTAGGGTGGTAGGACCAGCCAAGCTCCATCTCTAGCCTCTCCCAAGTCTAGTCTCGTTTTGTTCCCTGGATCCCAGAGGAGAGTCCAACACAGTTCGAGAAGACGAATAAGCTGGGGATGGTGTGGAGCAACCCTTAGAAGGGATGGAGTAAAGGACACACACCTTCTCAGCACAGACCGTCTCAAGGTCATCACTCATCCCACCAACCCTTCTGCTCAGCGAACACCAGTTACAGGAAAGGCCCCGGAACAAAGAGATGGACACGCGTCCCCACCGGGGGGCCCTGCAGGCTGGCTGCAGAGACAGCATTCGGTGGGTGAGGCGTCTCAGAGTACTGCAAGCCGCGGGCGTGGGGACCAGGTCCCATGGGTCCTGGGGGCGGAGGGCGGTGCTGAGGATTACTGGGGCAGTCGGGGATCCCTGCGAGTCATTCTCTCATGGGTGAGTCCAGCGGCTCTGGACTGTCACTTCTGTACCGTCACCTTGTGACACCCCGCGACAGAGTGGGGACAAGACCACGCAAGTGACAGCTGCTTTTCCCTGTCCCTCCTGCAGGACAGGAACGGGAGGAGGCAAAAGCAGATGCCAAGAGTCCATCGGGGCAACTTCCCTGGGGTCCAGCAGCTAAGACTCTGCACTGCCAATGCATGGGGCCCAGGTTCAACCCCTGTTCAGGGAATTAAATCCCACATGCCGCAGCTAAGAGTTCACATGCTACAGCTGAAGATCGGACATGCCAAGACTAAGACCCAGCACAACCAAATAAATAAATATTTTTTAGAAAAGAGTCCATCCGGGGCTGCTGCTGGGGATTCCAGGGAGACACGATCTCCAGGGAGCAATACCTCCTTCTGGAGACTTCACTGTCTTTCATTTCTGGGGGAGAAAGTACTTCCCTGCCCAGAGAGAGAGAGGAGGTATGCTGAGAAGAGAGGAGGCTTTAGCTTGGACCCTGGTGGTGGTGAAACTGAGCAGGACACGACTGTGGCTCCTGGGCATGGAAGCCTTTCGACATCCCCTGTTCCTTGTTTGTAGGGAACGGACTCCACACTCCACGAGCTTCCCTGAGTCCCACAGAGAAGGTTCCAGTGGCGGGTGATCAGGGAAGGGCATGGAGGCAGAGACAGGGAAGAGCAGCCAGGGAACAGCAATGCAGCTTTGGGGCAGGTCCGGTCTGGCTCAAGGGATACACACAACAGGATCTTTGAGCTCTTTACGGAACTGAAACCCCCAACACGTGGAAGATGTCAGCGATCTTTATTCCAAGGGAGACTGGTACTTGTTCTCAGTTGCTAAGTTGAGTCCTCCTCTTTGCAACCTGTAGCCCACTGGGCTCCTGTCCATGGGATTTCCCAGGCAAGAATACTGCAGGGGGTTGCCATTTCCTCCTCCAGGTGATCTTCCCAGTTCCGGGACTAAACCCACGTCTCCTGCACTGGCAGGAAGATTCGTTACTGCTGAGCAACCAGGGAAGCAGGGAAGGCCACCTGAGGCCAGATGAAAGGAACCAGAAAAGCCATCAAGAGCTCACCTGAGGCCGGATGAAAGGATTACAGACTCTGCACACACCCCAATCTTCCCAGCAACCCCATCCTTGGACCACCGCTATAAAACCCCTCACCAAATCCCCCTGTGTGGGATACACAGTTTTTTGAGTCCGCTGTGTCCCCCTCTGTCTGGCAAAACAATCAAGCTATGCTTTTCTGCTTCGTCCCAGACTCTGTCTCTGAGATTAGATTTGGAGCCAGTGCCAGGAGGTCAAGCTTTCAGCATCAGTTGCTGTCGGGGAGCAGAGAAGTATGGGGGCTTGGGAGCTATTCTAGAGATAGATGGAGAATGTTCCTTGTTAGATCGGAAGTAGGGGCTTGTCCAAGGGAGAAGGTCCACGGTGATGGTTCCTGAGACTCAAACCCTGGAGGAGAGCTGGTTTGGGAGAAAATGCTGAGTCTAGTTCTGGGTGCATGTGGGTGTCCAGGTGGTGTCCAGGGCTGGGCTCTGGGGCTGGAGAAGGCGCCGTCGAGGATGCATCAGACAGAAACAGGAGCGCCACGACGAAAGGGTTCTGACCACTGCCGAGCACAGCTCCAAAGCCTCAGGGGGCTCTTCGCGAGCTCTGGGTCCTATGGCCTCCTTGATGGTCTGGGCACGCGCCGAGAGAACACTGCCTCGTGTGAAGTGCCCGCCTGGTGCCAGGCTGTCCCAGGCCTCTGAGACCCATCTCACTACGTCCTCACAGCGGCCTTCAAGGTCATCGCCGCCCTTCCAGCAGCCGGGAAGCAGCCGGGCAGGGAGGCTGAGAGTCTCCCGAGGTCACGAGGGTGTGACCGGCAGAGGCGGGACTCACACCCACACCTAGCCGAGTCCAGTGCCCAGACCGGGTCCCAAGGCAGCCTCCCGCCTCGTCAAGTGCAAGGTGAACAGGGGCTGTCTGCACTGTGTTCTCCCAGGAGGGTTTAAGAATCAGGAGGCTTAACTGAGCACCTCTGGTGGCTCAGTGGTAAAGAATCCATCTGCCAAGGAAGGAGACCTGGGTTCTATCCCTGAGTCGGGAAGATCCCCTGGAGAAAGGCACGGCAACCCACTCCAGTATTCTTGCCTGAGAAATCCCAGGGACAGAGGAGCCTGGCGGGCTGCAGTCCATGGGGTTGCAGAGTCAGAATGACTTATTGACTGAGCAACAACTGAGAACCAGCCCTCCCAGAAGGGCAGAGCTTAGGGGGCTCAGCCCCAGGGCCTCCTACCTGCCGGGTACCTACGGCATCACCCCTCTTCTTCCAGAAGAGTCCAGGGGAAGGGCCCCAGTGGGGACGGCAGGGGCCCCTCTGTCTCTCTCCCCATCCTGCTCTGTCTCCCTCTGTGGCTGTGTCCACCCATCCCCCATCCCTCCTCTGAGTCTGTTGACTTCTGGACGCTGCAGAGCCACCATCTGCAATGGCAGGTCAATGTCTCCGTGGCTCATCCGCTCAAAACACATCATTTATCCTCTCAAGGTCAAAGTGTTTATTTCCGGGTGAGAAGAGGGCTAAGAGGAGTCCCTCCGGCCATGCCCCGTCCCAGATAATGTATGGACCGACCAGTACATCCACCTGCTCTGCGCTGAGGCACAGGTGCAGAAGAGGCAGGTGAAGGGGCTGCCTCACCCTTCTGCCTCCTCTGGGGCCCCTGAACTCTCCCCAGTTTCTGGAGCCCCTTCGGGTGGTTCCCTCTCGAGAATGTGTGTGTTAGTTGCTCAGTCGGGTCCGACTCTGTGACCCCATGGACTGGGGTTCTCCAGGCAGGAATACTGGAGTGGGTTTTCATTTCTTCCTCCAGGGGATCTTCCTGACCCGGGGGTTGAACCCACGTCTCTCTCATTGCGGGCAGGTGCTTTACCGTCTGAGCCCCCTTGGAAGCCCTCTCACGCTCATGGACCCTGAGTATTTCTTTTCTCTGTTCTTTCTTGCATCTTCTTATATACTTTGGACCACTTAAGCCTTCTGTAAGTATCTCCTTTGGGGAGACTTGACTCTTTTTATTTTTCATTTTTTCCTGTTGTTGCTGTCCCACACAGCTTGTGGGAACCTAGTTCCCTGACCAGGGGTCAAATCTGTGGCCCCTTGCAGTGAAAGCCAGACTGGACTGCCAGAGAAGCCCCTTGGCTCTCTCTTTAGTCATAGGGAGAAAATATTTCTCAGTCCAGAGAAAGATGATTCTGGGGAGAGGAGGGCTGGATTAGCTTGTATTGAAAAGCTCTTACGAGCTGGCAGCAGGGCGCCCTGTTAATGAGTGACCAGGATGGGGGCACTGAGCTTTAGCAGAGGGCAGCCCGCGCTGGATGAGGAGGGATTGCCTTTGGCCCGTTGCCACAGCTGGGAGCTGGAGGGTTTGGAAAATCCACTCCAGCTCCTCAGGCCTCGAGTTTCTAGTCAGAAACTGGAGGGAGCAATGTCCAGATGAAGGGTGGTGCGGTCATTAAACAGAATAGGTTAGGGAGCTGACTTAGAGAAGGCTTTTAATATAAGGGAGCCAGGTAGGCTGGTGTACTTGGTTGAACAGGATCCCTTTTGCACCCAAATTCATGGCCACCAGGAGCCTCAGACCGCTACCGTCACTTGGAAATAGGGTCTTTGCAGGTGGAATCAGGTAAGATGAGGTCATACTGGAGTAATTTGTGCGTGCTAAGCCGCTTCAGTCGTGTCCAACCTTTGGTGACCCCATAGACTGTAGCCCGCCAGGCTCCTCCGTCCATGGAATTTTCCAGGCTAGTGGAAAATTGGAGTGGACTGCCATTTCCTTCTCCAGGGGATCTTCCCAACCCAAGGATCAAACCAGGGTCTCCTGAAGTGCAGGTAGATTCTTTACCATCTGGACCATGGGCAAGATAGGATAGAAGCCTCCGTAAGGCTGGACCGTTCCCATCTGCCTGTGGGGCTGGTGAAGCTCAGTGTGGAAGGGGAGGGGCAGACCCTTCCGTCTACCCCAACATGGTCTAGGTTGGACCAATACTTAAAGGCGGGGGAAGAACGTTTCTTCACACTTTGCTCCAACTTCTTATTTCACTTCCAGTGTCCTCATTTTTCTCTACAGGATCCACGGAATACCAACAACCCCATAAACAGGTGTAGGGATAAGCTTGGGATGGATCTGGTCACTGGAGGGGCCTAGACTGCTGGGTGGATGGAAGCAATCATGTAAGAACTGCCTCCCCACTGGCTCATCTTAATTCTGTCCTGGTCTTACTTTCACCTACCTGCCTCTAACCTTGTGTCCGCTGGGAGTTTTAACAAATGTGATGGCACCATATTACCTTTTAGGAGGAAACCGATTTGGGTGAAGGCTGGTGGGAATGCCATACCCCTTGTGAGGCCTACACAGCTTCCAGCTAAGAGCCCGCGGGGAAGCGCAGCCCCTTCTGTCTTCCAAACAAGAGGCTCCAATTTCTCCTAATCATCAACTCCAAGAAGACTTATGAGGTGTCTGGCCAGCTGACCACTCCTGAAACCCTCTAAACTGGGCTGCCCGTCGCCTGCTCCAGGTCCTTCTCTCACCTCTGCCTACCGGGTCTGCTCTTCTTAGTCCCCAGGCTCTGAAATGCGGGTGTTTCCTGGTTCCTGTTCTCAGCCTTCTCACACCCACCCTTTTCCTTTGGTAAGAAGATCCACCTTTTTTTTTTTCCCTTGCTGTCAGCTATTGCTTAGATAGCTGATGCCTTCCAGATCTTTCAGCCTCATCTCTTGCCTGAATGAACTGACCTGATTTTGACGGCTGCCAGGCTGCAAGGTGTTCCCAGGTGGCGCTGGTGGTAAAGAACCCGCCTGCCAGTGCAAGGACACGAGAGACAGGAGCTTGATCCCTGGGTCGGGAAGGTCCCCTGGAGAAGGAAACAACAGCCCACCCCAGGATTCTTGCCTGGAGAATCCCATGGACAGAGGAGCCTGGCAGGCTACAGTTCACAGGGTCACAAAGAGTCGGACAGGACTAAAGCAACTTAGCACTCACCCACAGGCTTGTAAAAGTCAAAAGACCCAAAGCTGAACTCAGGTCTCGGCAAGTTCGTAGAATTCTCCTAATTCTCCAGCACAATTAGTAGCGTTTGTCCCCCATCCGAGCCACAGACAGTGGTGTGCATCCGTGGTTCCCGCATCCCATCACCCATCTAACTATCCCTCAAATCCACAAGACTCCTCTGCCCCTTCTCCCTTCATCTCTGCTCCAGGCTTCGTCTGCCCATCCCTGGCTGGCCTCTGGCCTCTAGTCATTCGCTCGAGCTCCTTAATTAAAGGGATTTCCAATTACACGCTTCCTGCTACAATTCCTTCCGTGGCACCCCGGTGCCAATAGATAAAACACTCCTTAATGAGGATTGCTCTGGTTTAGTTGCTACGTTGTGTCTGGTTCTTTCATGACCCCACTGACTGTAGCCCGCCAGGCTCGTCTATCCATGAGATTCCCCAGACAAGAATAGTGGAGTGGGTTGTCATTTCCTCCTCCAGCGGATCTTCCTGACCCAGGGCTTGAACCCCTGTCTCCTGCACGGCAGGCGGATTCTCTACCGCTGAGCCACCAGGGAAGCCCTTAATGAACCAGAAACGTGATGAATGTTCTGGAGACACTGGTGAGATGGAAGAAGCCAGCAGCTGTGGCTTCCTACCCCCGCCCCGCCGCAGCACACAGGCTGATCCCCCGGGTCTGCTCCTGTTGACGCACCACCCCCCTCCCCTGGGCACTGAGGCCCAGGCCCCAGGGCAGGGGGGATACACGCCTCCATCACTGCATTGTCACCTGCATCGAGTCCCCCTCGAGTGGTCTCGTATGCATTTTTCTCTCTGTCTGGACCAGGGTTCTCAACCAGGGGTGAGGGAACACCTCCCCTGGGGACACGGGATGCTGCCTGGAGATGTTTCTGTTTGTCACGAGTGCAGTGGGTATGGAGTGGTATTAGCATCTAGCAGGGAGACCCAAAGATGCTGTGATGCCCCATATAATACTCAGCACTGCCCCACGACGAGGAACGACCCAGCTCCAAATGCCAGCGGCGAGGGGTCCTGGTCCAGACTTGGGCTGGGTCCACGTCCACGTGTTCCCGTGCTCGGGGGCCTGCCCGGGTGCCGCACGCTAGTGGAGTGAACAGCTCTCGCTCTGCCCCAGCCCCAGAGCGAGAGCCAACCGCTTCCCCCGACAGGAGGCCTGGGCCCCGGAGGAAGGCTGCTGGCTGTTTCCCAGCCCCAGAGTCAGGTGCCGGGGAGGGAGGGGCCCCCGGGAGCCCTCCTTCTGGGAGAAGCGGCACCTCCAGGAGCCTGACAAGCTGCCAGGGCTGGGGTGACACTGCCAGGCGTGGAGCCGCCCTTCTTGCCCGCAGGGGTGCCAGGCTGGCGAGACAACAGGTCTGCTCATCAGGCTACAGTGGCAGCCCCTGGGACGGTCTCTCTGGGAAGACGAGGCCGGGGCTCCCTCTTGCACTGTTGCAGGTGGAGCCCGATGCTCGGCTTTGTTGTTTTCCAGAGAAGGAAGACGTCTGCCTGGCACTGGAGCGGCAGCGTCGGGTGTCAGAGGCCTGCTCCCCGCCCCAGGCCGCCCCAGCCCAGGGAGTTCTCTGTGGCCTCAAGCCCAGCAGTTGGCCCAGATGAGCACTTAAGACATTTAATAAAGAGGGGCTGGGGCTTCCCTGGTGGCTCAGACAGTAAAGAACCGCCTGCCAAAGCAGGAGACCCAGTTCGATCCCTGGGTTAGGAAGAACTGGAGGAGGAAATGGCAGCCCACTCCAGTGTTCTTTCCCGGGAGAATCCCATGGACAGAGGAGCCTCACGGGCTACAGTCCATGGGGTCACAGAGTGTAGGACACGACTGAGTGACTAAGCGCACTCGCGTGCAGTAAAGAAGGGCGTGAACGTGCGTGGGCCTGCTCTTTCCTTTCAGGGTCCGCCCTGGTCCTCTTGCCATTTCCCTGGATGCTCCGTCTCTCGCTCCTGTCTCTCTTGGGGCCGCTCCCTCCAGCCTACCCCCAGCCAGATGCTGGCAGAGGAGCGCTCAGCTGCCCCAGACACACAGAAGTCCTCCTTTCTGTGTCCCCTTGAGTTGGGGGTGCTGACGGGGTCGTGCCAGCCACCGCATCCCAACCCACTTCCTCAGCATCTCCGGTCCTGCAGCCCTGTAACACAGATGCCAGTCTGGCCATTGGTTAGTCGCCGGCAACACAGGTGTGTGTGTCCCCAGCGAGAGTGGAAACAGTCTGGGAAAGCCCAAAGCCCTGGCCACAGGCCCCAAGGCCCTTATGACACTTCCCAGCTTCGATCCACCGTGGTCCCCGCAGTCATATCCGTGGCGGCTCCCCTTTGCTTACATAACTCCCTTCCCAAGGTGCTCCGTGCTGCCACATGGACTTCCCCGGCTACAGAGCGTCGGGGACACAGACCGGACCCCAGGCACCAACGGGCACCCTCTCTGCAGACCCCGCGGGGGCACCTGGCACCAGCAGGCACCGCCCGGCCCCCTCGCCTCCTCCAGCCTGCCCTCCACTCCAACTCCTCCAAGGAAGTGCCTCTTTTTGAGACTCTGCCCCAGAAGAAGGGTCATTACTGCTAATGCCTTTTCTCCCCCATCTGTTGTGACTGTTTACACTCCACTTGCTAATTAGAGACTAATTAGCTGGTGCTGAAATTCATCACTTTCCAAGCACAACACAACGTCAGGAAGAGCACAGCGATGCGGGCAACATCTGCACCTCTGCTTGGAGCCAAGGCGGTCCTGCTCCCCGCTCTGCTCCTCCGGCCCTTTCCTCCCCCCTCCGCCTCCTTCTTCCTCATGGTCCTCCCTTCTCCTCCTCTTCCCCACCTTCCTCTTTCTCCCCCTCCCCTCCCTCATCCTTCCATAAGCCCCCCGAGGGGCTGGGGATACCTGCTCCTGTATTCAGTTCCCCCAGCACAGCACAGGGCAGTGCAGGGCTCCTGACAAAGTCCCCAGCACTTCACTCTGACGGAGTGAAGGCGGGCACGAATGAATGAATGAATGAATGGGGGCCAAAGAGGAGCTGCGGCCAGAGAACAGGGGAGCAGAACCCCCGCCCCCGCGAGCAGCCAGACAAGAAGCCGCTGTGATTCCGTGGACGATGACGCTGGATGGGGCACAGGCCTGGGGAAGAGCATCCCTGAGGGGCAGCCAGTGCGGGAGGGATGCTCCGGGCTGGGGACCCAGCCTCTGGAAGGCCTCTGGGGCCCTGCCTGTGGGCACAGGGGCAGAGGGCGGCAGAGGGAGGAAAGATGGACAGATGGAAAGATTAAGTTGCAAAAGCAGGGCAGAAGACAGACAGAAGCCAGAGAGAAGGAATGGAGCCGGGGGCGGTGGGGTCCGAGGGGAGGCTGCAGGGAGGAGTGGAGGCCCCGGCCTGGGGTGAGGACGCCTGATTGCATCTCCGCGGCCCCTGGGGCGGCCTTGATTGAAACCATCCATTTGCACGACTGCTGGGAGCAGAGAGGGCGCGAATGCTGACCTCTCTTCCTCTCTCATCTCAGAGCGTGAAGCTGCTGTTCCCCAAGCTCCCTCTCTGCAACATGGCGTGGGCAGGGGGCCCAAGAAGGGCAGCCTTGACTCCTCTGAATCGTCCAGGCCTCCCCGGGGCACGCTGGAAGCTCAGCGGCCTGCTGCCCAGGGTCTCAGGAGCTTGAGAGCTTGAAGGGGACACCAGCCTGGGCCTCAAGAGGCAAGCTTGCTTTGAGCCTGAGCTGGGGCTTCAAGAAGGAAGCCCAACAGCTGGAATCTAGGGGGACTCTCATGGGGACATCCCCAAAGACATCATCGGCCCCTATAGGCCTGGCCAGGGAACCAAGGTCACCTCGACTCCAAACCCTCACCTGCATGCGGGAAACAGGTTCGCGTGTGCAGGTTGTACGGAGTCTCACCTGGGCCTTCCCTGAGGGCTGGGTTACCGGAGACAGCCAGCCTGGGTCTAACTGCCTCCTGGCCACTTTCTTGCTGTATGGCTTAGGGTGCACTGCCTGACTCCTCTGAGCTGGTTTACCCATCTGTAAAAGGGGACGTCAACATCTCCCCTGTAGGGAGGCTGGTAGAACAAACGAGACCCGTTTCCCCTTTTTAGCCCAGCATCTGGAATCTCTAAGTAGCGGTGAGCAGTGGCGGGCCTGGCAGACTGCAGGCTGGCTGCCCCGCCGAGAACACGGATCACTTCCTTCCTCCCTTCAGTCCTCACCCGCAGCAGTGAGCTGCTGAGCATTGAACGAGCTCTTCCAGAGCTCCCCTCGTAGCTCAGTCAGTAAGGAATCCACCTGCAAAGCAGGAGATCCAGGTTCCATCCCTGGGTCGGGAGGATCCCCTGGAGAGGAAATGGCTACGCACTCCAGTATTCTTGCCTGGAGAATCCCATGGATAGAGGAGTCTGGCGGGCTACAGTCCACGGGGTCACAAGAGTCTGCCATGACTTAGCAACTAAACCACCACAGGAAAGATAAAGAAGCCTCGATTTGCAGTGCTTGTCAATGTCTGTGGTGTAAATACCCCCAGCCTGACCCTTTTCAAGTTCTCAGTGGGCATTGCTGGGCACGGGCTGGTAAGAGGGGCACAGCCACCACCCACATGTCGCCAAAGCAGGACCACGGAGCAGAAATCTCTACTGGTGGCTGTGACTGGCGGGAGCTGTAGGGGAACTGGATCAGGCCAACTGGGCCCCTGAAGCCAAAGCTGCTTGGAGCGCAGGTGGTGCTGAGTCTACGAGTGGACTTGGCCTTGCGTGGGCATGGGAGGAGGGGCACAGGCAGCCGGGGTAATGTACGCCCTGGGTGAGGACCACGCCCGCCCACAGACACACCTTTCTTCCTAATGCCTCCTCCTCTCTCCTCCCCTATCCTGACACCTTCCTTTGCTCCCAACTTTTAGACACTTCCCAGGTGGCTCAGTGGTAAAGAATCTGCCTGCCAATGCAGGAGACACAAGAGACGTGGGTTCAATCCCTGGGTCGGGAAGATCCCCTGGAGGAGGAAATGGCAGCCCACTCCAGTACTCTTGCCTGGAGAATTCCATGAACAGAGGAGCCTGGCGGGCTACAGTCCACAGAGTTGCAAAGAGTTGGACACAACTGAGTACATCCTTTAAATACTTGGTGCGTTTCAGGCGCTCTGTCCACCCTGAAAACAGGCCCAGTTCCTGTCCCACAGACATCACGGACCACACCAGTGAGTCTCACCTTTGAGCCTGCATCTGAATCCCTGGGAGGACTTAAGATGCATGGGCCCCGCCCCCACAGGCTGTCTAATGCAGCCGTAGAGTCTGCATTTCTGACAAGTTCCCAGGTGCTGCTGCTGCCCCTGGTCCTGGGGCCACACTTGGAGAATCCCTGGAAGCAGGCATTGCCCCCCGGGGAGGTAAGCAATGCTGGGTTGCGGAGGGCTCGGGGGGGATGGGGTTCAGAGGCTCTTTCCATCCCAGGAAAGGCTTGACTTGATTCCTCGTTTGCCTCCCAGCCCCAAACCCTCCCCAGTCTAATTAAGAGAAAATCATCAGCCTCGGGAGGAGTAAGGCTCCCCCTCCCACCTCTCTCTGCTCTCCAAGCTCCAGGCTAGGCCACCTGGGCACCTCTTACCGCCCCTCTGTAGCAGGGTGAGATGCGTGATGCGTTTTTAAGCAAAGGGAGAACGGGCCAAATAGGTCACAGAGAGACAGCAGGAGCCCCCCATCCCCCAGCAAACGAGTGGTCACAGAATAGTCACTTTCCCCTCCTGCCCACCAAGGCCTCCGGGGGGTGGGGGTCGGGGTGAGTCCCTTCCCTGGGCAGACGGGTGGAGCCGCCATTAACAGAACGCCTCCCAGCCCTGCCCGCGATGGGGGCAAGTGACCGAGGCTGCTGGGGCATCTTCCAAGTTGGGGGGCTGTAAGCAGGGTGCGAACGCCAGCCCCCTTCTCTCCACGGTCACCCTCTCTCCCTTTCTGCTGACACCCTAATCCCCCAGCCTCCTGAGTAACTAATCCCCCCAAATGGGATCAGGTCTCCGTCCCTTCGCTTTATTTATATAATGGGCTCGGGGACTCCGTCCTCTCACAAGCTTGGGGGCCGCGGGGTGTGGGCAGGAGCGGCCCCTGGAGTGCCAGAGCACGGCCCACCCTGAGGCTTCGGGGACCCTGGGGATGGCCCTTGACTCAGCGGCTTGGGGCAACGATGTGTGGACACGTGTGCATGTGTGTGTGCGTGCGTGTGTGCTCATGTGTGTGTGCGTGTGCGTGCGCGCACGTGTGTGTCTGGGCGCTTGCCTAATACTCAGCCGCAGATATTAATCCCTTTTTATGCAGAGACGATGGATCACAAGCCCCCGGAAATCAAACCTGAAACGCGGCCAGCCTCCCGCCCCGCTCCCCTCGCCCCTGCCACATGGA
>SJXQ01008881.1:749318-759801 GCA_006408695.1 Aepyceros melampus | reverse complement strand
GGGTGGGGGGGGGGTAGTCACAATCCTCTGCCTCTCGGGATTGGGTTGGTCAGACAAGCTGGGAGACCATGGTTCAGAGACCGTGGTTCTGGAAGAGGGAGGCTGCGATGGGGGAAGGCTTATGTAACCCAGAACTTAGATGAGGCCAAGCCCCACCATATACTCCGACCACACTCGGACCACGTCAAGGGAATGGACAGACAAACCGCAGGCTGGGGGAAGGGTTTGCAAAAACACGTCTGATAAAGGACGGTTATTCAAAATTATACAAATGAGAAAACAAACAGCACAATTGAAAAACGGGCCAAAGACTCAACAGGCACCTCCCCCAAAAGAAAGACAGACAGCAAGTAAGCACATGAAAGGGTGCTCCACATCCTGTGTCATCAGAGAAACGCAAATTAACACAGCAAGCTGCCCCCTCACGCCCACGAGAAAGGCCAACACCTAAAACCCTGACAACATCAAATGCTGGCGAGGGTGTGAAGCAACGGGAACTCTCATTCCTGCAAATGGTACAGCAAAAACAGTGCTGCAAAATGGTACAGCCACTTTGCAAGACAGTGGGGACAATTGAAAAACGGGCCAAAGACTCAACAGGCACCTCCCCCAAAAGAAAGACAGACAGCAAGTAAGCACATGAAAGGGTGCTCCACATCCTGTGTCATCAGAGAAACGCAAATTAACACAGCAAGCTGCCCCCTCACGCCCACGAGAAAGGCCAACACCTAAAACCCTGACAACATCAAATGTTGGCGAGGGTGTGAAGCAACGGGAACTCTCATTCCTGCAAATGGTACAGCAAAAACAGTGCTGCAAAATGGTACAGCCACTTTGCAAGACAGTGGGGCAGTTACCTACAAAACTAAACATTCTCTTACCATGTGATCCAGCAATCGTGTTATTTTACTCAAAGGAGCTGAAAAACTTGAGATTACATAAAAACCTGCACGGAATATCTACAGCAGCTTTACGAATAATTGCCAAAACTTGGAAGCAACTAAGATTCCTTCAGTGTGTACGTGCGTGCTCAGTCACGCAGTTGTGCCCAACTCTTTGCGACCCGCATGGGCTGTAGCCCACCAGGCTCCTCTGACCATGGGATCTGCGGGAAACGGATACATAAACTGTGGTCCCTCCAGACAATGGAATATCATTCAGCACTAGAGAGAAATGAGCTACCAAGCCATGAAAAGACACGGAGGAACCTTAAATGCAGAGTGAATTACTATGCATTGACTTAATAAAAGAAGCCAATTCGAAAAAACGACATACTGTATGATTCAACTGCATGACATTCGGGAAAAGGCAAAACTATGTAGGCAGTAAAAAGATCAGTGTCTGCCAATGGGGATGGGGGTGGGGGGATGATGAGGCAGAACACAGAGGATTCTGGGGGCAGAGGAACGACTGCGCGTGGCGCTGTTAATTGTGGATCGTGTCACTGCATGTCCGTCCCAGCCCACAGACTGGACGCCGCCAGGAGCGCCCCGCCACGGGAACTCCGCACTCCGGATGGTAGTGCCGTGGGGGTGTTGGGCCATCGACTGAAACAAATGTACCGAGCTGGTGGGGAACGTGGATCGTGGGGGATGGGGGTCTCTGCGAATTCGCCATACTTTCTGCACAATGTAAAAGTGAACCTAAGAGTTCTCTAAAAATGTAAAGTCTTAATTTTATGTTTCAAATTTTAATTTAAAAAAATATATGTATTTTTGCCGAGCCGTGCGGCATGTGGGAGCTTAGTTCCCTGACCAGGGATGGAACCACACTCCCTGCGTTGGAAGCACGGAGTCCTAACCACTGGACCACCAGGCAAGTCCCATAAAGCGTTAATTTTTAAAAGATGCCAACTGGAGAGAGGTGGAGAAAAGGAGCCCCAAGGGCGTTCTGGGTGAGGCTGGGGAAGATCCCAGGGAGAGGGGAGAGGGAGGAGACGGGGGTCAGCCGTGCCGCCCCTGCCACCCACTCCCTCCCCAGCCTGGGGTGGGGGCAGGATGAGGTGCTGGAATTCAACCTCAGCTGGCAGGCAGAGGAGGGAAGGATCAATTAATTCAATTAATTCATTAGGCTGACATGTCTGCGAACATCGCTCCCGGGACTCGATGGGCCTGGCAGCCAACGGTGGTTTAATGGGCACTTTCACTCTGAGATGACACCTGGGCCAGCTGCTCTTTCCAGGGCAGGAGACTCGGCTCGAGACGCGGGGAGCCGCTGGCAGGCTGGTGCCCTGAAGCGGAGGACGAGGGGGATGTCCTTGGGCTGGGAGAGATCGCTGCTCAGACAGCCCCTCCTCCAGCCCTGGGTACCAGAGGGGAGTAGGACACGGTCGGTGGGGAGACGGGCCTCAGGGTCCCTGTGGGTCCACGGAGGGGCCAGGCTCAGTGCCCTTAAATCCCTTTCAGTTCTGACCTTCCAGGACTTGTGATCTGGAGGGGAGCTTACATCTCAGAGTCTGTGGATGGTTTCTAAACACCCAGCCACTCTGGTGTCAGAGACCAGAGAACAGGGCTGCTCTGAGAGGTGCAGGCGCGTCTCTGGCCGCAGAGCTCAGCTGCAGCGGAGGTGGATGAGATCCAGCACCTTTAGCGGCTTCCCTGTGCCGTTCCCCTGGGAGCGAGGAAGCTGGACCCAGGCTCCAGGTGGTCACATCCTAGTCCCCTGCATGCATTTCCTGCAGCGTCCCATGCTGGCCCTTCTGTCCATCTTAGGAACTGAGGGCAGCTCTGCAGCAGGCGGGTGGAGCCCGTCACTGCACCCCCTTCCCTCCTGGCAGGGCCCGCTGGTCCCACCCCAGATGGACTGTCCCACCCATGAAGATGTCCCTAAACGCTCCCACTGGCCTCCGTCAGGCTCCTGGTCAGAAGGCAGAGAGGGAAGAAGAAACGTGTTTCAAGATGCTGGGGACGGTGCTGTCCACTGATCACGTGTTTCATCTCGCTTAGATCCGCTGAGTTTTATTGGCCCATTTTACAGACTGAGAAAACTGAGGTTGAGAGTGGTTAAGTCATATGCCTGATGTCTCAGAGTTAGGGGGTAACAGTGGTGGAATTCCAGCAAGGGTCCTTTCTGTTCCCCCAAAGCTTGGAGCACTCCAGGCATACCCCTGCCAGGGGGGGAGACGACCCTGCTGGTGACCCCCATCCCATCAGCCCCTGCCCAGCAGAATGCCCTGCCAGGGCAGCCACAAACCCGGCTTCCTTGTTCCTCTTCCAGTCCCTCCCGACAGCTCCCAGGGCACAGGGCAAGGCCTCCTCCTGGGGCGGGCCGACAATCCCGATCTTGTTTCGGAGATGCTGAAACTGATGCTCACAGTCCATGTGGCCAGATCCAGGTGTGCTGTGTTCTCTGTTGAATGACCTTCCTCCCTCCCTCCTTCCGCAGCTCTTGGTACCCACTGGGCAGCGTGACCTGCTCTAGAGAGCTGTCTCCTCCTGAAGACGTGCCGTGGTCATTGCTCCATCCAAGGCGGCCAGTGTGGGGGAGATCAGGTCTGCCTCTCATCAACCGTGTGACTCAGGTACCCTCAGCCCTGCTGCTGCTCCAGGGCTGGGGGGGCCCCAGCCACCGGCTCAGACCCCCCGAGACATGTCATCCACGCCTGCAGCTGCTGCTGTCAGCTTCCTCCTTCTCAGTGCTGAGTTTCAATGATGACCCCAGTTGCCTTCTAAAGAGATGCATCAAGGACTCCTGTCACCATGATGCCATCGGCCTTCTCACTGTTTGCTGAGACACCAGGCACCAGCAGCTCCTGCCCTGGCCCTGTTGCTGGCTGATTAAAAAAAAAAAAAAAAAATTGCTTTCTCTGCCAAAGGAAAAAAAGCCCAGCAAGTCCTTCCTTGTGAGGAAGCTCTTAGGCTGACCAGAGAAGCTGGAGTGGGGAGCGGGCAGGGGGCAGAGGAGAGAGGGGTGGGAAGAGAGGAAGTGGGTTTCTCTTCCAGGCAGCCTTCCTGGATTGCTGTGGAGCAGGTGGCCGGCCAGCTGGGGTTGCTCACTATTGAAGAAAGCTTCCCACTGTTCATCATTTAGGGTTCTGGAGGTAATCTTTTACCTTTTTGCTTGTACTTAAAAATTTTTATTAAGTAATTTGATCCTTCATTCATTCACCCAGAAACCATTCTCTGAAAACCTGGCAAGTCCGGGGCACTGTTAACAAGGTTCATCCCCTGCCCTTGGACTGTTTGCAGGCCAAGGGTTCAGATGAGGCACCATAAAGTGCTGTGGGGGGGTGAGAAGTGGGGCAATCCAGGCTGGAAGCATCAGGGAAGGCTTCTTGGAGGTGGCGGTGTCTAAGTGAAGACTTGAAGGACAGATGGGAGTCAGCCAAACAGAGGTGGGGGCGTGCTCTAGAGCAGGGGACACCTGTGCAAGACCCAGAGGCAAGATGGAACACGGCAGGCCCCACGTGACTGCATTTGACTGGCTGGCAGTGGCTGAAGGCTTCTCGCATGGACAATGGCTATTGGCGCCCTAGACTGAGGCTGAGAACCTTGGAAAAAGTGCCGGCTTGAGGCGGGAGATGGCAAGTTCCCATGGTCTTGGGGGTGTGGGTGCTAGAGTAAGCTTGTGTTGCCGCATGAAAGCACGTGTGCGTATCTCTCCCCAAATCTCTGTTCAGTCATTTCAGGTTCAGTTCACTCGAGTTCAGTCGCTCAGTCGTGTCTGACTCTGTGACCCCATGGACTGCAGCAGCATGTCAGGCCTCCCTGTCCATTGCCAACTCCTGGACACTCAGACTCACGTCCATTGAGTTGGTGATGCCATCCAACCATCTCGTTCTCTGTCGTCCCCTTCTCCTCTCGCCTTCAGTCTTTCCCAGTCTTCAAATGAGTCCGTGTGGCTTGAAATCAATCATGGTGGGAGCGCTTACACCATGGAAACTGGCAGAGGCTACAAGCCCAGAGCCGGCTGTTAACACTCCCCAGCACAGCACTGCTCCCCTCCACTCTCAGGTCATTCAAGCAGAGGAAGTTATTAGCAGGATGTCAGAAGAGGCTCTGTGCTCAGGGGAGTAACCGAGGGTAGACCTGGGTTTAGAGATGACCAGTGTAGTGACAGCAAGTGACGAGCCACCCAGGCAGGGGCAGGGTGGAGAGGGAAGGGCAGAGGAGAGTCTGAGGGTTGAGCTCTGAGGACCTCAGCCTTCACAAGGAACCAACCAGCAGACTGTTGGAAATGGTCCGCTCTGAGTGTCATTCCTCGTGACACTCACCATGCTTTGGCATCAATACTTCCTGGGCACCAGTCTTCCTAGAGGGAATTTTTCCCTGCTTGACTGTAAGTTCAGTGAGGATGAAAAAAAAAAAAATCTGACGAATTCACAGCTCTAACCCTGGAGCCTGGACAGTGCTGGGCAGAGTGGCTATCTGGTGATGAACGAACAAATGAATGGAGAAAGCTGTGCCCCTCTTGGTGGGCTGCCTGATTTAGATCATATGCTGCTAGCATCCCAGGGTTCAGCTTAGGTACCTAGTAAGTCTCGTAGGAGGTGATAAGGCAGAGAGTTAGCGAAGAGAGGCAGGACGAGGGTGAGTCGTCAGTTGTGTCCCAGTCTTTGTGATCCCACGGACGGTAGCCCGTCGAGTTTCTCTGCCCACAGGATTCTCCGGCCAGGAACACTGGAGTCGGTTGCCATTCCCTCCTCCAGAGGATCTTCCCGACCCAGGGATTGAACCCGGGTCTCCCGCATTGTGGGCAGATTCTTCACCATCTGAGCCACTAGGGGAGGATGGGAGTGGACAGGAAGTGGTCCTGTCTGTGTGACCTTGGACCAACCACTAAATATCTCTGAACCTCAGATCCCTCCGTCTATAAAATATGAACAATGACTCCTACTTCACAGAATAGAGAATTCAATCAGATGAGGAAGCTGATAAAGGTGAGAGTACCTGGCACACAGTAGGTGCTCAACCAACATGCACCTCCCGCCGCTCTGCTGCCCACAAGCCCCGTGTTTTCCAGGCTCCAGGCCGCCGGCGTCCGGCTGCGTCACCCAGCCTGTCTCCTTGCCTGCTCCCTCCCTCCCTCCATGACTCTCCCTGTGCTCTTTTCTGATCTCGTGCCCTGGTTATTTCTAGATCAAGGTGAACTGGCCCGGCTCAGAAATATGCCTGATGGAGCTCTAAGAGGACTCAAGATGAACTTGGCGCTGTAGGGGGCAAGGGGAAGATGTGGGCAGAAGGGGCCGGGGGCATGACTCCCCCTGGCCTCCCAGCCACTCTGCTCCATTAACAGAGGGTTAATGGCTCTGTAATTTATTCTTCAGGATACTACCATCCCAGGAAAGGGCCCTAACCTCCTAACCCTTTGCCCAACTGGGAAAATAGCTCAATTATTGCGAAATGAGACGCCGTCCCATGTGAATAGATCAGCATAAAATGATCAGTAGAGAGGGCGGACAGGAACAGCCACCTGTCTGGACATGGCAGCCTCCCCTGGGCAGTGGGAGGGCTGGGAAGGGCGGCGGGGGGCCTCTCCCACTCTTACCCCTGCCAAGGCAGCCTCTCTGCCCCCATTTCTCTCCCAGCGATGTTCACAGGGCAGGTGTTTAGCTGGAGTCCAACCAGGAAACAGAAACGACTCGATGTATTAACACCCAGGAATCTGCTATAGGGCACTGGTTCCAGGGGAGCTGAGAAGGCAAACGGGGACAGGGAGGGACACAGAGGCCAGCAAGACAGGAATCCCCACCAGGCCTAGGAGGGAAGGGTCCCGGAGGAAGCAGGGTTATCAGAACCCTGGGTGGGTTGCCGGGGGCAGCTAGGACAGGGCCACCTGTCTGCCAGGAGCTGGAGTCCCAAACAAAGCAGAGTGCTGCAAGGAATGCCAGGGGAGACTCAGAGATGGGGGCACACCCCGGCTTCCCTCTCTTTCCCACCCGCCGGTGCCTCCCATCAGCCACGCTCAGCCCGAGTCCAGCTGCCTCAGAGCCTGAGAAACCAGGAAGACAGCCATCTGCGATCTAGGACAGAGCAGGGGAAGGCCAAGGAAAGGATCAGAGAGGGAACAGCCCAGGAATGGCACAGGGGGTCCGGACGGTAGCCTGAAGCCACAAAGCAGGCGGGTGGGGGGCCCGGAGCCCCTCGTCCTTCCTTCCTTCCTGCCCCGCGCCAAGGACTCAGCCCACAGGGATGGACAGCAGCAGCTGGCCCCTACCAGCGCCCTGTGCCTTGCTGATAAATGCCAGGGAGCTCCCACGCCCAGCCTGATCCATCAAGCTCCCTGTGGCAGGTTGCAGGGCCAGAGACCTTGCTCATCAGGAGCTTAATCTCTCAGACAAAGAGCAGAAATGCGGCCCGAGCCGTGGACACATATAACACACCAAGGGCAGTTTCCAGCCGTCTGAGTCAGAGCCCCGCAGCTCCTGCCAGGAGCGGAGAGGGAGCCTGTCTTTGGTCTTCCCTCCTCCGACGTCTCTGAGGAGATGGAGGGAGGCCTGGAAAGGAAACCAGAGCTTTTTCAGGCCTTTCCCTGCCCTCCTGTCTTGTTCCTCTCTGCTTAACCTAGCCTGGCCCAAGCCTTTTCTTTCTCCCTCCCGCCCTTCCTTCCTCGACAAGAATCGAAAGCCTCCGAGGCATCACTCGTTCTGCGGGGAACCATGAATTCAGCAGTGAGCAAGACAGGCAAGGTGGTCCCTGCCTCCACCGTGCTTGCACACAGGGTTTCCAGAACCTTCCTCAACTGCCCCCACCCCACCCTGCTACTTCCAGAAGGAGCTGAGACCCAGGCCACCCACGGACCCAGTACAGGCCTTCTTTCCCCTGAACCCCTTTCCTGGAAGGAGGAGGTCGGAGAAGGGGGTGGGTGGGGAGGCCCTGGACTCAGAGGGCTGTGATTGGCTGCCACCAGGCTGACAGACAGCGGAAGAGACCAATGCAGATGGACAGGTGGCCAGAGTGACAGTCAACCCAGCATCGGCGGCGACGCCCCGGCGGGTCCCGGCGGCCCGCCCCCAGCCCTCCCGTCTGGAGCGCAGCCCTAAATCTCTCTGACATAAAATATCGTCGGAGAGCCGCAGCACGGAGAGATTAAAAAACAATAAAGAGAAAGCGAAACTCTCGACTATAATTACCAGCCTCTAGCCGGCAGCAGCAAAGACGCACTAAAATTTTAATAGGAACCACTGCATTTAATTTAACGACACATTTTTTCAATTACCAGAATAATTGTTTTATTCATAAAATGAGTTTCAATAAAGAGGGTCATTTTCCTTTGTTTTTATTATTCATTTGTGCAACATATTTGAGATAGGATTCCCTCATGTGAAGGCAGCTTGGAGGGGACCCGTGACATCTGTGTCATGAGTGAAAGTCGGAGGGGGCAGGGGGCCCCCCGGAAGGGTGGGCGTCCACGCAGTCCACAGTCCAGGTCATGGCTGAGTGTGCTCCTCCAGGACATCAACCTCTGCCCCCTGCCCCCCATCCCCACACCGGAGAACCTCCTGAACGCACTGAAGTTCACTGTCACCAGACCCCTCTGACCTCTCCAGCCATACCCACCACTCACAATTTACTGAGCTCCCTGTGGCCACTGGGAAGGATCCAAAAAATCACACTCCTAAACTGTGAGACAGCCAGAGCCCAGGGCCACTTGGAGGAGAGGGAGGAAGTGAGCAAAGAGAGTAAGTTAAAACAGCCTGTTGGTGGGAAATTGAGAGCCCCCGGGCCTCCGTTCCTGCCCTCCCAGCATCTGATCAGATGACTGCAATGACCATCACTTCCTGGGTGCTAAGCCCATCCTAACCAGATTAACCTCCCAGCACATAGCAAAGCAGGAGCTGTTGTTCCACCCACTTCAGATACGAGAAACCGAGGCTCAAAGAGAGGAAGCTCCCTGTCCCAGATCTCCCTGGGAGGATGTGGGGACAGGATCTGAACCCGGCCAGGCTGACCGCAGAGCTTACACGGGATGCTACGTACGACGGCAGCTGGCCAGCTGGCCTCGAGGTAGGTTGCTTCTCAGAGTGCCCTCTGCGACTTCATCTTTGAATCAAGTCGTTTGCACTTCTCTCTCTGGCTTCGTTTACACTGCACTCTAAGCTCTCTCCCAGGCAAGCTCTCAGCTCGAGAGCCCTCACCCCGATCCTCCGGCTGGCACTCAGAGATAGCGCCAGCTCTCAGGCCAGAGCAGACGGTCCAAGCCTCACGCTGCTCCCAGGGAGGGATGGATGGATGCAGGTCAGTGTGGAGGCCGCTGTGGGGGCTGGGAGAGAAGGATCGGGGGAGCTCTGGGGTACCCCACTCTGGGCATGGAGGTGATGCTGAGCATGGAAACACGCTTGGTTGTCAGTTCATTCTGAACCCCATTAGAGCAAGGAACCAGTGGTGGGAACCCTCGGCTGCCTCCATATGGAAATTGACATTGATGAACCAATGTCCATGTCAAGGCCTTCAAACACATGTTACCTATTAGTCCCCATGGCTACCTTGGAAACTGGGTATTATTATCCCTGAGTTAATGACGGAAAACTGAGGGCCCAAGAGGTCAAACAAGTTTTGTCCAGGACCATGCCATGCACGGGACTTCCCTGGTGGTCCAGTAGTTGAGAATCTGCCTTTCACTACAGGGGACACAGGTTTGATCACTGTTCAGGGAGCTGAGGTCCCACACGCCACCAGGGAACTGAACCCACGTGCGCAGTGAGAGAAGCCAGCAAGGCACGACTAGAGACAGGCCCCCACGTACCACACCCAGGGCAAGCCCCGAAGGCTGGGGGCCTTGCCCTGGTCGAAGGCAGGGGGTAGCACATCCCAGGCGGGGACGACAGCTCTTGCGAAGGTGCGGCAGGTGGATGGAGCCCACGGCCTGGAGCGGGTGCGTGCCGGGAGCTCGCCATCAGACCCTGGACTCATGCGGCCTGTCGCCTCCTCTGTCCCCTGAGCCAAGTGCAGGAGAGGAGGAGCCCTCCCATGGACGCCTATCTCGGCCAGGTCCCTGCCCTGGGCCGCGGGGGAACTCGGAGGTCGAGTCCAAGCCCCAGCCCTGCCACTGGGCGAGCACCGGGGCTGGCCTGAATCTCTCATTCTCTCCCTTTGCACCTCAAAGCCTGGAGCTCAGATGGAGTGGGGGGTTGAGGAAGGGCCGAGGTGAGGCGGGGGACTGGGAGTGGGGCTGCCAGGCACCAAGATCACATAAGCAGCAGATGTCGGTGGATTAGCGGCTCTGCCTCCAAAGCTGCCGGAGCCACTTAATATTCTGCAGACGGATCGCTTCCCTTTCATAAAAAGCAAACATGGAATTGAAATGCCGCAGACTCCAAACACCTGGGGAGGGCTGGAGGCTGGAAGCCGTGAATCTGGGGGGAGGCGTCCGGGGAAGGAGATGCAAGGATGGGAGGGATGGGGTGTGGGCCTCCCTGCTGGCCAAAGAGTGCCAGTCCCCCCAGAAGGGGAGCTTCGGGGGTGCCTCAGCCCTGGGTTTCTGAGGCTCCCAGGAAATACCCAGGACTTTGGAGGGCATTGCCTGGGGGGCAGGGGTGGCTCGG
>SJXQ01008881.1:715149-726009 GCA_006408695.1 Aepyceros melampus | reverse complement strand
TCAACGATCTGTTTGAGCGAGAGGGAAACACTGCGTGCACTGCAGCCGCTCACTCAGCCTGTCTAGGAGCAGTTATTTAGTGCCGACGACATGCTTGTTAGCGGCCAGCGGCTTTATGGTGGGGCTCTGTATTTCCAGGCCACCAGAAATGCACACTCCAGCCGGGAGAGATTAAGATTAGCACACTCGAGTGCACACATGCACACACGCCTAGAGGATAAGCCAGCATCTCTTTTGAGGTGAGAGTTGTAGGTGCTCGGTGCATTTAAAGACGGAACGGAAGTGAGGGAGGCCCCGAGGGAGAGCTGAGCCTGGAGGGGAGGCTCAGATTTGTGGAATTGGGGAAGGGAGGCCAGTGAAACAGGAGGAGCACGGGGCAATGAACGGGGCCTTGAAACAGACAGAGGTCACGCTTATCATTCACTAGTGGTGTGGGCAAGTCCCTTCTACCTCAAGCCTCAGTTTCCTAATCTGGGAAGTGAGGGCATTGCCACCTGCTGCACAGCAAAGGGTGGGGATGAAACAGGGAGTCATGGAAGAGCTCTGTTCACGGTGCTGTTTCTTTATCAGCCCTGAAAGTGTGAGTCGCTCAGTCACGTCCAACCCTGTGTGACCCCGTGCACTGCAGCCCACCGTCAGCCCTGACACCGGGTTAATTTCTGTCTGGTCATCAGAGACTGAAACCTCACTGGCCTGAGGTGTCTGGGCTGTAACAGAGCCGTCCCCAGCCGGCAGGGCAGAGCAGCTGGTTCGCTCTGAGCAGCCCTGCAGAGCCAGTGCGGCTGCAGGTGTCACAGAGGTGCTAAGTGCCATTAGCACCTAATTATATCTGTGTCCTTGCACTTGTAATCAGGTGAACTCAATAGGGGCTGGAGAGGGGGCAGCCTTAAAGAGAAAGCAGCCAGTTACTGGCCACAAATGTCTGCAAACACATTCACTCCTCTCTGGAATGTGGCCTCTTCCAAAGGTCCAGGGGCCTGAGGGGAGCCAAGTGCACAGATAGGATGCCGCCAATTACAGACCTCGAAAGTGGGGGCCACCCAGCATCTTGGCTCCACAGGAAACAGGGAAGCAACGGGGTCCGTTCAGAAAGGGAGGGCGTTTGATGAAAGAGGACATTTAGCAAGACGGCTGAGACAGCTGTCTGTAGGATGGATGGAGAGGAAAGGCCAGATCAGAGGGGTCAGCTTGGAGGCTCTTAGTGGAATCCAGGCGTGAGCGGCTGTGGGAGGCTGCCAGGGGTGTGTGAGAACGGACAGCCTGGCAAGTGATACCCCCATCCCAGCATCCGCTTCCTGGGTTGGAGAAGATGCCCCAAGGCCCGCGGGTCGCTCAAGACACACACCAAGGATTCAACATGCCCCGTCTGTGGTAGAGAATGGCTCACTCTGCCCCTTCAGACTCTGGACTGTTAGACCTGGAATTCTCAACAGCTCAAAGCTTCAGAAAATAAGGATCTAAAAATCTCAGGAGCCAGAAGCCTGGCCAGATCTGCCCTTCCCCCAGCTGGCCGCCTTGCTAGGTGATTCCTTGCCTGCTAGCAGCTGGTTCTTACTGCTCCTGATGTGGGGGTCACATCCAGAGGGCAGGGCAGAGGTCCTCTGAGGTCAGGAGAGTCCACAGGGGACTAGGGATGGTTGGGGCACTGCACCTGGGGAGACAGAGCCGGGTCTTTGGCACTCAGCCCCGTCTCTGGGTTAACAGGACACCCAGTGAAATGCCAGCCCCTGGACTGTTAGAGCTGGGTTTTCAACAGGCCAAACCTGCAGGAGGGACTTCCCTGGTGGTCCAGTGGTCAGATTCTGGGCTTCCACTGCAGGGAGCACAAGTCCGATCCCTGGTCGGGAACTAAGATCCAACGTGCAGCATGGTACGGCCAAAAGAAAAAGTGAAGAGAAACTTGCAAGAAATGTAGCATATATACTTGTGACTGACGCGTGGGACAGACTTACACTGAGAGAGGGTCCTTGTCTGTCTGAGATTTACGTTTGCCCGGGCATCCTGTATCACAGCCGGGACGCTCTGCACCTGGAGATACCGGCTGGCAGGACCTAGACAGGGGAAGGGAGCACTGACAGCCTGGGGCCCCACCGGCCCTCCACGTGGCTGAGGCCGCTCACCTGTGGCACGGGGGCAGATCGGAGGACAGCGACCGCACGGCCGTCAGGAACACTTGTGGGTGACAAGCACCGAGCGCTAAGAAGCGAAGTGGGGCTGGAAGCAACGCAGCTGCTGTTCAGCTGGAGAGCGGAGGCCTCCAGCAGCACCCTCAGCCTCTGCGGACACAGGGCGAACGCCACTCGCGGGCCAGCCTGTTTCTTGCCTGGGAAAGGAGGGAGTTGATTCCCACGGCCACTACTTAAAATCTAATGATTCTAGGGGCCTGATCTGTCAGGAAGGATGCATTCGGGGAACCGTGGCTTGTCCCACCAAGAGCTCTTTAGCACAAAAGGGAAAAGTAATCCACAGCCAGAAAACAGGACTGTGTCCTGCAGCCCACAGACATGATGCCTCCCTGACCTTAGCACCACGTACCGCTTGGAACCATCAGGGCCGTGCTGTCCTCCTCACGGCGGAATCAGAGGCTGGGGCTACACGATGTTCACCTGTGCCTGCCGGCAAGACTGCTGCTGCCGCGGTCCAGTCGCCAAGTCACGTCGTACTTGTGTGACCCCCTGGACTGGAGCCCACCAGGCTCCTCTGACAATGGGATTTCCCAGGCAAGAATACTGGAGTGGGCTGCCATTTCCTTCTCCGGGGGCTCTTCCCAAACCAGGGATCGAACCCAAGTCTCCTGCGTTGGCAGGTGGCTTCTTTACCACTGAGCCACCTGGGAGGCCCTGCAGGCAGGATTATACCTGCACAGTTAGAATGTGTAAGAGCAGGTTTTATGGGGATAATAAAAATAAAGATGATCAGAATGGGGTCAGAACCCATCTGAAGAGGGGGCAGCGGGGGAAAGAGACAGTGGCTTTTCTATTTTTCAGGCAGGCCAGCTCGTGGAGCATGTGATGGTGCCCTCCCGTCATCTCCAGACCCCTATTAGCACCTCCAGCCATCTGTCTCACCAGCATCCTGCCTGGTTAGCCCGCCTGCGGAACTGCGACTGTCTGGAGTCTAACCAGGGCGTGCCTGGAGCCGAGCTTCAGAGGGAAGAAGGGCGGAGAGGGCAGGGCAGGGCGGCTGACCGAGGGCGAGGCCGGCTCACCGGGGATGCACAGGTAAGGAAGAAAGGCTGTCTGGATGGGCAGGCACGCCCTGCTGGCTTCCGGCCTGTCCCCCTCCAGAACGAGGGCCCGCCGTGTGCCCGCATGACACCACGCGCCTGGGGGAAGGAACGGAATGAGGGGTCAGGGACTCGTGGCCCATCTGCAAGGCCTTTTCCCTGTATTTCCAGGTGTTAGAAACCTCTGCTCGCAGGAACAGTGTTTGCAGCACATGGGGCAGGGTGGGGGGCGGCGGTGTCCACTGAACAGTGATTTGCTGGGTCCTGCAAGGGTGATGTGGGAAGGGGGCTTGGAGCCCCGCTGGGCAACGTGCTCATTCTAGGGTGGATGGTGAGAGGCCCAGGCAGGCTTCCCTGAGCTGTCAGAATCCTAGTGTCCTGCACGACCGGCCCCTCTCCTGCTCTCCCCCGGGCACAGAATGGACGCCTCCTCCAGGTTGTCCCTCAGCAGGAGGGTGGCCCCATCCTGTCCTCCACCAGGTGCATGCCACCTGGGGCGAAGGCGGAGCTCTGCAGGTCCCTCCGCAGCCTGCAGGAGCATCCACAAAGGCAGGGACCCAAACGCCTCCACTCTCCAAGGTGCCCCAGCCCTCGGCCACACTTGTGGCCACAATTGCAACTTTCCTCCTCAAGAAGCAGGCAAGCTCCACCCAAGGGAACGAGGATGGTGGGTCAAGGGGAGCAGAAGGCTTCCCCTCCAAGGCCAGGGGGCTACAGGGGGCTGGGTGGCATCTGCTTTTCGGGCACCTGGGGAGGACGGTGGTGGCTCAGGACCCCTGCTCCCCGGCACCTCCTAGGCTTGCCCGAGGCGGGACACCCAGCTCGGAAGGACCAGAGGCTTGGGGAGGGGCAGATGGCAGCCCAGTGGAACCTCTTCTCTGCAGCACGCCCCCGCCAACCTGTGCCACCCGCGTGATGCCTCTGATCAGATCTGGGCTTTCTTACACACAGTAATCGGATCACAGGAGGTGTTAACTGGATTAGGCAGAAGGCTTCCAAGAGACACGGGTGGGAAGTGGCTGTTACAGGTCTCGGGGGCCTGGGCACGTGATGAGAGCTGGTTTCTAGCCCTGACCTCCCCTCTCCTTGCCCCTCTTCCTGGGCCGGGCAGGGTGAAGGGGCACACAGAGGGGGTTTGGAGCTGGCCCTGGCTCCTCAGCCTTCTTCTTTTAATTAATTAATGTATTTATTTATTGTTGGCTGCGCTGGGGCTTCAGTGCTGCACACGGACTTTTTCTGGTTGTGGTGAGTGGAGGCTACTCTCTAATTTCGGGGCGCGGGCTTCTCATTGCGGTGGCTTTTCTTGTTGGGGTGCACAGGCTCAGTTGCCCCACAGCATGTGGGATCTTAGTTCCCAGACCAAGGACCGAACCCGTGTCCCCTGCATTGGCAGGTAGACTCTTTACCCCTGGACCATCAGAGAAGTCCCAGCCCTTTTCTTAATGAGTCTCCATCACCTCCCTTACCCACCCGGGTCCTGTCTCAATGCCCTTCCATCTTGGAGCACACAGACCATGTAGACACTTTGCTTTAATCTCCTTTAACTTCCATGGGGAATCTACAAGGTGGGTCTCAGCACACCCATTGAACAGAAGGAAAAACAGGGGCTTAGAGGTTTAGGAAATGACCTTGAACTCAAGGTTAATCAGTGATGAGTTTCAGATCCCAATCCAGGCCTCCCTGCTTTTATTTCCATCTCAAAAACCATCTCCCTAAACCTAGTCACAGCCAACCCTTCCCCCCCAACCCTAACCCAACTTCTGGGTGCCAGCCGCGGACTGTCCACCCTCTCCAGCCTCTGAGGCTGAATGCTGGACAGGGAGCAGGCAGAACTCGTATAGATCTGTGGGCTCCAGAGAGCGGTCAGACACTGCCCAGTGCCCATGCCCAGCCCTCTCCGGCTGGAGCGTGGCCTTGCTGACCAGCACCAGAGGGCCTGAGTTACACGGCCTGTCATCAGGCTGCGCTGGATCGGATGCCGTGAGGGTCCCCCTCCACATACTCTTCCCTTCTGCTTTATCCCCCCTCCTCCCCCACCGAAGCAACTTAGCAGCATCTAATACATACGAACTGTACTTCTCCTCCTCTTTCTTCTGAGGTCATAGGAGGAGGGGTGTCTGGGGTATAGGTGGGCCACATCAATATATTTCACCATCCTACCACTGTACATATAAGATTGTCTCAAAATATAAGAACGTCTTATTACTTAAAATACTGACCACTTCAGAATTCTAATTTCTTCGCTGTTATACTGAAAATGTCTTAACGCACTTTCTCTCATTTTATTAGAGTTGATTTATATCGTATTAGTTTCATGTGTTCAACAGAGATGCAAGAAGCCTCTAGAAGCTGAAAAAGGACAAGAAAACAGATTCTCTCCACAGCCTCCAGAAAGGAGCACAGTGCCCCGACACCTCGATTTCACTCAGTGAGAGCTGTGCCACCTTTCTAACCACCAGAATTGTATGATAATAAAATTCTGCTGTTTTAACTAAAAAAAAAAAACCTTAATTATCTATCCTGTTGGTTATCTCTGGATCAGAAGGTAAATCCCATGAGAGCAAAGAGGTTTGCCTGTTTCTTTTTTTTCTACGACCGGCGGGATCCTCAGCTCCCGGAATAGAGCCTGGGCTCTGGTGGGTGTTCAGTGAGCGTTTGTTGAATGAATGAAGCTGCAGGAGGGGGAAGGGGCCTGAGACGGAGCGGGGAGGACGCACCTGCACTTGTGCCAAGGGGCGAGAAGGCGGTGCGCTGTGTGGGAAGCAGGCCTTGGGCACAGGAAGGGCTGTGCGCGTGTTGGGGAGCTGGGGGGTGGTCGTGGCTGCAGCCTGAACGAGATACCCTGGCCATGTGACTTTCAGACACGCAAAGCAGGTGTGTGTG
The DNA here is from genome assembly GCA_006408695.1 of Aepyceros melampus. Classification (NCBI taxonomy): domain Eukaryota; kingdom Metazoa; phylum Chordata; class Mammalia; order Artiodactyla; family Bovidae; genus Aepyceros; species Aepyceros melampus. The sequence goes on along the minus strand of SJXQ01008881.1, from coordinate 719,900 downwards.
AGGCAGGAGGTGGGGGAGGTGGGGCCGCAGGCCCGCGTGAGCAGCAGGGCGTCCCTACCCTCTGCTCTGTGATTCTCCCGCCCTCCGGCTCCTGATGGAGGGTGAACCCAGAGGACCCCCGGGCACGGCATCAGAGCACCCCCCGAGGCTCCCGGGAGTGGGGGACAGGGCCAGGAATGCCTGCTCTGCATCAGCGGCCACACATGTGGCCCTCAGCCCCGCGTATGACAGGCCACACAAGGACATGGCCGGGGCAGGCTCGAGAGGCTCAGGGGAGTGGCCGGCACCCCAAGCTGCTTCCTGATGAGTGTGGGGTCCTGGGAACGCGGCCTGGGGCCTGGGCCAGCCCAGATGGCCCCAGCTGCTCCCCACAGCCCCAGGGACGGGCTGGAAGCTGGAGCTGCCACTGTTGAGGGACCAGAGGCATTCCGGGGAAGAGCTGGCTGGGGGCAGTGTCCATGCAGGCCTGACCTTGCCCACCACCCTCCCTGCCCCTTCCCAGGCCCTGGCCAGGGCCTGTCCTCCTGGAATGCAGGGAGGCAGCCGAGAGGGCAGGGAGGGGCCAGGGAACCAAGTGGGGTGTCGGGGGAGGGGCAGGCCCCATCCTGTCCCCATCCTGCTGCCAAGCAGCCTGAGGGCGTCACAAACACGGTCCGGGAGCGCTGACCAGGAAACCCTTGAGACACAATATTGCAGACATCAGAAACACTGGCCTTTGGGATTAGCGGGGAGGAGCCCATGACCCGGAGGGCCTCTCAGCTTCACGTCCCAGACAGGCGTCCCCACACCACCCGCTGCCCGTCCTGACACGCTTGGCCTGTTCTGGGCAAGTATGCAACGTCGGGTGGCCTGGCCGGAGGCAGTGAGAGGTCTGCAGCACAGGCGGCCTGTGGGGCTCTGAAATGGATCCACAAGGCAACCTGGAGTGCCAAGGGGGCTGGAGCCAGGGCCCACGGCTGGAGTCGGGGGGCGCATGGAGGCCTTGGCAGCCTGACAGCGTGATCTGGGATCAGCATGGGGTTGGGGGTGTCTGGGTCTCGTCCTTCTCTGACTCCTAGCTGGGTGACCTGGAGAGGTTGCAGGGTGTGGTATGCAAGTCCAATGGCGTTCCACACCAGGCCTAGAGACCTGGGACAGGTCACTTCCCTCAACCTCGTAAGCCTCAGTTTCCTTACCTGTAAAATAGGTTGGCAGGAATAGGAAGTGAGGTCGCATCCCTATCCGAGTGAGCTGCCTGTATCTGTGCACGTTTGTCTATTCCACCTCTGCGGGTACTGGCTGGTGGATGGTGGGTCTGGTTCGTGCAGTGCGGGGTCTGGAGCCTGTGGCCACCTCCCCTCCCAGCAGCTCTCAACACTCAGTGAGGCCACCCCAACTCTGATGGCCCTGCTCCCACAGGAGATGGGCAAGGACAGGGATGGGGGACAAGGACAGGGGCAGGTGCCAGCCTCCTTCGACCCTCCTGCCGCTACTCTGATCGGCCCTTGGCCTCTACAGCCTCCCCGTGGCAGGTCCCTGGGGATGGCTCCCCGTCATCGCCTGGCACCGACTCAGCAGAGGAGGGAGATGAGAGGGGTGGAGCAAGAGGGGCGACCTTGGATCAGAGGCTGCCGTCTGCCTCCCTCCATCCCCAGCCCAGGAACACACGGAGGGCCCTGACCACTTCCTCCGGGGCCCTAGTGGGCAGCTGGAAGCCCAGGGACCGTCTCCTACCTCTATTAGGCACTTGGTCCACACCTGGACTCAGCTCACCTCTGCCCGTGCCTGCCAATAGCCAGGCTGCTCCTCCGCTTGCCTGCATTTCCTTTACCTTGAATGCTCCTGACTTTTGAATACCTTCTGCTCTTGCCTGCCTGCCCCAGGGCTGCAGAGGGAAGACTCTCCCTGACTCTGGCCACCCTGGACCTCCCTGCCTGGCACGGGCCTCTGGCCACCCTGGACCTCCCTGCCTGGCACGGGCCTCTGGCCACACCCACTGCTGACTCGGGAGGAGCGGACCAGGTGGAAGAGGAGAGCCTGATGCTGCGAGATTTCTGGGCTGAGATTCAGGAGGCCCGCTGTCAAGTCCAGCCTAGCCACTTACAACTTCTGTGGGCAAGGTATTTCACTTCTGAGACCTCAGTTTTGTAAAACAGGGGTGCATAATATTTGCTTATGGGACTTTTGGGGATGACGTATGGGAACTGGCTGGCATAGAGAAGGCACAGGATCCCTGGGGCCATGGACATCGCAGGCCGCGCCACTCATCCGGGCTCTCAAGCCCCACCCAGCAGTAGCCATGTGCATTATATAAAGGCCTGAGTGTGCGCGCCTAGTCGCTGAGTCATAGCTGACTCTTTGCAACCCCGTGGGCTATAGCCTACCATGCCCCTCCGTCCATGGGCTTTACCAGGCAAGAATTCTTGAGGGGGTTGCCATTTCCTTCTCCAGGGGATCTTCCCAACCCAGAGTCTAACCCACATCTCTTGCGTGTCCTGCACTGGCAGGCGGGTTCTTTACCACTGTTGCCACCTGGGAAGCCCACATGGAGGTCGGCCTTGTCTGTCTCTGAGATTACGGCGGGAACCTCTGCACGTTCACTGGCGTGTCCCCCTTGCACCCTGTGCTCACTGATTTGTTCCTGGGCTACCCCTGTGGGGTAAATCTCCTTTTCAGCTTCAACACATGAGAAAACAGAGGCTCAGTGGGCTTGGGTCACTGCTCTGAGACCACGGGGTCAGTTGGTGGCCGAAGTGAAGAGGTGCTCACAGGTGCCCCGAGTCCAGGCCTTTTCTCAGCACGTCTCTCCAGGGGGAGGTGCCGGGGGTCCCCCTTCCCCAACACCAGTCACCACCAACGTGCATGCCATCTGCCAGCATCACTCTTTGGAAACCGACTGAGCACGTGTGGGTGTAGGGTTGACAGGGGCTCAGGGGCAGCTGCTGAGGCTGTGGTTGGGGTCAGGGGTCAGTCCCAGCGCCCACCCCCTGCCCTCCTGGGTCAGGCCACTCGGCCAGTGACCTCATGCTGGGCGGCTCGGTCGGCGAGGCCCCCCCAGCAGCCAGCTGGCCGAGGCAGCCCCGTGCGCGAGGGGATTTTAATTGTTTCTTTCCAGCCTTGTTTACGACTCGATAAAATCCATAACACAGAGAGTGCCTGTCCTCCTCGGCTCCCTGCCTCCGCTCGGCTCTCGCTCCCTGGGGACCCAGCTCTGCTCTTTATAGAAACCACTTGCTAAACTGGACCCACTTTAAACCCATAATTGTCAGTAAATGACCCTCCCAGAAAAGAAGCTGCAAGTTAAGTGTGAAGCTCTCATCTGAACATGGATCGATGGCCTCTGCCTTCCCAGGGACTCGACCCTCCTCCTGGGAGCAGAGACCCCCTCCCAGGCCAGCCCCCAAGCCTCCAGTCTATGCCACCCACCCGGGAAGAGGGGAGGGGTCTGGACACGTCATGAGGAGAGGAGGAGACGTGTGTGCCGGCCTGGGCCTGTCACCAACTCTGAGCCCCTGGGTAAGGTGTGTGTGTGTGTGTGTGTGTGTGTGTGGACTGTAGCCCACCAGGCTCCTCTGTCCATGGGATTCTCCAGGCAAGAAAACTGGAGTGGGTTGCCATTTCCTCCTCCAGGGGATCTTCCCGACTCAGGGATCGAAACTGCGCCTCCTGCATTAGCAGGCTGAGTCTTTACCACTGAGCCACCTGGGAAGCCCATAAGCACCTCTCTGGCTGCCCCTTAACACTTATACAGCAAGTAAGTGGATTCAGCATCAGAGGTGTCAGCCTCTTTTTCAAACGTGGTGAACTCTTTTAAGTGAAATTTCAAATAGATCCCCGGTAGATAAGACAGCTGAAAATAGACTTTGCAGGTTAAGGGGCAAGTGAGAAATGGAACCCCCATTCTGAAGGCACCAAACTTCCCCCCTTTTCAGTTTTGGCTGTGCTGGGTCTTTGCCAGGTGCCCCGGCTCAGTTGCCCTGCAGCATATGGGATCTCAGTTCCCTGACCAGGGACTGAACCCGCAACCCCTACCTCGGAAGGAGAGGAATCTTAACCACTGGGCCACCAGGAAGTCCCACCGCCCCTGCTTTTGGGTTCTCCAATTGAAGTCAGGAGCTTCTGGAAGGCTGAGAGGGGCCCGTCCCTCTACGAATCCCCAGTAACATTTAACACGCGTGTGTGGAAGGAGGTGCGGAGACAAGGGACAGAGGGAGAAGGGAAAGAGGCAGGAGAGGGAGGCAAACGCCGGATCCACTTTTTTTTTCCCTCTCACAGAGCTCAGATGGGCTCTTCCATCCCGAACCATCCTCGCCTTCCAGGGACTCAGGACAAAATCAGAGGCCCCTCCAGCGTCCCTTAGCAAGCCCAGCCTGCTCCCGGAACCCAGAGGGCCAAGCCAGCGGTCCCCAGCACGGGGGTGCGGACAGCACACGGACAGCGCCCCACGCCCCGCCCGCCGACGCCATCGATGCATCTCGCACACCTGTGGCTCTCTGCCAGGAGCGAGAAGCTGCTGCTGTGACGAGTAAACCCCCACTGCAAAGGGGCACTCCACTCACAGCCGCCCTCCGTCACGTGCTCTCTACTCCAATGCCCAGCAGCACGTGGGGACCCCTGAGCTTCTCTGGGAGAGGGTCCCTATGCTGGGAGGGGGAAGGATGCCGGTCCCACTCGGCCTGAGCCTCAGCTAGCTGGACCACCCTCCCCCCCACCATCAGAGCCCCCACCTTGCCTTCCCTCCGGGCTGGGAGCTCTGGGTTCCCCTCCAGGAG
>SJXQ01008881.1:702754-714941 GCA_006408695.1 Aepyceros melampus | reverse complement strand
AGGCGGCCGCCTTCTGGGCCAGAGGCCGCATCTGGAACACATCCGCTTCATGAAATTAGTGGCTGTTTCCCAAGCCTCGGTTCCCTTGATCCCTCAAAGGCCTGTTCGTGCTGTTAACAAGGACAGTAATTTGTTCATTAAAAATGGGCCGCCTTCCCCACAGGCCTCCCGGGTGCTGCCGGTCTAGGGGAGGGAGGGCCTGGGGAGGCCCGGGGTCAGAGCCACCCCTCTCCCCTCCTGGCCTTGCTCTGGTCACTCGGCCTCTGACTCCCCGAGTGACTCCAGGCATGCCTGGGACAGCTTGGGGACCCGTCATCAGGCAGCCCCGGCTAACCTCCTTCCACTCTGTGACAGGCCTTTGTGGCCTGAATCAATGCACCCAAATGCATCTGGCATCAAGTCCCCATGCAAACCGCGGCCCATCAGGAGGCATTTATTGTTGTGAGAACACACAGGCCCGCTCAGCCCGTGGCCGCCAGTCCCACCCCACCCCCTGCCCGCGTATCCTTCGCTCGTCCTTGGAGCAGCTCAGATCCGCTAATCCAGGGCGCCCGCTACCGTGACTCCACTCTCAGCCCGAGCAGGGCTGGTCCACCCGGAACAGGGGCCAGAGCCTCGGGGCAGGTACCCACAGGTGACCCATCCAGTCCCTGCACCCTTAGCAATGAGCTGGGTTTAACCACATTGACCTCTTGGGGTGGGGTATGGTGCGAGACACGGTACCCCGAAGCCTTGCTCATCCAGAACCTCAGAACGAGACCTTCTTTGGAAACAGCGTTGCTGCCTCTGTAATCAAGTTGGGATGAAGACACCCCGGCCACTGTGGCTCAGCTGGTGAAGAAGCCGCCTGCAGTGCAGGAGACCTGGGTTCGATCCCTGGGTTGGCAAGATCCCCTGCAGAAGGGAAAGGCTACCCACTCCAGTATTCTGGCCTGGAGAATTCCATGGACTGTACAGTCCATGGGGTCGCAAAGAGTCGGACACGACTGAACGACTTCCACTTTCACCCTGGATCAAGGCGCCCCCAATCCAATCGTGGTGCCCTTCTAAAAAGAAGGGAACCTGGACACAGAGACACACCCAGAGGGAAGGTGGTGAGAGACACGGAGACTCAGGGAAGATGGCCGTGTGGTCACGGAGGTGGAGGTCGGAACAATGCGTCCACAAGCCAGGACTGCTGGGGAGGCATGGAAAGGCTTCTCCCAGGGATTCCAGAAGGAATCAGCCTTGCCAACAGCTTGATTCTGGTCTCCTGAGCTGCTTTCAATTGCCCAGTCTGTGGTGCTCTCAATCCTAAAGGAAAGCAACCCTGAATATTCACTGGAAGGACTGATGCTGAAGCTGAAACTGAGTCCTTCAGCCACCTGATGTGAAGAGCTGACTCGTTGGAAAAGACCCTGATGCTGGGGAAGACTGAAGGCAAGAGGAGACAGGGGTGGCAGAGGATGAGACGGTTGGACAGCATCACCTGCTCAATGGACACGAGTTTGAGCAAGCTCCGGGAGATGGTGGAGGACAGAAGGGCTCGGAGTGCTGTAGTCCATGGGGTCACAAAGAGTCAGACTCCACTTAGCGACTAAAGGACAGCAACACAGCGGTGGGGGCCACAGGGACCTCACACGATGGGCAGTGGGCTGGGCAGGGCGGTGGTCAGTACTGTGGCCACTTGGTTGGGCTAAGAGGCACCCAGACGGCTAGTGGAAGGTCACTGCTGGTGTGCCTGTGAGGCTGCTCCTGAAAGAGATTAGTATTTGGATTGGTGAAACATAGGGCCCTTGCCCATATGGGTGGGCACTGACCACTCTAGGGAGGACCCTGAGAGCCAAAAAGATGGGGGAGCGTAGAGGCCCTTGGTTGAGCTGGATCATCCATTTCCTCCAGTTCTTTTCTCAGACCCCCGGTTCTCAGGCCTCTGGACTTGACCTTGACGTACATGACTGTCCCCCCAGCTTGCCCTGGACTAGACCACCGCCACCGGCGTCCCCAGGCCTGCAGCTTGCGGGGTTTCTCAGCTTCCATAATACCATGAGACAAATCCTCACATAACCTCTTTCTAAATATCTCTATATTTGTTCAGTTGCTAAGTCAAGTCCAACTCTTTGCAACCCCATGGACTATAGCCCACCAGGCTCCTCTGCCCTCCGCTAACTCCCAGATTTTGCTCAAATTCATGTCCATTGAGTCAGTGATACCACCCAACCGTCTCATCCTCTGCCGCCTCCTTCTCCTTGGCCTTCATTCTTTTCTACCACCTGGGTCTTTTCCAACGGATCAGCTCTTCACTCCAGGCGGCCAGAGTATTGGCACTTAGCGTCAGTCCTTCCAATGAGGATTCAGGGTTGATCTCCTTTAGAGTGCGCTGGTCTGATCATGCATACCATCCTATAGCCTCTTGCTTTCATTTCTCTGGAGACCCCAGACCGACACAGGCAGGTTGGGGAAACCGAGGGCTGCGCGTTGGAGTGCTCCGCGCCGGGGTCACAGGTGCAGAGCAGCGGCAGCCCTGGCCCTGGAGTTTCCAGCCCTCTGCCCCCAAGAATCCCTCTGTGAACCCCAGGGAAGAGCACAGCCCCATACTGCAGCCATGCTGTGAAGAGGCAGCCGGGGCTGGACGCCTGAGCATTGGAAGGGCAGGGACCGGCTTCCTCCACGGCATCCCCAGCTCCAAGAACAGCCCTGAAACACAGCCTCTGCGGGAGACCCTGGGCTCTCACCGGTATCTGTGACTTTCCAGCTCGTGCACAGTAGAGGCTAATAACTGAATACACGGGGGCGGCGGCGGGGGAGACTCTAAGCACTTCTATGGAGTTCCTTTGCAAAATTCTCCTTTTGCATGCCAGCTGGAAATGAGGCTGAATGACTTTTCTCCCATTTTCAGTCTTTTAAATCCCAGGAAATCCACACAAGTCGGTCTGTGTTCAGGTCTGGGCACGGCTGTCAAAGACGAATGTTGTTTAAGGCAGAGCTTCTCGCCCTCAGCATGACTGACGGCTTGGGCCGGATCTGTCTTCACGGGGGTCTGTCCTCTGCATCCCTGACCTCTACCCACTAGAAGCCAGGAGGACCACACCCTCCCAAGTCAGGACACTCAGAATTGCCGCCTGTCCAGGGGGTAAGTCACCCTCCCTGAGACCACCGTGTGCCGGCCAGGGTGGGCACAGACATAGAGAGAGCCCAGGCCCTGCCCGTGGGGGCTCCCCTTTTGGGAGAGTAGCAGTTGATGGAACAAGGGTTCTGCATCCCAGGAAAGGGGAGACCACTCTGCCCGGCATCTAGGGGCCTCGCCTGGCAAAGGAGAAGCTTCCCATTGGAGGGAGTATCCAGGCAGAGGCTGGGCCCCTTGTGCCAGAGAGCTCTGTCCTGGAGAGTGGATCTACTCTGCCCCTTGCTGTTTAGCCGCTAAGTTGTGTCTGACTCTTGTGACCCCATGGACTGTAGCCCTCCAGGCTCCTCTGTCCATGGGATTCCCCAGGCAAGAATACTGGAGTGGGTTGCCATTCCCTTTTCCAAGGGATCTTCCAGACCCAGGGATCGAACCTGTGTCTCCTACACTGGCGAGTGGATTCTTTACCATCTGAGCCACCTGGGAAGCCAATGTTCCCTTGCTGCTGTTGCTGCTGCTGAGTTGCTTCAGTCGTGTCAGACTCTGTGCGACCCCATAGACGGCAGCCCACCAGGCTCCCCCGTCCCTGGGATTCTCCAGGCAGGAACAGTGCAGTGGGTTGCCATTTGCTTCTCCAACGCATGAAAATGAAAAGTGAAAGTGAAGTCGCTCAGTCATATCTGACTCTTAGTGACCACATGGACTGCAGCCTTCCAGGCTCCTCCGTCCATGGGATTTTCCAGGCAAGAGTACTGGAGTGGGTGCCATTCCCTTTTCCAGGGGCTCTTCCCAACCCAGGGATCGAATCTGCGTCTCCTGCATTGGCGGGTGGATTTTTTACCATCTGAGCCACCTAGAAGATTCTAAAATACTCTGAGCTCCTACGACACTGATGAGACGGAAAATGACTCTTCTCTGAAAGGGAGCCACCTCTGGGGCCAAAGATGGCCAATGCCCTGGGCTCCTGTGATGCCGCCCCAGGCTGACTGCCTTCCCAGAGTGCCTGGGAGGTTGGGCCCTCCGGGCTTACCCAGAATCTGTAATCAGAGCAGCAGCCACAGTGTTTCATAGTTCCGCACTAGGGACTCTTCAGACATGAGGTCACTATCTCTGCTCCTTGAACCTTCCCTATTAGAGAAGTATTGTTAGTCCCACTTTAAAGAAGAGGAAACCAAAGCCCAGAGAGGTTAAGGAAGTTGCCAGAGGTCATGCAGCTGGTAAGTGGTGGGGATTCCAACTCATGTCTGTCTGGCTCCTAACACAGGCCCTGGCATATCTGGACCCTCTGATGACAACTCCCAACTTGGGACACCTCCTGGGAGAACAGAGCGAGGAATCACGCCGTGACTCTTTTTCACAGGCGCCCCAGGAGAGAGGCGTCAAAGAGGAGGGTGGAGCGCTGAAGGGAGGCCCAGCAGCACCGGGGGCGTCGCTTGGCAGGAGGACAGGGGCTGTCTCGGAGCCCAGGGCCCAGTGGCAGCGGGTCCCCACGATGCCACGCAGAGGGAGCGCCGGCGCGGCCAGCTCCCGGCCACGGCAGTGCTTGTTTCCAGGGCGGCGCCGGGAGTGGTTTCCAGGTGGGGGTCCAAGGAAAGAACGCGCTCACACACGCTCCGTCTCAGGCTGCCTTTGACCGCTGCTCGGGAACAGAAAACCATTCAGCCCTTGCAAGGGGGCCCGCCGGCATGGCGGGCAGCCCACGTTCCCAGGAGGGCGGAAAAGTCAACTCAGAGACGAATGCCCTGTCGGGGCCGGGCCCACTCCACCTTCGCCACATCCTTCAGCGCCTCTCCCAGGGGGACAGAGCTCACACGGGGCCCGGGAAAGGGGACTGCCCGGGGGAGTCACTGACCCCCGACACACGGCATCCCCACAGCACCCAGCATCCTGAGGGCACAGTGGGCAGTGGGCTGGAAGGACCCAGAGGCTGTGGTGGGATCCCCACAGAGACCCGGGGCTGAGGGCAGGGGACAGCCAGGAGGTCTTTGCAAAATGCCAGGCCAGGCGGCCTCACTGAGCAAAGGGAGTGGCTGGGGGAAACGAGAGAGCAGGGCCAGGACCAAGTCTAAGCTGCTGGGTGACAGGTGGGTCTCTCTTGGGGATGGCAGGCATGTGAGGGTAGAACCTTGGGGGCTCCATTTGGTTGAGGGGGTCTTTGCTAAGGGCAGGAGACACTCAAACAGATACATCCAGGCTGTCTGGGGCTCATCACAGACATCTTGGGAGGATCTGTGGGTAGCGGTGCAGTTGGCACAGTGCTGGCATGAACCCTGGGGGTGGGGTGGGGGCACAGAACACTGGCCAACACTCCCATTCAGGGGACATTTAAGGGACCACGGCAGGAGGAGGAGGCCCATAACGGGCCTGGGAAGGACCGTCAGAGAGGCAGCTGGACTCCAGAAAGCCAAGGAGAAGGGAGAGGTCGCCATTGCAACGATGGGCTAGAGCCCAAGGTCACTGAAGGGTCCGGTCCGCTGGGTTTGACGACATGAAGTCAGGGGCAACCTTGACTGGGAAGGTTCAAGGAGGGGCAGAGGTCGGGGGCAGCGAGGGACGTGGGCAAATGCAGGTGGTATTGGCAAGAAGGGGCAGGAGCAGCCAAGAGAAACTAAGGTGCAAGGGACTCAGCAGGCGTGCACTCACGGGAGGGACCCGGCAGGCAGAGAGGAGAAAGGAGGCAGGTGCAGACACGGGGGCGCCTGAGCAGGCGGGCAGGGCGGGCTCCAGGAGCAGGCAGAGGGCCTGGCCTTGACCCCAGGAAACACAGGAGGGGAAGGAGGGGGGGCAGGCGGTCAACGGGGTCCCCTTCTCTTCAGGAAGGCAGGTGGGGCCACCGGTTAAGCAGTGGAGGAGTTGGCAGAGGTGATGACCCAAGGCTCCTGTCCCGGAGTTCCCCACATGCCTTTCCTGAATCGGCCCAGCATCACCTCCCCCAGGAGGATGTCCTTGCTACCTAGCCCTGGATGGCTTTCCCTTCACCCCTCTAAATTCCAGCACTTTACCCGGCATACCTCTACACTGTAGCCGACCACCGGAAGCCGGCTGTGGGCGGGGTGTCTGGGTTCCTCACTAACTCTGAGCCCGTGCTGACAGGTGGCATCCACGGGCACATCCTGTTCCTCCGGGCAGGCCGGGCACACGACAGACACGCCGCATGTTTGTTGAGTGACTTACAGATCTTCTTCGCACTTACACGCTCAGCCTCCCAGGATCAGCCACGTCTGAGAAAGCTGACACTCACCCCCACTTCCCCGCCAACCCAGGGAGGCCACAGAAAAGTGCAGAGTCTGCTGTGTTCCCTCCTGATGTTTAAGGATAAAGAAGAGAAAAATAAAACGCATCCACTTGCACCAAACAAAACGAGGGGGCCTGTGGGAGTGCCAGTGAGATCTAACTAGCGCGATGGGGCTGTGTCGGTTTTCCTTTGCAAACATCCTCCTTACTTGTGGGGCCCTCGAGGTAGGCGGTGTCACGCTTGTTTCTTATTCCTGCTTCGCTTCATGCCTCGACTCCCCACAGGTGGACTCAGGACAAAGGATTGTGCACTCAGAGGCAGCGGCAGGGGTCTGGGAAGCCAACTGAGGCAGCAGCCCCTTGGGGACGTGGGGGCGTGGCAGGGGCCCGAGGGTGGTCCCTGGAGCCCCTCCTCGGAGGTGGGGCAGGAGAGCAGACAGGCGGGAGGGGCCGCCAGCTGGGGTGAAGACCGCTTCGGCTTCCAGCTCTTCACGGCCTGCTGCGCTCCAGGTCCTCTGCTATTTTCCATTCATCATCCCTCACCCCTTACACCAGACTCTGCAGGCGGGGTGGGCTGTTTCCATTTTGCAGAGGAGGCTCAATGAGGTTTTGTAAATTGAGCAACGTGCTGTGGCGGGTAAACGGTCACATTAGGTTCCCAGCCCGGGTTTGGCTCACACCAGAGTTCATTTCCTTTTGGAACGCCACCCTCTAAATCCAGGGGGAATCCAGATTTTCAGTCTGGAGGGCAGAGAGGGGAAAGGGAAAAATCAAAGCCGGGGCAGTCGATTCTCTTATTTGTGGAAACCAAACTGGTCTTTTCATTCTGGAAGCACTCAGGCTGAGGGCCTAGGAAGGAACTGAGGCAAAGACCAGGCCGAGGAGAAGCTTCTCAAGGCCAAGTCTAACAGAGGGGTTCCCAGCTGGTTAGTCGCTCAGTTGAGTTCCACTCATTTGCGACTCCGTGGACTATAGCCTGCCAGGCTCCTCTGTCCATGGGATTTTCCAGGCAAGGATACCAGAATGGGTTGCTATTTCCTGCTCCAAGGGATCGTCCCAACCCAGGGATCGAACCCACGTCTCCCGCGTGGCAGGTGGATTCTTTACTACTGTGCCACCGGGGAAGCGCCTGCGGGGTCCCAGATTGACAGTGAAAAGAAACGTTCCACGCTGCTGTGACCGGAAGCACTGAAACAGCCCAAATGCCGAGGTCCGTGAGGGCCTCCAATATTCAAGGCTCCGACCAGAGCCTGGGGCTAGACGGTGATGGGGACCATCCCTTCCTGCCTGATTCATTCAACACCTTTCCTAGGAGTGGCCTCTCATCCCACATTCTCTGGGAGATGAGATGTGTCCCTGAGAGGCAATTACTGACTCAAGTGCCACATGAGAGGTGGGGACAAGGAGCGATTGCGAGTGCTTTGTGGAATGCTCTAGATCTCGAAGAGGGAGGAGAGGAGTTCTTCCCGCCAGGACGGTCTGGCCGTGAACAAGCCTGAACCAGGAGGCGGTGCTGGGCGGGGGGGGGCACCGGAGGCTCCGGCTCTGAGCAGCTGGCCCACCGTTAGCTATCTTAACTGTTACCTGCCCAGATCCTCATTCATCTATTCATTCAAAGACACGTATGTGTCCAGCGTCTACCGCAGACTAGGCACCGTTCCGGGCATTCGATTCACCTACGCCCTTGGGAAGGTGACTGATGACAGGGATGACGATGAACAATACACACAATAAATAGCTAAGTGATTCGACGTGTTAGAAGGCGAGGCATGGCGTGAAGAGAGAAGGCTGTCAAGCAGGGAGAGGAGGTCTGGGGCGTGGACAGCAGATGCCGGGGGCGGTCACGGTGGCTAGACCCCCCTGAGGAGGTGAGGCCTGACAAGACCCTAAGGATAAGGGCCAAACAGCTCTACTGGGGGTGGAATGTTGAGGGTAGCCAGACCTGCCGGCTCCAAGGTCCTCCAGGGGGCTGCACGGCGCACGTTAGGGGAGCGGCAGCCGGGGAAGAGAACCTGGGGGGCGGGGGTTCCAAAAAGCAGCAGACGCTCCGCTGCAGGGTCTCAGAAGCCACGTCAGGACACTGCAGGCATCTGAGCAGAGGAGAGAGGCTCTGACGCCTGTCTTTTTCTTTTAACAATAGTTTATAACAGGACAGTATCTTAGTCACTGGACCACCAGGGAGGAAAGTCCCTAGAACAGTTTCAGTTCAGTTCAGTCGCTCAGTCGTGTCCGACTCTTTGCGACCCCACGAACCGAAGCACGCCAGGCCTCCCTGTCCATCACCAACTCCCAGACTCCACCCAAACCCATGTCCATTGAGCCGGTGATGCCATCCAACTATATCATCCTCTGTAGTCCCCTTCTCCTCCCACCTTCAATCTTTCCCAGCATCAAGGTCTTTTCAAATGAGTCACTTCGTCCCATCAGGTGGCCAAAGTATTGGGGATTCAGCTTCATCAGTCCTTCCAATGAGTATTCAGGACTGATTTCCTTTAGGATTGACTGGTTGGATCTCCTTGCAGTCCAAGGGACTCTCAAGAGTCTTCTCCAACACCACAGTTCAAAAGCATCAATTCTTTGGTGCTCAGCTTTCTTCACAGTCCAACTCTCACATCCATACATGACCACAGGAAAAACCATAGCCTTGACTAGATGGACCTTAGTTGGCAAAGTAATGTCTCTGCTTTTTAATATGCTGTCAAGGTTGCTCATAATTTTTCTTCCAAGCAAGTGTATTTTAATTTCAAGGCTGCAGTCACCATCTGCAGTGATTTTGGAGCCCTAAAAAATAAAGTCTGACACTGTTTCCACTGTTTCCCCATCTATTTCCCATGAAGTGATGGGACCAGATGGCATGATCTTCGTTTTCTGAATGTTGAGCTTTAAGCCAACTTTTTCACTCTCCTCTTTCACTTTCATCCAGAGGCTCTTCAGTTCCTCTTCACTTTCTGCCGTAAGAATGGTGTCATCTGCATATCTGAGGTTATTGATATTTCTCTCGGCAATCTTGATTCCAGCTTGTGTTTCTTCCAGTCCAGCGTTTCTCATGATGTACTCTGCATAGAAGTTAAATAAGCAGGGTGACAATATACAGCCTTGACGTCCTCCTTTTCCTATTTGGAACCAGTCTGTTGTTCCATGTCCAGTTCTAACTGTTGCTTCCTGACCTGCATACAGATTTCTCAAGAGGCAGGTCAGGTGGTCTGATATTCCCATTTCTTTCAGGATTTTCCAGTTTGTTGTGATCTGCACAGTCAAAGGCTTTGGCACAGTCAACAAAGCACATGTTTTTCTGGAGCTCTCTTGCTTTCAGATGTCAGAAAAGTTGCAAACGCAGAACAGAGAGCTCTGCTCCACCCCAGGCCCCCGGCCTCGCCTACTGTCACCGTGTCACATCCTACGAGACATTTGTCCTCACTAAGGAGCTGGGCCACACGTCGCAGGGAACCAGCCACGCATGCAGGTTTCGACAGCTTTCCCTCCTGTCCCACTGGCTCCAGGATTCCACTCAGCATTTGGTCGCCATGCCTCCTGGGGTTCCTCTGGGCTGTGACGGTTCAGATATCCTTTGTTTCTGAGGGCCTGGACGGTCTGGAGGAATCGTGGTCAGGTATTTTGTGGAAAAGTCCGCCCTTGTGGTTTTGTCTGATGCCTTTTCTCCGGGTCAGGCTGTGGCGATGGGTTTGGGGGAGGGAGGGCCCCAGAGCTGGAGAGCCATGCTCAGCATGTCATGTGGCCCCAGGGGCACACACGTCCCCTGGACGCTATCACTGAGCACGTGGACCTGCGTCACCTGGCTGAGGCGGGCTGTGCCAGGTGAGTGCATGCGAGCTCAGTCGTGTCCGACTCTTTGCCTGCCAGGTTCCTCTGCCTATGGGATTTTCCGGGCAAAAATACTGGAGTGGGTTGCCATTCCCTTCTCCAGGGGATCTTCCCGATCCAGAGATCGAACCCACGTCTCTGATGTCTCCTGTATCGTAGGCAGATTCTTTTGCCACTGAACCACCTGGGAAGCCCCCACCATAAAGTCACTTTTTTCTGTTCCTCTTTCCAGATTTTGCTCTTCAGAAGCAATGGCAGTTAGCACAGCCCAGAAGAAATGAGTCAATTCTATCTGGAAAGAGCCGCTGTAGGTACTGTCTGGTCTGAAGAGGTTACTTCAGCCCCCCAGGGGCAAGATGACTGTGGCCGGGACCGTGGAGCAGCAGAGAAGGTGGTAAGAAGCAGCTGGATTCCTCACATGTCAACGAAAGCTATTAATTTAATCAGATCATCCTACTGGATGAGGCACAGGCGTAAGGCAGAGTGAGGTCAAGGATGGCTCCAGGGTTTTAGCTGTAGACAACCGCCCCTGGGCGCTGCCCTCCCAGGACACTGGGTTGCGGAGAGACAAGGAATTTGGTCTTGGGTGTGCTAGCTGGGGGCTGAGGCAGAGTCAGAGGGAGGAGTCCGGAGCTGGAGAGACAGGTCTGGGCAAGAGGGATACAGGAGTGCATCGTGGGTGCAGAGAAGGGATGAGATCAGCAAGGTGATGAGGACACACGGGGCGAGATGAGTTCCAGAAGGCGCTGACGTCAGAGCTGGGCCAGAAGGAGGAGCCAGTGAGGGACGAGCCGCCCGGAGGCTGAGTCCTGACCACAGGATGTAAGGACCAAGAAGCCACCCCCCACCCCGAGCTCTTAGAATGCTCTGGAGTCATTGCCCTGCAGGGATCCCCAGACATGGTGCTAAAGCCCCCTGAAATTATACCCACAAGTGCTGCCTGCTTGAGCATACACAAGGGTTTTTCTGGGTCTGGAAAGGAAACTCTAAGTTTCATCGGCTCTTCATAAAGCGTTCACGTCCTTTGGACAGAAATTCAAGACGCCCCGAAATGCACCTTGTACGCCCTGCTCCAAGCCCTGAAGTTGCTTGCCCCATCCTAAACAATGCTGTAACGTAGACAATAATCAATTAGCTGTTCTGCTACCGGCCTGAATTTCGTCCCATCGCACGTCCTAAGCGGCTGCAAATCCCAGGGGCAACATGATGCTCCATATCTAGGTCACCCCCCGGGTCTCTAACTCACAGGGCGGCTGAGCTGCTGCTGGGACGCTGATGGCCAGGAGAGCCAACGGCATCCCTAGTTTCCCCAGGGGGGCTGGAGTGAAGCAGGTGGCATGGGCACAGGTGTGTGTTCATGCACAAATGTGTGTGTGAATGTGCATGTCTTCGTGACACGTCTGTGTCAGGGCGTATGGGCACACAGTGTGTGTTCTGTGTGTCCAGGAAGGTCTGGGAGGGCACATGTACACGCATGTGTGTGTCAGATGGGGGGAGGGGAGGGGGACAGGGCCTGCAGTGGAGATGTGGCCCCACCTTTTCAGGATAAACACAAGGATCTGTCAGAAACGTGGTAAAATTCTCCAAAGGACACAAGATCTGCTGCAGGTGTGAATTCTCTATCTTCTGCTCAGACAGAAACTGCATTTTACTAGAAATCACACCCAACCAACGCCATGGTCCCGCCGTGACTACGCACAAGTCCGCTCAGAGCAGCTCTGATGGGGTCAAGGTCAAGGCCAAGGCCTATGTGTGGCATTGGGGTGAGCTCTCGGTTCTCTCCAGCCCCTTCCCCTCAGAGTCGGGGCCCAAAGAGGGGGCTCTGGATCATCTCTGTCCCCCGACACCATGGAAAAGCAAAGACCCCTCACCCAGGTTCAGGCTTCTGGGCTCTGTCTCTCCCTTTTCCTGGCTCTGGGGCTGTGACAGAGGCCAGGCTATGACCCCAGCTTCTCCGGAAACCTTTCTCTGGACCTGACTGGCCCCCCAGCCGACCCACCCACCCTTCTGCCCAGCACTCTCCCCGGG
>SJXQ01008881.1:676685-690767 GCA_006408695.1 Aepyceros melampus | reverse complement strand
GCACATGGAAGGAAGATGGTGGGGGCGGGAGGGGAGGGCGTTCTAGAGCCCTGGAGGCAAACACAAGGGGCCTGAGCCCCAGGGCGTGGGTCCCCAGGGTTTTCCAATGAGTCTGGAAAAAGGCAGCGTTCAGTCCACTGGGGTGGCCTCTTGACTCTGCAGCCCCACTCCGTTTGGGCCTCCCGGGGCCCAACTGACAGGGTCAAGTGCTAGCCAGTAACCAGGGCCCCAGGGGAATCTCCACAAGGCCGTTCAGTACATGAACACTGCCAGGATAAGCTTCTTGAATTTTCAGAATTGATTCTACTGGCCTGTTTTGTGGTCAAGAGGATGGTTGAGCGGGCGCTGTGAGGGTTAAACGCATTAATACACCCGGGGCCCTCAGAACGGAACCTGGTGGCTTTCTATCCATCATGGCTATCACCCAGTTCCAGGGATTCCAAACGCCCTTTCCCATCTCTGCAGTCAGCATGCATCTTACTGCAGACGGAACGGCCACATCTTCTCTGTCCTAGTGGCGCGTAAAATAGCGATGTGTCTTCCAAGTGACGCTCCAGGTTCGACCAAATATGAGACGGTGACAGTGATGACCGTGGTGACCGACATCCCAACTGCGTTTTTTCAGCCCCACCTCCTTGCACGTGAGCTGAGGTCTGGGGTGCTCGAGTGCCCTTTTCCTTGTGGAAACGGGCAGGGAGACCCTAGGTGGCTGGAGAAGGCAGGAGCTTGGGGTCCCCAGGGGAGGCTGGTCTTGGGGGTGAACACAAAAGTCAGAGGCAGAGGTTGCGACCGGCTGGCAGAGTCCATGGCAGGCAGGTCAAGGGCAGGGTTGGGTGGGCAAGGGTGGACCCTCGGTTCCTTAATCCATTCAGTGGGGAAAGGATGCTTCCTCACGGGTTTGTTGAGAGGACCAGTCCATACATATCTGGGTCATGGCAAAGGGTCAGTCCGTGAGACCTCTTGTTATCATGCACTGACTCCAAAAGCAAACTGTCTGGGGGATAAGCCAGCTGCGTGTCTGAGCTGAGAGCTGGGGTGGCAGAAGAGTGCCCGGGCTGAATGTCTGGGGAAAGGGGCTCTAAGAGCTGATGCTCAACCCTGTAAAGGGCTCTTCAGACCCACCGCACTCCAGCAGAACTTGGGGCTTAGGGGAGTCAACGTGAGAGGTGATGCCCCTTCCAAATGCGCACCCCAGGGGCTGACTCTTGACCTCCCCTTTCCCTGGCAGATGCCCTGGCCATGCGGTGCTGTCTGCACCCAGACCCCCCAAACCTGGCCCATTCTGCAGCCCGCCCTCCCTTCCTCCCAAGCCCCAATCCGGCCAATGTGAGCATCCCTGCAGCTCAGGTGGAGCTGAGAAAGAGGGTCCAGAGGAATCATGGTCCTGCCAGAGGCTGGCTTCTCAGTTAGGGTGGCCAAAGTGCTAACATCGGCCACAGAGTGAAGCCTGCAAAAGGCACCTGAAATCCCAACTGCCCAAGCCCCGTGGTTGAGCACACCTCACGCAGTCTCCTGGCCTCAAGTCCTCTGTGGAATTGGTTAGCCCTTGGTAATCTGACTGGGAGGCTCTCTGAGCTGCCCTAGAGTTGTCGCTCATCTGCTGCCCCTTAGGGAGGCTCCAGGACTTAGGGCCAGAGGAGGGATCAGGGGAGGAAGACACACTCTCCCAAATGCAAATGCTCATCACAGGGCTGGACAGACAGACAGGCACGGCCTGTGTTTCCTGCTCCCCTCCTGAAGCTTGCAGAGCTTCCAAGGCTGCCAGAGACAGCTGAGGGAGAGCACCCGGAGGGCGGGGCCGCGGCAGGAAGCCCCTCGAGAATGTGGCCAAGCACAGCCTGACCTCAGTGGTTAAGCCACCTCGAAGGCGTGCATTTGTTCCCTGTTAACGGCTGCTTGGCAACAAGAGGGGTGAAACAAAGCCCCGTGGAGGGTCTCATCAGTCAAGAGAGAGGATCCAGGCTGGAAAAACAGTGAGCCCGTGCATTTGAAGACAACCTGATGGTCTGTGTAGAAAACCTGACGGAATCCACAGAAAAGCGACAGAATCAATCACCGGGTCTGGCCACGTCTCAGAGCTGAGTCAAAATCCACTGTGTGCCTGTATCCTCCAGACAAACCGTTGGGAGTCAAAATTTTAAAAAGCACTGACAACAGCATAAAAAACATGCAATTCTTAGGGATGTATCCGACAGATAATGTACAAAACCTGGGCTGTGAGACCCGCAACATGTTGCTGAGAAGAAATCAAAGCCCTAAACGATGGAAGGGCCGCCCAGGCTCGTGGGCTGGAAAACTCAGTGTGGTCAGATATTGACACCCTTGAACTTGGCCTCTATTATCAATGCAATTCCAACTGGAAGTCCCAGCAGGATTTTAAAAAATCTGATTCCAAAATTCACAGGTAACATTAAGCAAAATGTAAAATGTATATGGCGATGGAAAGGACCTAGAAGAGCCAAAACAACTCTGAAAAAGAACCAAGTGAGAAAGCTGACACTACCTGGTTTCAGGACTTATTACACAGCAGCAGTAACCAAGACCATGTGCTGTTGGGATAAAGACAGACAAATAGAGAAATGAAGCAGAACGGCGTCCAGAAATAGACCCACACGGACAGGGACAAATGGATTTTCAAAGGCACAGAGATAATTCGGTGGCAAAAGGAAAGTTTTCGAAAAACCAAGGCTAGAACAATTGGATATCCGTTTGAAAAAAAGACAAAGATCTATGCAGCAGGCAGAGCGGGTGACCTACGGCACAAGGAAACTCGGTGGAGACTTGGTGATGCTTTTAGGCTTTCTACATGTGTGGAGAACCATCAAGTCGTGCCCTTTAAACAAAAACAAACACCCGAAGTTCCCTCCCACCCCACAAGTCCTCAGCTTCAAGGCCGCCTCCTCCAGGAAGCCTCCGCTGGGGCAGGATTCTCAGTTTCGCCCCTCTGCACACCCCAACCACCTACTTCCCACCTGCACTGATGTCCTTCACACTGGTCTCTACTGGTGACCGCAGGCTTGATGCCCGCACGTGACCAGGAACAACGTGAGAGCCAGGACCAGCCTTACATGTGCTGGACCCCAGGCGCTATGCTTGGCTCACAGTAGGTGCTGGGAAGGCGCTCAAAGGGCAGAGAGAGGCTTTGTGGTCCATGACACACAAGGGTTATGTTGGCGCTTCTAGCCCAAGTTACTTGAGCCAGTGATGACGTCAGCCCTGTCCTTCCTCTCCCTGGAAGGAGGCCTCTGGGCTGGGTTTTTTTTTTTTTTTCTTTTTCTTTTTTTAAAGGAAGGACGTTGGGAGCAAGAGCTTCTGCTGGTGAGAAAAGAAGGAAGGAAGGAGAGGAGGTTCCCGCCTCCCACGGGCAACACGAACTTCACGGGTCCTACTAAGGGAGCTTCACCACCTGCCTCCGCGGGGGAAGCAGGCAGAGCCCATCAGAGCAGACGCGGCTCTGCAAGGCCACCGGTGTGGCATCCGGGTTCCTCACGCCTCCAGGTTAGTCCTAAAGTGTGGTCCCCGGAGCAGCCGCCAGCACATCACCTGGAACCTGCGAGAAGCTCACGTGCCTGGGCCCCAACCTAGATCAGACGCTCTGAGGGGCGGAGCCAGGAGATGGGGCTCCGAGCGAGGCCCCCAGGGGACGCCATCAGGCTCAGGGGAGAGCCCACCGCTCCAGGCCACTCTCTCACTTCCAACAATGGCGCAGCTGACCCCTGGGGCCAGGAAGCACTCCTGAGGGTCCAGGTGCAAGGCACCCCCCCCAAGGCTTTGGTCAGCCTTCCTTCCATCCCCACGTGTCCCATGGCCCCATCTGCGTGTCAGCATCTCAGGGCGCGTCGTTGCTTCAGCTGGGACCCCAGGCTGGGCCCAGAGCCCTCCCACAGCGGAGGCACAGGAGACGTGGAGCCAGGGGCCTGCTCCCGGCACCCCACGGCTGGACATTCAGAGTTCCTGGACAGACAATGGGTCCTCACATCGCAGGCGAGGTGGCCGGCACGGGGGCGCGGACAATGGGCCTGTGTTTCTCCCCCACGCCTTCCTGCAGCCGCTCTCAGCCCGGGCGCTGCGAGGGAGGCTGAACCATCACAGCACAGCGGTGCACCCGACGGGCCCCCAGTGCCGCCGCCCAGCGCCCAGGCCGCGGTCGGGGGCCCCTTATCACACCCTCCCTCTCCCCCTCCCCGGGGCCGAACAATGCTCCTTTTTCCTGAAGGCTTCCGGCCTCTTCTAAGCTCTTCATCCGCCGAGGCCTCAGGAGAAAGGGCTTCAGTGCCAACACCTCTCTCCTTCTCCTCGACGTCCAGCCTGTCTTCCTGGGGTGGGGAGCACCGGCCTCGTCTCGCCCGGGCAGGTCTCTCTTCATTAGTGCAATCACATCAGCAGTGACAGCAGCGTATTTACTGCTGCCCCGACGACAGCCATTTGTCACCCGGTGATGCTCAGCCTGGTAATGAGCTTGGGGCAGAGCTAATGAGAGGCGCCCCCCCCCACCCTCCTGGGCAGCTCTGGCCCCGCGCCGGCCTGCCCGCCGGCTCAGCCCCCTGCCTACAGCGGCTCCACCAGGGCAGGGAGATGGGCTTCGAAACTCAGGGGCCCTGGCCCACTAGGCTGAGCCCGACTGGAGCCGGGCCAAGTCAGCGAGCACCCGCCAGGAGGGGAGACTTCAAGGTCGATGGAGCAGGAAGGCATGAGTGCCCGGCACGGTCTCAGGGCAGGAGTCCTTCCTCCAGTCCAGGGCAGGGAGGGCCAAACAGCTGTGATGGGGAAGGCTGGCTGCCCCCAGGGGAGCCTGGGAGTGCGTGGATGCTCTGGGCTCTGCACCCAGAACCCTGAGGGCTTCACAATGAACTGAGGAGGCAGTGACTGAAACGGGTCTAGAACATTTAGGGCTGCAGGGCCAGGCGTGGGGGCTGGGCATGGGGGCCGGGCTTGGGGGCCGCTGGGATGTAGGTTACACTGTTCCTATTCAGTCCCTCAGTCGTGCCCGACTCTTTGTGGCCCCATGGACTGCGCACGCCAGGCCTCCCTGTCCCTCACGGTCTCCTGAAGTTCGCCCAAGTTCACGTCCACTGCATTGGTGATGCCATCAAGATGCAGATCCCCCTAAGCTCTGCATTTAAAACATAATTTCCTTTATTTACTTGTGCCCATGCTGGGTCTTCATTGCTCTTGGCTCGGGCCTTCTCTAGTTGTGATGAGCGGGGTCTTCACTGCGGTGCTCACGCTTCTCGCCACGGGGACTTCTGTTGGGGAGCACGGCCTCTGGGTTTGCAGGCTTCCATCCTGTGTACACGGGCTCAGCAGCGGCAGCTCGCGGGCTCCGGAGCGCAGGTTCAGTCGCCGTGGCACACAGGCTGAGTTGCCCCTGGCATGTGAGATCGTTCTGGACCGGGGATTGAAACCGTGCCCCCTGCGTTGATAGACAGAGTCTTAACCACTGGGTCATCAGGGAATTCCGCCGAGGCCCTGCTTTGCCAGAGCACCGTTTCTGGTGACTTCGGCTCTCCTGGAAGGTGTATGCATGCGAGTGAGAAAGAGCCCTGGGCAGGGGGCATGGTTACTACAGCTCAGCGCCTCTCACTAGGAGAGTCTTCGGGCCTTCACTGAACACCCGGCTCCCAGCTCTTCTTCGGGCACAGTTACGTGGTGGAGCTGAGGTCTGACGCCTTCAGTGGCTTGTCCACTGAAAATCAAAGGGGGAGGTGCCGGAGGCCCCAGGGAGAGGTCGGGAAACAGGCTCCTGATGATATGGAAGCAAAGGGAGGGCCCCGCAAACACCAAGCACTGACAGCTGAGTCCTCTAGGGACCCAGCAGGCACCAGGCCAGTCACGGCGGGCGGTTACGGTGGCCCGCTGTCGATTACATCTGGGATACAACTGTCTTAGGAGGTGGGTGTGTACTGACAGACACAACGTTACGGAAACACTTCCCCACAGATGGCTGAAATATGTGTGTGTAAGGCATCTTGGACTCTTAACAGATGATCTGACCCGAGAGATCATCTCATTCACGTTTTTCAAAGCCAAGTTTGCCTTCTATCCCCGGGGGTTTCAGGAAGCCAGGGGGCAGATGAGCCACATCTTCCAGCAACATCAATGGGCTTTAAAATACCCTTTGTGTGTTAAAATGAATTCAGAGAGACTGAGGAATAGAATGCAAAATCTCGGGTATTAAAAAAGGAAAAGGTGGTGTGGCTGGTCCCCAGGCGCGCGTCCACTCTCCTCCACCCCTAGAGCCCTTCACGGGAGAGCTTGGAAATGCTGTTCCTATGCCCCCATGCTTTCCCACGGAGGACCCGGGGAACCAGGAGGGGCCCAGCGAGAATGAACCCTGGCCTCCGAGGCCGCATGGCGTCACAAGCCTTCTTCCATCTCTCTATCGTCACTGTTACCCTGCTTCCAGGGGTTAACTTCATTAATGGCGAACAATAATTTATGTCTAACACCTCGCTCCTTGTTGATGAAGGGTTATTATCTAAACTCAAGGAGTTTATAATTAAAGAAATCAGTCACACACACACACACACACACACACACACACACACACGAAGAGATAATTCAGAATCAACAAGACCAAGTGTCAAATGAGACATGTCGGCATCTGAGTGGCTCAGGGGTATTTGGGAAGACGTATTCCAGCCGGAGGGGAAGTGGGGGAGGAGGGAAGGTTGCTGATGGCCTGGAGGGGCAGGGTTGAGGAGAGGGGAGACTGCAGCTGTGCAGAGGGCAGACTGGGGTGGGCTTGGCGGTGGTACCCAGTGGAGGAAGCCACGAGGGCAAATGTCCATCAGTAGGGTGTCGGCGAGGAGAGACACAAGAGGTCCCAGCCTTCCGACCCTACTGTTAAGACCCCCATGGGATGGGGCTTACCTAGCGATCCAGTAGTTAAGACTTTGCTTAGTGTAGGGGGTGTGGGTTCGATCCCCAGTCCCGGAGCTAAGATCCCACATGCCTCGTGGTCAAACAAACCAAAGTAAAACACAAAAAACCAGAAGCGATATTGTAACACATTCAGTGAAGACTTTAAAAATGGTCCACATAGAAAAATCTCAAAAACAAACCAAAAAAACCCAACGTGAGAGCAGATGGGGCCTCTAGAAAGAGGTCTGAGTTTCTCCGAGACAGGCGAGGCCATGCCAGCCTGCAGTCGGGCCCTGGCAGAGCACCCACCCAAGCCGGGGCAGAGCCTGGGGTCACACAAGATGGCTCCCTAATCCCCAAGCAGAGCGGCAAGGTGAGTGAGTCCCGGACGTGGATGTCTCGACAGGATCAAAAGCTGTGAACTAAGGCAGTCAGGGCTTCCCTGGTGGCTCAGACGGTAAAGCGTCTGCCTGCAGTGCGGGAGTGCCGGGTTCAATCCCTGGGTTGGGAAGATCCTCTGGAGAAGGAAATGGCAACTCACTCCAGTACTCTTGCCTGGAAAATCTCATGGATGGAGCCTGGTAGGCCTCAGTCCATGGGGTCGCAAAGAGTCGGACACAACTGAGCGACCTCACTTCACTTCAAGAGGCAGTTAGTTGACCTGCCCTCGCTGTCTCTTACGGACACGTCAAGGGGCCTCGGCAAGTGGCTTCATGTCTCTGAACTTGCTAACAAGATGAGTAACTGAATCCTTCCTGGCCCACACCCTTCATAGGTTGGGATAAAGAGGAAACTGAGGTGCCCGTGAGCGTCGCCTGCAGACAACTGAGTTTCTAGGAAAGGATCCCGTAAAGACACCTACCTCAAGGCCTGAAGAGCCTATAACAGCTCCATATCTGGGTTCTCTGTGGTATATCTGCATGTTATGCTGGAGGCGGGGAATGTCTCAACCAAAGAAATAGATCCCTAACAGTGGAAGCTGAGATGCCAGCTGGCAGGTCTGTGAAAGATAAAGGGAGTGGAGGTATTTGGCGACAGGGCACAAGGTAAACTGCAGCCCCGAAGTGACTTTGTTTCCTTGACACCAAGATGCCAATAATGACACCGCTGTACAACTCACTCAGTGCTGACCATGCACGGAGCTCTGTCCTAAGAGCTTAGCCTGTCTCATTACACCCGGGTACCACCCAGTGAGCCCGGCACAACTGTATCCCCACCGCACAGATGGGAAAGCCGAGGCCCAGGGAGGCTGTGGACCTATCCAGGGCCACGCAAGCAGTGAATGACGGGAAAGTGAATTCAGGGGGTCTTCGTGTCTCAGGCCCCTTATGGGCCCACACTATCCCATCTGGACCCTCTGGAGGCACCTTCTGAACTGCCCCTTGTGCCTCAAAGCAGGAAATAGGACACCTGGGCCAGACTCAGAACTGGCTTCCCTTACCCGGGGACAAGCCCAGGCAGGCAGGTGCCACGGCTCAGCCTCTGGGCAACACAGCCCCCTCCCACAGAGGAGTCTAGGTGTGGGGTGATCCGGGGTCGTGGCTCCAGCAGGCCCCTGAGAGTCTCCGTGTTCACCCCAGAAGCTGAAGTCCTCGAATGGGTTGCACTGCGGCCAGTAATACTTCCTCCTCTTCGGATTATCACATCATCAAAATTTCATCACCCCTCTGGGTCACTAATAGCTTCCTAAATGGATCAAACTTTAATTGCTTCTCTCCTCCACCCCCATTCAGCTTAGAAGACTCTGAAGCTCAGCCACGGGGCAGCCAGTCATGAATACTGCCCAAGGGCCCCTCAGGAGACTCCCCTAACATGTCCAGGTCCTCCCACCCCCTAAGAGGAAGGCCAGGGCAAAGCAGGAGAGGAGGCGAGGGAGGAAGGGGCTGCCTTCCTGAAGGCTCACGTTCTGCCAGCTGACGGAACCAGGGCAGAGGTGAGAGCCAGGAGGGTCAGGAGCAGGAGGAGGAGCTCCCAGGGCGATTTCCAAACTCCACGCCCACCCCGGGACCAGACCCTGCCTGCCAACAGCGCCACGGGCCTGGTACCTCTCATCGGGAAGACATCAGTGAAGGAGACTGTGGAGGCACAGGCCAGCCCGGGCAGTGGAAAGACGCCCCGCAGAGCCCCAGGTTCAAATCCTGACTTCCCAGCTGTGGGGCCTTGGGCGGGTAATCGCTGTGAGACTCAGTTTACCCACACAGCGGAGGTGAAGGAGGGTGGAGGCAGGCCAGGATTGGAACGCACCTGACGTGGAGAAACGGGCACCACGTGTGAGCTGGCCTCCCCTCTGGACATCCCCAGTACGGGGTTTGCTCAGGGTCTCAGTCGTGTCCGCTCTTTGCGACCCCATGGACTGTAACCCACCAGGCCCCTCTGTCCATGGGATTTCCCAGGCAAGAGTACGGGAGTGGGGCGCCACTTCCTATGCCAGGGGATCTTCCCCACCCGGGGACTGAATCCATGTCTCCTGCATTGGCAGGCGGATTCTTTACCACTGTGCCACGCCCCACCTAGGATGGGAAGGAGCAGCCAAATCGCTCTACTCTGGGGAAGAAGCAAGTGAAAGTGAAGCAAGAGGAAGACATGGGAGAAATACGGAGGAAAGATACCACGGGGACGGGGGGGGGGGGGGGAACCTGGAAACAAAATACAACGTGAGATCCAATCTGAAGACCCTTCGGCAGGGCAGACGAAGAAGTGCAAACACAGTTAAATTAGCTTATTAAGTGCCTGTGGTGTGTCAGGCTCCACGCTGAGGGCTCCGCTTGTGCTATCTCATTTACTTCTCCTTGTATTACAAACAAGCCAAAGGGGCTTGAGCGTCTAAGTGACGGAGCGCAAAGTGGCAGAGACTAACCCAGAGTGACAGCGCTGGAACCCAGGCTGGCCCAGTTCCAGGCCACTGGCCACTCCACTCGCCACCTCTCAACAGCATAAGGGAAAAAAAGACAACTCAAAAGGCAGGAAGAAACAGCACTGGCTAGGGCGGCTCAGGGGGGTGCCTGAGGGATGGCCCTGTCTTGGGTTAAGTGACTGCTCTGTATGAAATGCCCTTCTTGAGACCAGTGTCGCCCCTGCGGTTGTGAGGAAGGCTCGCGCGCTGAGATGCTCTTTTTCCAGCACAGGGAAGCCTGCACTCCCCAGCTCCCTTGCCTGGAAAGGACCACTGTGGGGACCACGTGATCAGCTCTGGCCAATGGGCTGCAAGGGGAAGTGAGCCCGACTAGAGCATTTAATCGCAGGTGCAAGTCTTCCCCTCTCACGTATTTCAAAAGGTGCCTCCACGCCTGGATGGGCATTACCCAAGCCTCCTGCCAGTCCTGCCAATATCCTCTGTACAGAAAGATGGAGTTTGGTGACGGGGATTCAGCAAGGACCCAACCCAGAGGGCAGGATGCTCCAGGCAGCTGTACCTGGAGGGCCAGAGGTGGGAAAAGCTGGGAAGAGGGGCGAGGAAGTCGGTTTGATTCCTGGTCAGGGAACTAAGATCCCACATGCCTCATGGCCAAAAAACCAGAACATTAAAAAAAAAACAAAACCAAAACCCAGAAGCAATATTGTAACAAATTCAAGAAAGACTTTAAAACAAACAAACAAAAAAGGATAACCAAAAAAGACCTACTATATAGCACAGGGAACTCTGCTCAACATTAGGTAACAACCTAAGTGGGAAAAGAATTTGAAAAAGAACAGATACCCGTATATATGTAACTGAACCACTTTGCTGTGCACTTACTTGAAACTCTGTACCCCTGGCTCACAGAACCCGATGAGACAAGCCGGGCAGCCCCTGCCTCGCTTTGCCCTGGGACCCTGAGCAGCCCTGGGGGTCTCTTGCTCAGCCTCGCTCACCAGCCTGGCTCACGGGCCCCGCCTTCCGCCCCGAGTGGACAGAACTGGGTGGGAGGCTGAGCAAAGGCTGGGATGTCTCAGCAACCAGGCTCATTTTCCTTTCCATTACAGGCTGCGGGGCCGCCACTGGCCCACTTGTTGCTATTGGCATCCCAAGGCCCCAAATTTATGATGACTCATTCCCCCAGCCTCGGGGCCGTCTGCGGCAACACGCTCCAGGCGGGGCCAGGGTGGAACTCCCACAGGCAGCACCCTCACACCCAGTGTCAATTCCAACTCAGTTTTCCAACTCCCTAAGGGGGGCCCGAGTCAGAGGGAGTGGGGAGGAGGGGAAGGAAAGGGGGTGGTTCCAGTCAATCAGAGGATCCCTGCAAGGGCTAAAAAACCAGTTCCAGGAAGGCTCCCCAGCACAAGGCACCGCTGTCTAACAAGTGGCTTGTTTTGTGACGTAGTGAGCCCCCTGTTGCCAGGGGTATGCAAGTAGAGATCAAATGGCCACTTGCCCCAGGCTTGTGGACAGGGTGGGTCAGTACTGGAAGGTTTTTCGTGTTTCAAGTCAAACGAACTGATCCATGTAAGTCCCAAGGACGAAGAACAAGTTCACTATTACTGTTTAGCTTACAGCCCAACTGTGTTCCGTGGTACAAGATCGAATGCATACCAATATGCAGTTTAACACATTATTTTAAAGTCAGCCCTTCAGGCACTGTTTAAACAGAGAACTGCTGTAAAGGACTTGGCCTCTTTCCCAGCCTCCCTTTCTTGATGGAACAAGGTTGCTGGCCCCTACTTTGGCCTTCCAGCAGAGGACATAAAGGAGAGGCGGTCGATAAATATTTGCTGTACAAATGCATGAAAGGGAGCGTTTCGGAGGCAGGTACAGGCTGCCAGCACGACTCGGTTCTCTGGGTGGGGGTCCTGAGTCTGTCCATCCCAGGTGGGGGCGAGGCTTCTCTGGCCAAGACAAAGGACCAAACTGTGTCACTCATCGAACCACAGCCAGAAACGTTCTAGACTGCCCAGCCGAAGCCCGGGGGTGCAGAGGGCAAGGGCTGCGCAGGGCGGAGAGCCACCTTTCTGGCCCCGGGAGAAAGGAAGGAGGGGAACACCCCCCCTCACCACCACCAGGCCCACCATCACGTGGGCCTCCTGACACATGTCAGCTGAGCCCCAGGCAAGCACGCCACTCGGCCTCGTGGTAATTAGTAAGGAGCCCTGATCAATAAGTTATTTTTTGCTGTCAGTAATTAATAATTACAGCTTAGCCACACCATGTAATTAAACTTTCATCCCGTTCCCTTGAGTGCTGTTGGGCTTTCATTGTGATTACCTCCTAGCACTAAACTTTCTGCCTCCAGAGCCTCCAGGAGCCTCCAGGGCTGCTGGACCTCCTGGTCCTCCACTGCCTGGTTCCCTGAGCTCAGACTCCCCTCCGTGAGCCTTCGGGGCCAGCTGGCTGGGCTGCAGCTTTCAGCCTCTGGACCTCCCTGGGATGTTCCAGTAGCAGTGGTCAAGTCTTCGAGGTACGTGAGACATCTTGCCAGGTGCTAAGATGCAACCACCCTCCAATGCGAGAGCCTGGGAGGCTGGACCAGCACTGCCAGAGGGCCGCTTTGAGTCACAGTGATGTGGCCACAGAGTGAAGTCAGGGAAGGGTCTTGGGTGAGGGAAAGGTATTCAAGGCCTTTTCAGTGGGTGGCCAGGAACCCACTCCTCGTGGTCTCTTGCTGCTGCTGCTGCTGCTGCTAAGTTGCTTCAGTCATGTCCGACTCTGTGATCCCACAGACAGCAGCCCACCAGGCTCCCCCGCCCCTGGGATTCTCCAGGCAAGACCACTGGAGTGGGTTGCCATTGCCTTCTCCGCGTGGTCCCTTGGCTTAGAGTAAAACAATCATGATAACAATAATAACAATCACCCTTTATTAAGCACCTTCTAGGGCTTTCCAGGCGACTCAGTGGTAAAGAACCCATCTCTAATGCAGGAGATGTGGGTTCAACCCCCGGGTCAGGGAGATCTCCTGGAGGAAGAAACAGCAAGCTACTCTAGTATTATTGCCTGGAGAATCCCGTGGACAGAGGAGCGTGGCCAGCCGCGGTCCGTGGGGTTGCAGAAGAGTCGGACTCAACTGAAGGACTAAACAGCAACAATGACAAGCACCTTCTGTGTACCAGGCTCTTGCTGGGAGCCCCCAGGATACCTGGTTCCCGCTTATGGACTCAGCTATTTTTACATATCACTGCGCTTAGTTTTGGAAATGCACAGGACCCTGTGACACTGAGTTTCAGGGGAAATGGTCAAATGGTAGCTTTCAGTATAAACAGGTAACGTTTTCAGGACCTGAAAAAAAAACTAGGCTCAGCGGAGATAAAAGTCTGGCGCTGGCCAGTGAGAGGTTTGTCCCCAGAGAGGAAGACTGCTTGGTTCTCCTCTATATCACGACTGAAGAACGGGGTTCATGGGCTCGAAAGTGACAGACAGGGCCAGAGGCTTTTGATGTACTTAGTCGCTCAATCGTGTCCGAGTCTCTGCAACTCCATGAACTGCAGCCCGCCAGGCTCCTCTTTCCATGGAATTCTCCAGGCAGCTATCCTCAAAGGGTTAACGGCACAAAGAGAGGCAAAGGAGAAACTGTGAACCCCAGAGCAGATAAGAAGCAACCCTGGAGCTCCATGCCTGACCCTCCTAACCCGACACACGAAGCAACAGAGCCCCCAGACCTGGGCTGAGACCAGGTTTCCCCACAATGCCTTGCACGGCCTGCCGCCCAGGCAACAGTGGAAGCAGAGGACCCGATGGAGGCTGGAAACACTCTCTGGGGGCCAGGGAGCACGAACTGCGCGGCGGGGGCCTGGGCAGCCACACTCAGGTGGGCAGCCAACAAGAGAAGTGGGAGAGGGAGTGAATCAGAGACCTTAACTGCTTCTGACGGGCGAGCCCCTCCCATAGGAAGCACGGTACACAAGGCGGCCTGGCCTTCAGCAGGGCGGATGCGAGGGTGCTTGGCCTTAGGTGGGGCTGGACCATGTGTGGAGGTGGGACGTGGAAATGACTCAGTGACATGCAAGGAGAGGCTTCAGCTGCCCTGGGGACTCCTGACAAGCCGGGTCCTGGGTGGGACAAGAACTAGCGAGCCAGCTGCCCAGGGACACCGTGGGGTTACGGGAGTCTGTGCAGTAATTAAGCGGGAAGCATCCAGACAGAGTCCTCCCTGTGTCCTGGCTTTCAGTCAGTAACCCCACCGGCATCTCAGACCAGAGCTGGGGCGTGTCCTAGGGCACGCTGACCTGTTCTTGTTCCGTCAGCCTCACTGTCCTCCCCGGGGCCCTCAGAAGAAGGACCCTGTCCTAGGGTCCACCTCGGCTGCA
>SJXQ01008881.1:632052-669458 GCA_006408695.1 Aepyceros melampus | reverse complement strand
GATGCTCTGGGGTCCTGTCTCAGGCAGCTGGGGCTTCCCTGACCAAATGCCACAGGCTGCGGGCTGGGAAGTCCAAGGTCAAGGGGCTGGTGTAGTCAACTCTTGGGGAAGGCTCTCCCTCTGGCTTGTAGACCCCCACTTTCTCGCTGTGTCTTCATGTCGGGGGGGAGGGGAGGGGGAGGCTGGAGGAAGGGAAAGAGCTCTGGGCTCACTTCCTCTTTCTTTTAAAAAAGTATTTGTTAATTTATTTTTGGCTGTGTTGGGCCTTAGTTGAGTCCTGCCGGCTCAGTAGTTGCAGCACACGGGCTTAGTTACTCTGAGACACGTGGGATCCTGGTTCCCCAACCTGGGATCGAACCTGAGTCCTCTGCCCTGGAAGACAGATTCTTAACTGCTGGGCCCTCAGGGAAGTACCCCACTTCCTCTTTTCATAAGGACACCAATCCCA
This sequence comes from Aepyceros melampus, assembly GCA_006408695.1. Lineage (NCBI taxonomy): Eukaryota > Metazoa > Chordata > Mammalia > Artiodactyla > Bovidae > Aepyceros > Aepyceros melampus. The sequence goes on along the minus strand of SJXQ01008881.1, from coordinate 669,010 downwards.
CCTCTGGTGTCCCATCCGTGTGTGCCATCTAAACCCAATTATACCCCGTTTCCAAATATTCTCACATTTGTGAAGGTTGAAAATTGGGGGTGAATACAGTTTACTCTGCCACAGTCCCCTAACCCAAGATCCTCCCCGTCCTCAATTACGTGCTGTAACTTACTGTCACTCCCTTAGGAGAAAGGGCCTAAGAAAACGGGACAAGTCCATGGCTGGGCCGGGGCAGCCTGCCTCTCTGGCTTTCCTGCGCTAAGGCCAGAACCACCACGGGTGGAGCCACCTGTCTCCCAAACCCAGGATCGGACTGGCTGCGAATATACTTGAATGGCCTGGGGTTGCGTCTTCCACGCCCTCCAAGAGGAGGGAGAGAGACACAGAGAGACGGAGGAGAAACCCACCAACACCGCTGCAGAAATGAAATGCACATGGCCTGCTGGTCCGGAGCCAGATGCAAGCCAGAGAGATGGAGGTTAACAGACCACAGGAGACAGCATTTTTAAACAATAAAACTGCTAAATGTAGGCTAGGCCGGGGAAGGAAGTGAACGCATGAGGAAACGCAGGCATCTGCTGTACTAGGCCGTTTCCAGTCGCTCTGAGCGCCCAGCTCAGCGTGTTGGGGAGGTGCGGTCACATCTGGTGGAGGAGCAGTGCTCACGCTGGACAGGAGAGGGCGCTATAAACACAGACTGCGGGCAGGCCAAGGAAGGAGGAAGCGGGTTGGGGTCAAGTGTGCCCTTTGTGGTCGTTTCAGGAACAAAACCAGCATATATTTTACTCAAGAATGTCCTTAACATGTCTACAAGGCAGTGCAGAGCACACAGAGAAGCCCGCCTCTGGGTGGCCGGGACATTGATCTTTAAATTAGACAAGGATTTAGAATCGTTTAAGGCCATTCAAAATCACAGAGCAATGAACTCGAACTTGAGCAGGGTTTATTTCATCTGCTTAGTACGAGAGGAAGCTGCGACTCTGCCTTTCAGAGCCATCAAAGGCGAACTCTCCCAACTTACAGGGCGAGTGCCTTTGATTGGGCACCGTTGGCGTCAGGAACACTCCCCTCTTGACTGTTTCGAAGCCACGCTACACACGGCACGGCTGCCTTAAGGCTGGGGCCTGCCCATCCCTGAGCCTGAAACGCCCTTCCTCCAAATGTCCACAGGGCTCACCCCTCTGCCTTCACTGTGTCTCTGTTCAAATGGTACCCAGCCAGTCAACCACTTTGAAAAAGGAACCCACCCGAAGGGTGATGCTCAGAAACAGTCGCTACTGGAAAGGGAGAGACATTCACTGGTCAGCACAGTTGCTGGCAGGGCGACGTGACCAGCACATGTACCCTGCACACACACGCAAGTATACAGACGTGACCAGCACATGTACCCTGCACACACACGCAAGTATACAGACGTGACCAGCACATGTACCCTGCACACACACGCAAGTATACAGACGTGACCAGCACATGTACCCTGCACACACACGCAAGTATACAGACGTGACCAGCACATGTACCCTGCACACACACGCAAGTATACAGACGTGACCAGCACATGTACCCTGCACACACACGCAAGTATACAGACGTGACCAGCACATGACCCTGCACACACACGCAAGTATACAGACGTGACCAGCACATGTACCCTGCACACACACGCAAGTATACAGACGTGACCAGCACATGTACCCTGCACACACACGCAAGTATACAGACGTGACCAGCACATGTACCCTGCACACACACGCAAGTATACAGACGTGACCAGCACATGTACCCTGCACACACACGCAAGTATACAGACGTGACCAGCACATGTACCCTGCACACACACGCAAGTATACAGACGTGACCAGCACATGTACCCTGCACACACACGCAAGTATACAGACGTGACCAGCACATGTACCCTGCACACACACGCAAGTATACAGACATGACCAGCACATGCACCCTGCACACACACGCAAGTATACAGACATGACCAGCACATGCACCCTGCACACACACGCAAGTATACAGACATGTGCGCGCACGCACACACACACCCCCCCCCCAATGCTTCCTCCGACTTTCTTTCGTTTTCCACTTTTATCACCATATGACCATTTGATGTGGGCTTCCCAGGTGTCTTAGTGGTAAAGAATCTGCCTGCCAATCAGGAGACTCAGGTTCGATCACTGGGGTCAGGAAGATCTCTTGGAGAAGGAAATGGCAACCCATTCCAGTATTCTTGCCTGGGAAATCCCAAAGACAGAGAAGCCTGGAGGGCTACAGTCTCTGGGGTTGCAAAAGAGTCTAACATGGCTTAGCGAAACAATGACAAAGGCCATCTGACATACCTTAGATTTTAAATACTTGTTAGTATCTTGATTGCCTATCTTTTCCCACTGGAATATAAGCATCTTAAAGGCAGGGATTTTCACCAGGTTTGCTCTGTGTATGTCAAAGAACTACATTCAGACCGAACGATAATATATATTCAAGGAAATCAAAACCACAGGAAAATGTATATGAAGTGTGAACAGCCTTTCAATTTCATTACTGTGTCTTTCCTTCCACTGACCTTGCAAATTGGGCTATTTACACCTCAAGTGTGTATTTTCCCATATTTGTATTTAAGCAAACATTACTACTGCCTGAAAATTAACCCAATCTCCACCCAATGCCTGTAATTTGCACAATCACACGTGGTGGTGATGGTTTAGTAGCTAAGCCATTTCTGACTCTTTGCGACCCCATAGACTGTGTCCCGACTGGCTCCTCTGTCCATGGGATTTTCCAGGCAAGAACACAGGAGTGGGTTGCTATTCCCTTCTCCAAGGGTTCTTCCCCGCCTAGGAATGGAACCCGGGTATCCTGCATTGCAGGCGGATTCTTTACTGACAACCACCAGGAAAGCCCATACAATTACGTTCATTCATTTAATTTCTAAGAAATAAGGTTTTACAGAACTAGTTATGTTGAAATTATGCGTGGATTTTAGGCATGAGGTTGCTTCTCATTACTATGCAATCCATAATGAAAATCATTCCACAGATTGCTTAGAGTTTTGGAACAATCCTGCCATTACTTCCTCAGATAATAGAACTAGACTTTGCTCCAGGGCAGGCTGGTAAACTACAGCCTTCAGGCCAGATCTCACCTGCCAGCAATTTTTGTAAATAAAGTTTTATTGGCACAATCACGCACATTCACTTCCCTATTGTCTGTGGTTCCTTGCAGTTACTATTTAACAGCAGAGGTGAGTAGTTGGGACAGAGAACTTATGGCTTGGAAATTTCAATATTAGTTGCGTGCATGTGTACTCAGTAGCTCAGTCACGTCCAGCTCTCTGCGACCTCGTGGACTGTAGCCCACCAGGCTCCTCTGTCCATGGGATTCTTCAAGCAAGAATACTGGAGTGGGTTACCATTTCCTCCTCCAGGGGATCTTCCCAGCCCAGGGATCAAACCCGTGTTGCCTGCATTGCAGGCTGAGTGTTTACCACTGCGCCACCTGGGAAGCTGCTATATTCGCTGACTAGCCCTTTACAGAAAAAATGTGCCAACACTCACTCGAAAAGAAAATGACGCGTCGTTCCATATGTGTCCTAGATTTGGGGGTTCTGAAAGTGTCCGTGTCTGCTCTCACCATCTTCTAAGGGCCTGGCTTTCAGCCTGCCTCCCTGACCTTGTCTGAAGCTATCTGAGGGCAGCAGTTCAGGGGTGTGGTACGCTGCTAGTCTCCCTACACCTGTCTTCTATCTGGCTAAAAATGGCACCTGGTAGGAATTGATACAATATAAAGAGTGGGCCAGACAACAGCATCACTCATTGTTAGTGAAATGCAAATCAAAACTCCAACGAGGGTTTGCCTCAGCCTGATCAGAATGACCGTCATCAAAAAAAGTCTATAAATAACATTAATAAATGCTGGAGAGGGTGTGGAGGAAAAGGAACCTTCCTATGCTGTTGGTGGGAATGTAAATTGATATAGCGATCCAGCCACCATGGAAAACAGTATGGATGTTCCTTAAAAAACTAAGAGTTCCTATATGATTTCCTGCAATCCCACTCCTGGGCATGTATCTGGAGAAAACTCTAATTCGAAAAGACACACGCACCCCCCAATATTCACTGCAGCCCTGTTTACCTTAGCCAAGACATGGAAGCAACCCCAACATCCATCGACAGAGGAGTGGATAGCCCTCCTTGGTTCAAGTTCCTGCCATCCCCTTCTCCTTGCCTCTCTTGATGACACAACCTACTCCCTCATTCCTAAATGACTGCCCCTCATTTTTTACTCTTTCTCATTCAGTTCTTGACTTCTTCTAGGTAAATTCAGGAAATGAGATCAGTAAGACTTCCCTGGTGGTCCAGTTGTTAGGAATCCACCTGCCAGTGCAGGGGACCTGGGTTCAGTCCCTGGTCCAGGAAGATCCGCCATGCCAAGGAGCAACTAAGCCTATGCACCATGCCACAGCTACTGAACCTGTGCTCAAGAGCCTGTGCTCCAAAACCAGAGAAGCCACCACAATGAGAAGCCCGTGCACCCCAGTGAGGAACAGTGCCAGCTCATCATGGCTGGAGAAAGCTGACGCACAGACAAAAATTAATAATTCTTTTAAAAAGAAAGATCAGTATATCTGAACGTCTTTCACTGCCTTGCTTTTGCTGAGTTTCAGTCGCCATTTCGGCAGTAGAGTCACGGAGAGATGGAATGAGAAACAGCACTGAGAAACCAGATTCACAGGTTCTTGTTGAGTAAGTCGTGCTTTTGATCTGAGTAGCCTCTTGGAGTGATAGTTGGGCTGGGTGTATTAAGATGCAAGTTCAGAATAATCTTCCCTTAGAACGTTGTCTGTATCGGAGCCCCTGCATTTCTGATGAAACATATGATACTAGCTTTATTCTCCTAGCTTTGCAGACAGCCTGTTGGCTATCTCTGCAGAGCATTTCTGTGGTCCTCATCCTGAAATTTCTCCAGCATGTCCTGTTTCACTCTGGATTGTCTTGTTTCATTCATCCTGTTTTGTGAGCCCTTTCCTTTGGAGACCTTCCTTCGGCTCAAGGACGTTTCCTTCCGTTAGGTTTTTGATAATTTCCCCTATTCCATGTGGTTCTCTGTTCCCCCATCCTAAGACTCTTAGTAGCTGGGTATTGTACACAGAAGCCAAGGATCTTCCCTGATGGCTCAGTGGTAAAGAATCAGCCTACAAAGCAGGAGATGAGGGCTTGATCGCTCCAGGGAAGGATTCTCTGGAGGAGGAAATGGCAACCCACTGCAGTATTCTTGCCTGGGAAATCCTATGGACAGCGGAGCCTGGTCGGCTATAGTCCATAAGGGTTGCGAAGAGTGAGACACACCTGGGCGTGCGTGCACACACACACACACACACACACAGCAAAGACAAGTAGCAAAGGCACCACCTGGACGTACGGATTCTCAGGCCTCACCCCAGACATATTAAATCAGAATTTGTATTTTTGGAAGATCCTTAGGTGACGTGTGTGTGCATCATATTTTGAGACGTGCTCCTTTAATTCACTCTCAGTTCATGTTTGATGGGAACGATGGAGGCTGCACACCCCAAGCGCATCACTCATCAGCGCCTCTCTCCCAGCCCCATGCTCTCATCTTTCCAGGCTTAGAAATCAGGAGTCCCTCTTCTCTGAAGTCAGACACTTCCTAGCTCCCAAGGGAGCTCCTCCTTCATGCGCTTGTCCCTCTCGGATATGCTCGTTTTTCTTTCTTTCTTTTCTTTTCATGGAGTCTTTTCATAACATCTTTAAATAGAAGCAGGTATTTCCAAAGTGAAAAAGCTTCCCTTGACCCTTCTGCCTCTTCCAGTTACCATCCCATTTCTCAACTGCCTTTTCCTGCCAAATTTCCTGAATTCATGCCAAGCAAGTTCTACTGTGTCTTTCTACATCTCCCTTCCTTAACCCCTTGAAATCTGGCTGTCGACTCACTGCGTTTAAAAGCTTTTCTGAAAGGTCTTCTTGGCCGTGGCTGGTGGCTGTGGCCTTTCTGGGTTGTGCCTTTCTGTTGACTTTTGTGACACCTTGGGGTGGGGGAGGAGGAGGAGGCAGAGAAGCGGGGGTCTGGGTGTATGACCGGTACCTCTTTCATCACCTCTCTGAGCAAACTCCTCAGCGCAGACAGAGATCCTTCAAGCTGAACTCCTCACCCCTTCTCCTGCCCACACTCACCACCGTCCACCTGAAGAACCTAGGTTAAAATTTTAAGTCCCCTTTATGTTAAAACCCCGGAGGCAGGCCATGCCTCTCGGAAGATAACTTTCCCCTTATCTGGTAACTCAGAGTCTCCTGGTCCCTAACAAAGCCCCATTCTATTAATTCTTAACTGATGACTTACAACCTAGTTTCCTGACCTTGCAAGGAGACCCCCTCTCAAAAAGATGTATTTTCTGTCGGACTTTTCCGGGTAATTGTTCTTCTAAGAACTGGCCAAGCGCCGCAGGGTGGTCAGTCAACTGTTTCGACTTAATTACCTGCAGACCTATCCCACCAATCAAGCGTCCTCACCCCACCTACACCTGCCTATGGCTCCCTACCACATTGTTCCCAATATCCTGACCCCACCCACACCTGCCTGTGATTTTTTGGTATAAAAGCTCCTCGCAATTAGTGTTCGAGGTTCATCTCCTTGGGTGGAGATTGAACCCCGGCGCGCCGGCCTAATAAATCCTCTTGCCTGTTGCATCAATCCGAGTCACTGTGGTCTTTAGAGCGACAGATCCTGAGAAAAGACCGTTAGGTCTTACACACCCAGTGTCCTCAACTCAGTGGCACACCTCCACTCTCCTGGGTGCTTGGGAGGGAGCCTCAGGGTCAGAGTCGGGCACCTCCCCGTCTCATCCTCACTCTCCATCCATCACTGAGTCTGTGCGTCCACCTCCCAGGTCGCTGACGTCCGCACTCTCTCCGTGTCCCCCTCCGCTGCCGTGGTCCAGCCTCCACCAGGCCCCGCCTCGGCCTCTGCTGTGGCCTCCTAATGCTCTGCCTCCATTTCTCCAGCCCCCAATTCTGTTCCAGCACAGGGCGCCCACGATGTTTTCTTAGAAGTAAATCACACGATGTGATTCTCCTGCTTACAAACACTTCAAAGATTTGGTATCAATCAGAAAGTATTATTCAGTTTTTAGATATGACATTGTAGTTTGGTTCTCTTTCCCAAAAGAAAGTCCTCCTCTTTTAGAGGTATGTTCTGGGATATTTCTAAGTGACGTGATGTGATACGCTGGATTCTCTCCAAAATGCTACCCCATGGATCAGGGAAGTGAGACTGGTTGTGTTGAAGCCAGGTACCCAGGGTTTCCTTGTGATCTTTTACTTTTGTGTGTTTGAACATTTTTACAATGAAGTTATAAAAACAAATTGCAAGCCTATTTTGTTACTCATAAGGCAAAAAAAAAAAAAAAAAAAAAAAAAACCCCGCTTGTGAAGATACTCCATTATTCATAAAATTCAAACAAACCCAGAAAACATCCTCCCCATGGTCTGCACATTCCAGCCTGCCTGCGCCTTGTTGAAGCTTTTGACTTTGTCTCTTGCCATGAACATCCTTCTGCGAGACTCTGCCCTGCGACCCTCCCCAGTGACCTCCTCTTCATCCAACGAAGTCTTCTCTGATGGGCCTGGAAGCTTCTCCTGTCATTCCCAAGACCCCTCATCCAGCCCGTCTCCCACAACCCCCATCAGCCACTTGCCGCTAACCCTCCTCCCCGCCAGGCCTCTGTTTGAAACCAGTCTTCCAGAAATGCCCTTTCCAATCTCCAATTTAAATTTAGCCTCCCTGGTTTACTTTATCTCTGCACCCTATAATTTCCCATCTTTGCACTTACCGCAGTTTAAGTGTTTTCCTCACCAAGCCATGAACTCTACGAGGGCCAAGTTCATGACTTCTGTTTTTTCACGTGGATGTCCACCAACGCAGCGTTGCAAAATGAGTTGAGGTGGTCGCCACGCCCTCAGTTCCCTTCTAAAGAAGTTCACCCTCAGTCATGAAAACGATAATTAAAATGAAAATACAATAGCTGGGATGCAAGAATTCAGGTATCTGCTCAGCCAGATTAACAAAGTGATAAGTATGCTTTTCATTTTTTTATGATCATTTTCTCTTTTATTGAAGAATATAAACTGGGAGATGAGATTAAAGCCCCCTGTGTTCCCCCCACCCTCTCCCACCCGGCCCCCTCTCTTTCTTCCCTAAGTAATTACTATCATGATTTTGGCATGGATTCAGTGTATACTTTTTCTATTTTTATTACCAGTGTGTGCATCCATAAACAATCCGTGCTATTGTTCCATGTGTTTTTAAAAGTGCTTGCAGATGATGTAATTTGCTACATCATGTTGTACTGCGTGTGATTTTCCCTCGGTGTTGTCACATATATGTGCATATGCATATATATTACGTATCAGTTCATCCCTTTCAACATCTAGACAGCCATCTACTGTATGAATGCATTGCAATTTATTTATTCATTCCCTTAACGAGGTACATCTGGCTCATCTCCAACTTTCATCTCTGACAAGAATTCTGGGAAGAATGTGCTTGAACTTGCATCTCACTAGGCAGAGGCACCCCCCTCCTTGCCATTAGACTGGCCAAAATAATTGAGGCAGGGCTGGCCACGTGACAAGGAGATGGGCATTCTTGTATGCTTCTGCTGGTGAAGGAAGTTGATACAGTCATTTTAGAGAGCCAGTTGGCAATACCTGGTTAGGATAAAAACACTCAACCTTCGGCCCAGCAATTCTCCTTTTATAATAAATCCCTACCATCAAAGCTAAATGATGGAATTCTTTTCTACTCAACAGAAAGCGTTCTATATGTAATAATCCTCTATGCCTCAGAGCTGACAGTGCATTCGCACACATGCTAACCTAATTTGATACTCCCCGCTGTGGGGGCATGGACTTTTTGTTGTTTCAACTGCCAAGTGTCCAACTCTTTTGCGACTCTACAGGCTCCTCTGTCCATGGGATTTCCCAAACAAGAATACTGCAGTGGGTTGCCATTTCCCCCTCCAGGGGATCTTCCTGGACCAGGGATTGAACCCAAGTCTCCTGCCTTAGCAGGCAGATCCCTTACCATTGAGCCACCTGGGAAGCCCTAAGGGTGTGGTATCTAACCCCTATTACAAATGGGGCAAAATGTAAGGGCACCTAAATGTAGTTTGGTTGCCAACACTTAAATCCAGTGGTGTCACTTTCTGCCCGGTGTGCTTTCTTTACATTTATATTATATATATATTTAAATAATTAGTTTATGTTTTGGCTGTGCTGGGTCTTCGTTGCTGTGTGCGGCTTTCTCTAGCTGCAGCGAGCAGGGACTGCTCTCCAGCTGCCCTGTGCGGGCTTCTCTTTGCAGCGGCTTCTCTTGTTGCAGAGCACAGGCTGTAGAGCGTGTGGGCTGCCCTGTTTGTGGGGCATGGTCTTAGTTGCACTGAGACATGTTGAATCTTCCTGGCTCGGGGATTGAACCCATGCTTCCTGCGTTGGCAGGCAAACTCTCAACCCCTGGGCCACCAGGGAAGTCCCTGCCCAGTGCATTTACAACCGCCCTCCACGGCCTAACTGTTTTCATGCGACGAAAAAAACGAACAAGCTCCAGGTCCTTTGTCGGAGATGCTGTTGGTCCCACAGCCAGACGCCTTCCACCAGACCTTGGACTCACACCCTGGGGACTGGAAGCGTTGGTGGCTAACAGCTCACAGCTTCTCCTTCTTTAGAGAATTGCCCACAGCCATCTGGAGCGGACGTACTGAAGACGCCTGGAAAGTTTCCTCCACCGCCCTCGGTGGGGGTCCCTTAGCCAATGGCCCACGACACAGGGGTGCACAGCTGGCGTTATGCTCCAGAGCTCCCCCGGGAGCAGACGGAGGCAGACTGTCTCAGCTGAACCCACATCTCAGCCTCGTTTCTTGCTCTGCCTTATTCTGCCTCCTCACTCCTTACACCTCCTCCTGACAGCGTATCTTGGAGAAATCACTTGTACAAAATCTTATCCCAGGCTCTGCTTCCAGGGCAAGGAGTTCTCAACATTTAGCAGCATTGGCATCACCTTCAGGCCTGTGTTAAAGCACAGATGGCTCACCCACCAAGTTTCTCTTTCTGTGGATCTGGGGGAGGGTCCCAGGCTTTATATTTCTCTTTCTCCAAACTCCATATTTTAAAATTATTATTTTTGTTATTTTGGTTGTGCTGTGTGGCACGTGGGATTTTAGTTCCCTGACCGAGGATTGAACTCACGCCCCCTGCATTGGGAGCATGGAGTCTCAACCACTGGACCATCAGGGAAGTCCCTTTTCCAAACTTTAAACTTTTTATTTTGTTTTGGGGTCTAGCTGATTAACCATGTTGTGACAGTTTCACGTGAACAGTGAAGGGACTCAGTCATACATATACATGTATCCATTCTCCCCCACACTCCCCTCCCATCCAGGCTGCCATGTACATTGAGCAGACTTTCCTGTGCTGTACAGGAGGTCCTTGTTGGTTATCCATTTTAAATACAGCAGTGTGTACAGGTAACCATAGGTTTGCTCTTGAAGCCTGTAGGTCTGTTTCTATAGGTAAGTTCATTTGTACCAGTTCCTTTTAGATTCCACATATAAGGGATGAGATAGATACTTCTTCTTTGTCTGACGTCACCCAGTATGACAATCTCTAGGTCCATAGTCCCTCTTATTTTAGACGGAGGAGTTCAAGGCTCAGAAGGACTCACGTTCTGTCCCAGCTCACACTGCAGCTCTGTTTTCTTAGCAGTTGTTTGGCAGCACCATGCACATGTGGGATCTTATTTCCCTGACCAGGAATCAAAGCCATGCCCTTGGCAGTGGAAGCGTAGAGTCTTAACCATTGGACCACCAGGGACGTTCCCTCAGGATTTTGCATTTCTGATGTAGCTGGGCTTTCCTGGTGGCTCAGACCGTAAAGAATCCGCCTGCAATGCAGGAGACCCAGGCATCAGACCCTTTGATGCCTAAGTCAGGAAGATCTCCTGGAGAAGGGAATGGCGACCCACTCCAGTATTCTTGCCTAGAGAATCCCATGGACAGAGGAGCCTGGCGGGCCACAGTCCACGGGGTCACAAAGAGTCAGGCATGACTGAGCAACTGAGCGTGCCCTGCCATTCTAGGGGCCTGACCTGAGGCAGCTGATGCCAGAAGATGCAGACCCAGGCACGGGGTTTGGAGTCAGGTGACTTGCTGGCAATGAGGACCCCAACCCAGTGGGGCTGAAGGAGAAGCGTTAGTTTCTGGCTTGTGGGAAATACAATTTCTGTGGTAGCTTATAGCTGGGAGGGGACACACTGGCTTTCGCAGTATATCTGGCTCTGGAGCCATAGAGCGGAGATCGTAATGCTAAAGACCGTGGCATCAAGAAGTCGTGTCCGAGAGCCACTGTTGTATCAAAGAAAGAAGCTGAGAGGCCCAGGTGGTTTCATCTGCAATTCAGAGCAGAGCATGGCAGTCACGGGAGCGCTTTGGTAGGAAGAGCCTAATCTCTTGGAGCAGAAAGACTGATCAGGCTGAAAGCCAGGTTCAGTGTCTACTAGTAAGAGAGGGAGATCCTCAGAGAAGTTTGAATTCTCAGCCTCAGAGGGTCTGCTGTGCCAAAGTCAGGGCCCTCGTGGGATGGGGAAGGACCTGAGATTGAGGAATGGCACGTCCCTGTGGTGGGGATTGGGAGTCCTGGAGGGGGCCCTTGAACCCTCGGGCCCCTTCAGAAGGGGTCCAGTCCCCATTGTGAAAAGACAGCCCATCAACTCAGGCAACTATGCCCTCATGGAAAGGGAACAGCCAGTCTTTCAATGGTCAGAAACAAATTCTGGGTTGGCAGTGGTACTCAGTCTGATCACGGCTCCTGTGGTAGAGGCATATCTGGGGGTTGGACAGTACATGGAGTTCTGGGCCGGGGCATCTCACAGCAGCCCCACTAGGTCCATAGGCCCAACAGGTGGTCACTTTTCTGGTTCATGAATGTGTGATCATGATGAATACATTTATAAGCTGGAGCATCCTCACCTTCATTCCTTGGGCGACGGAATATGTGCTATCACATTTAGTAGGAAAGAGTGATCGTGGTGGCGAAGACCAAGTGGAAGTCCTTGATACTGACCAACCCGCCCCCACTAGACCAATGTCATAAATCGAAAGTGATATTGCAAACGGGGAGTGAGGGCGGAGAGCAGGGCCCAGACTCCCTGGGTGCAGGGATGGTGGTCCTCATCCTATTCGTGTCGTCCGACCCCTGGAAGACCTGACGGATTGTGGCAGGTGACCGTGGACTCCTACCCACTGCGGCGGCCACAGCTCCAACTGTGCCTGCTCTGCTTCACGCAGTATTTAAAAAAAAAAAAATGCAGCATCTTTAAGAGAAGGAATCACACAGCTTCTGGTCTATGATGTGCAGCTACTGATCGGGCAGATGCGTTCTTTTCAACACCCCTGGAGAAGGAGGATTGGAAGCAGTGTGCATTCCCAGGGGACCACAGTCTTGGCCCAGGGCGCTGTGGATTCTCCTGCTCCGGCTCAGAAGGGCCTGGATGTCATACTCATGTACGCTGTTTACACTTCACACTGCAGCCAACGATGCCGACACCGGAGTATGAAAGCCCAACCCCGTTGCCTTGAGGAGGGCCAGTTTGTGGTACTGTTCACACTCCAGAGAACCTCTCGGGATCAAGCCGAGCTTGGGCTTTAGTGAAATCCACATCTCTGCTTCAAGTTCCTCCCCTTTCTTGTTCTGTGCTCCCTATTTCCTTCCAGGCTTGTCTTTCAGAAGGTCTCCCCCCAGAAACCTCTTGCACAAGAATGTTTTTCTTGGCTCTGCTTCCAGGAAGTACAATAAAAGATGCTTCTCTCTCTTAAAGTATATTTCTCAAGGCTCAATTAGCAGGAAAGTATATAGAAAATAGCAAAACTCCCCCAACCCTAAGCTGTCACTCCATCTGCCCTTCCTGAGGGTCCTCACTGACCCTCTGATGATGTACCAATTTCGTTACTTTACTGTGCAATTCTGTGTGCGTTGTGTGTATACTTAAAAGGAAATTGGATAATTTTATACATATTTTTTCTGTGACTTGTTTCATGTGACAAAATGTCTCAGAAACCTTTCCGTGACAATACCTATTTTTTTGTTGTTGTTGGAATGGCTCTATAGTACTGAAGATGCATGTATCACAATTTATTGGATGACTTCCCTGTGCGACAACAGAAAAGATTTCATGAGAGATTTCAAGTGGAAGGAAGACAATAGAGGGAATTGTTTTCACACTTGTTGGGAGGCTCAAAAGAGCAAAAGGGGACACCGAGGCAGCTCAGATATTAATGCACCGCTGGAGCTCAGGTCACAGTAACTGTAGGAAAGAGCAGTCACTCCTGCAACTGGGGACACCAGTGGGAACAAGCGGGGTGACCCTAACCTAAGGCTTGCAGAGGACTTCCCTGGTGGGTCAGTGGTGAAGAATCCGCCTGCAATGCAGGAGATGCCAGCAGACAAAGGTTCGATCCCTGGTTGGATGGATTCCCCTGGAGAAGGAAGTGGCAACCCACTCCAGTACTCTTGTTGGGAAAATCCCGTGGACAGAGGAACCTGATGGGCTACAGTCCACGAGGTCGCAAAAGAGTCGTTGGACGACTGAGCGACTGCATGATGAACCCAGAGCACAAGACGTTCAGAAGGTGAGTGGGTGGACGCCGCGAGTTACAGTTTTCACTGAATGAAACTGAATTAGTGACAAAAAACAAACAAAACCTTCCCACGCTTTTTTCTGATCACCAGTTAATAAGTAGTTTGAAAAATAGATATTAGCCATTTTTGTATCGTCTAAAATGGTGAATTACTTTATCTTTTCTTCTGTTCTTCAATTGAATATTTCAGCTTTTCTTATAGAGCTGTGGAAAGATGCTTTCTGTCTCTTTACGAATTGTTCTTTTGTGGGTAATTCTTTTGTAAATATTTTCTCCCAGACTGTCACTTTGGTTCTGGTTGTTTTTTTGTGTGTGTTTTTTGTTTTTAAAAAAATATTTGTTAGATTACATTGTTTCCCCTTTATAACTACTATGTTTTCTTAGAAAAGCTTTCTCTACCATAAGAATGTTCTTTTTTTGTTTTCAAATAATGGTATTAATCTAACTCTGTTTCCAAAGCTTAGATTTTGTTTATATTTGGACCTTTATTTTGAGTATATTTTTGCCTAAGATGTGATGAAGGGCATAACTCCCCTGCCCAAAAGGGAGCAGACATAATTTACTGCCTACACTACCCTTTTTCCTGGTTTTGTTGTTCAGCTGCTAAGCCACGTCCGACTCTTTGCAACACCATGGACTGCAGCAAGCCAGACCTCCCTGCTCACTGTCACCTAAACCTTAAACTAAATCACCTTGTATAAAGGTATTTGTTTGGGGCCTCCATTCTGCTTATTTGATCTGCTTTCCTGTTCTTGTATTGTTACTAAGATATCTTAACAAACACCTGCATATTATGTTTTCCTATTAAATGTTTAAGGCCCTATATGTTGTGCTTTCTCCAAAAATTTTTCAGCTATTTTTGCTTTTTCCAAATTTCCTAACATTTTTCAACATCAGGATTGACTCATCAACTTAAAAATCTCTTGTCTGGATTTTAACTGAGATAGCATTATACGTATATATTAACATAACAAGAACTAATGTATCTTCAAGGTTGAGTCTTTCCATAGAGGAATACTCTCTCTAAGCCCTCTTTTGTGTCCTGTGAAGTTTTATCATTTTTTTCACATACATATTTATTAGGTTTATCTGAGTATAAAGTGTAAAGTGTAAAGGTTTATCTGAGTATAAACTATAAAGTTTCTGTTGTAATCGTGAATGGCATCTTAAAATTCAATTAATTTTATTTGTTCTGATAGCTTGTCAGTTGATTCTCTGTATACTTTCAATTGATAATCACATTGTATGAAAGTAGTGACGGTTCAATCTCTTCTTTGCCTATATTTATACCTTATTTTGGTGACTCAGTGGTAAAGAATCTGCCTGCCAATGTAGGAGACCCAGGTTCGATCCCTGGGTTGGGAAGATCCCCTGGAGGAGGAAATGCCTACCCACTCCAGTATTCTTGCCTGGAGAATCCCACAGACAGAGAAGCCTGATGGGCTACAGTCCATGGGGTCGCAAAAGAGTCAGACACAACTGAGCTACTAAACCACAGCAAATACCTTATTTTGTTTTATTTCCTCAATGCGCTGGTCTGCACATCCACTACATAGTAAGCGGTACCTGTGATAGCATTTAAACTTAAACGGAAACTGTTTTTAGTGGGGATGACTGTAATAGGTAACTATTTAGTACCATATTAGTGGCTGGTTTGCTATAGTGTAAAGGCAACTTTACCAGGTTGAGAAATGTTAAGTCCATCAATCTTTCATTATTGAGATGGTTCAGTGTCAGTAAGAGACTTGGTGAAAACAGGAGAGCTTAGCCTGATAAACCTGAAGATAAACCCAGAACTACCCTTCCTGGAGCCGTCTGAGCACCAGATGAGGCTGGATGCAAAGCTGATTTATTTTTGCTCTTGAGAATGAAGAGAAAAAATTCCTCCCCACCACAGCCTTGAATTCTGCAGAATAAAACCTTGTCATACCTGCCAACACTTTTCATTTTTAATGAGAAAAGGTGTTAGATGTTTATCAAATCTCTCTTTAGTATCCACCAAAATGATCAGAACATTTCCCCCTGTAATTTGTTAATGTGAAAAATGACATTAATATGTTTGGTAATATCAAACCATCCTTTCATTCCTAAAGCAAATTAAACTTTGGTAATTTTTTAATACACTGATGAATTTGATTTAGTCATAATTTTTTTCTGTCTCTAAATTTTAATAATGAAATTAGCTTTTAGGTGTTTTCTGCCTTTGGTGATACTCTGGGTTTGGTATCTGAGTCCTGATATTTCGTAGAATTAATTTGAAACATTTTCATTTGTTTCTGTGTTCCTTGTATATCGTAGGAATCGACTGTGCCTTGGAGGTTTAGTAGAATTTGCCCATCGGCTCTTTGGGGCCAGACCGTGAGCCAGGCATGCCCCCTCTGTCATCAGACTCATTGCCTGTCCTTCCCTGCCTTGCTCTGTGTCTCAGGGAGGAATCTTTCCAGGCTCACTTGTCCTCTGCTTCTGGGTATTTTGGCCAATGGGAGGCACTGGTTGGAAAGATGAAAGAAGAGAAGTCGGGATAAGCAAGGGGGTCCCTTCTCCCCTTCTTCTGTGGTTTGGGGAGCATCCCTGACAGCAGCTCCATCCCCTTGGTAGTGGAGCTTCAGTCTCCATTCTCAGCCCCTCCCTCAAAGCCCAGATTGGCTCTGCTGGTTGTACTTTCTCCCTCATCCTGCCCACTTCCCTCTGTTGCTAGGCAACTCTGGGATGTTCCTGGACTCTTCTGTTACCTATGTAACCAATTCCCTATGTTAAACCCCCTTGGTTTGAAACATATAGCATGATATCTGTATTCTGAATGATTCCTGACTCCTATAGGTATTGATTTGATACTTTCTTAATCAGTTTTGATTATTTACTTTTTGGGAGGGGAGTCATTTATTTCATGTAGATTTTTAAAATTTGCTGAGTAAAGTTGTATATACACTGTTATGTTTTTAAAAATTGTCTCAATTTCAGTAGTTATGCTTCCACTTCTGTTTCTAAAGTTGTTTACTTGCAAGTCTGTATATTTTGTGATCAAACTTGTCAGACGTTTGTCTATTTTATATTAGCATCTTGATGGGGACGTTACATAAATCCTGATTTAATCTTCCTACCGACTTCACAATAAAGGTTTCTATATCAAGAGATGGCAGCAGAAAATCACTCCTTTCTATGCCTGAGAGTGCATACTTACTCAATTGCAGAAATGGTACTTGAACTCAGATCTCTCTGAATGAAAATCCAGATTTTCCTCATGGCATCAGGAGAGCCTGAATATTCTGAATGAGTTTAAAAGGATCATTATAAACAGGCTTGACATTTCCTACAAAGAATACGAATTTCTTTTGTAATTGGAGGAAAAAAGTTAATTAAGCTTCAACAAATGATTATAATAAAAATAGCTTTGAAAGGAGAGAAAATGTCACGGCTGCGCAATGGAAAGCTTTGGAATGTTTGTAAAAGAAAGCTGCATCTTTGCCAGGTAGCCACCTCCAACCTGCTTTACTGGGTCCAGCAGTTAGGACTTGGCTTCCCCTTCCCCTCCAGGTGAGACGCAGAAGTTTTCCCCTAAGGTGAGGTCATGCTTATCACTATGATGGGTGCTTCTCCTAGCACCACTCGATGAAATATGCTTTGGGGAGATGACCGCCTTGCCATGCCCATCCTGGCTCTTGCGGTTTGGAAATTCCACTCCGTTCTCTTTCTAAAGGATGTGGCCGGAATGGTTGGAGTCATAGAAGCTGAGATTCTCTGTGGAGACGGGGCTGATCCCCACTCGTGGTGTAGGTTGCCTGTTCTCCTTGGCCAGGGCAAAGAGCGAAGGATCATTTTCTCTGTTGACTTCCTCTTCAGCCCCTGATTACAGTTTCTGATGGCAGAGAAGCCCTGCAACCTCCTGAAACAGCCTCTTTCTGGAAAGAATGCAATGCATGCCACAGTATGCACACTGATTTCTATTTTTGGTTCTTATCAAGATTTATTCTTCATCCCTTCAGGTAAATAGCGACCTTGGACACACCGCCTTCCATATTTGCAGCCTGGGTCAATGAATTTCAGTATTGACCTCGGGGGCCATCAATAGCTGCTTATTGTTCAGATATTTCAATGTCAATGAGTGGCCCCATGGAAGTGGGAGGGGGGCTGTCCAGCCAACCCAGCAGCTAAAAATCCAATCCCTTTTCTCCCCATTGTCATCTCACACAGAAGGGGGCTGTTCTGAAATTGATTAACTTTTCTGCAGGGAGTAGAAAAACAACTCCCCAGCATAGCCTGAATCCTATAAAAGGAACCTTCTCAGAATTACTATCCATTATTATGAAAGGAGAGAAACACCCATGAGCATTCCAACTTCTCTGTCTCTGTCTCTCACACACACACACACACACACACACACTGTCACACTCACCCTCATAAGATCCAAAACACTTTGGAAAGAGAAATATGGTGCCTAGAGCAGCTACTAGGAGCCCATTGCATCCGGCACTTCCAAACCCAGTCACCCACCCAGCCTGACCCGATTGAGGAGTAGGCAAGCTGGTACAGTTCAAAGAGCTTACACTTTGGCATCTGACCTCCCTAACAGTAAATCTAGGCTTTATTACTCACAAGCTATAGTTTCCTCATCTCTTTAATGCTAGCAGGTGCCTGGTACTTACTAGGCAATTCATAAATCCGAGTTCTTTTTGTTTGGTTTTGATTCTACTTGCTAAGTGGGGCTGGTAGGGGACCAGCACTCTGCACTTGGAGTCTCAGCTCTCTGATGGCCTCTGCTCTTCACCTACTCCTGTGTCACATTCAAAGGAGGATTACAAAAAACAGAATGAATATGTGCCTGAGACTAAACACTCTCTCACTATCAGATCATGTGTTTGCTTGAGTCTGTGGGCCATGCTTCCAGATATTGGCTCACTTATTTGTCTACCTTGGTGTGTGGTCCTGGCTTGGAGGCTCCATGAAGGCGTGGTTGAGCCTGGAGCGAATTCCCTGGGCCAGGGATGGGGGAAGGGAGCGGTGTCCCACTGGGCAGCACTGGTTCTCCCCCGTCCAGTGTGTGGTGATGTCCTGGTGGTAATGGAAAGATGCTTAGACTGAGGCAGGTGGAAGATGCCGGGAGAGAGAAGAAACCCAGGGCAGGCATTTTACAAACAGGACTTCACGGGGGCTTGAAACAATCTTGAGTGACAGGCCTCAATATCCGCATTTTACAGATGAGGAAACAGAGGCTCGCAGAGTTTCAGAGCTGAGATTTGAACTCAGGTCTGCCTGATTCCAGGGGCTCCCAGATGGTGCTAGCGGTAAAGAACCCGCCTGCCAGTGCAGGCGACATAAGAGACATGGGTTTGATTCCTTTGTTGGGAAGATTCCCCTGGAGGAAGGGACGGCAACCCACTCCAGTGTTCTTGCCTGGAGAACCCCACGGACAGAGAGCCTGGTGGACTGTGGTCCATGGGGTCATAAAGAATCGGACACGATGGAAGTGACTTAGCACGCATGCATGCTGCCTGATTCCGAATCCCATGTATGACTAAGCAGTTGTGTTTGAAGGATTCTGGGGGCAGAGGAGAAATAAGAAGGAGACAGTTAAGCATCTGATTTGGTTAAAAAGTTAGAAGAGATACCTTTATCCTGCCATGGGTCTGAAATTCTAAGAATAGAAGTAAGCAGTGCCAGCCTTGCTCGAGGCCATTCCTGGCACAGACCTCAGCCGTCAAAGCCCAGTTTCCCTTTCAGAGTAGATTTCACTAACCACAGGCCAGCTTTGGGCAGATTCCAAAGCCCTTCGCCTATTGCCGTCTCTGGATTCATGCTGCCAGAAATCTCATCTTTAAAGCAGACACCCCAAACTCAGAATACTCAGGTGGAATTACTAATTTGCATATGCAAACCAACGCTTGTCCTCACACACAGTCCCCTTCACAACCAAGCAGGATTTAGATCACACGTGAGCAGGTAGGAACCATGTCTTCTGTGGACAGGGCTACAGAGCAGAGAGCAGGGAGTTTTCCATTTATTGATTTATCAACTCACAAATATGACTTATGTGCTTACCATGTGTCAGGGCACTAGGAACCAGAATCTGGAGACAAAAGATGAAAATTCATGTGTTAGTTGGTACAGCAAGCACATATAGAGGCCTTGTTGTGGTTTAGACCCTAAGTCGTAACCGACTTTTTGAGACCCCCTTGGAATGCAGCCCATCAGGCTCCTCTGTCCATGGGATTTCCCGGGCAAGATTCCTGGAGTGGGGTGCCATTTCCTGCTCCAGGGGATCTCCCCAACCCAGGGACTGAACCCACATTCCTGTGTTGGCAGGTGGGTTCTTTACCACTGAGCCACCTGGGAAGCCCCATATTGATATAGTAATCAGTATATATCTTGTGTGTGTGTGTGATTTATTAATAGGATTCTTGCCCACAAGGAACTCAAAGTTCAGCAGAGAAGACAGGCGTGCAAACCAATATGCTACAGTGAGAAAAAGAGCAAACTGAAAGGACGTAATACCAGATTGAAGCCTACATCTGCGGGAAGAAACGAAGATCCAAAGTGTAAACCTGAGGGTAATGGCAGATCATCTTTACGTCTGATGAGAAAAATATTTTAAAATCTCTGTAAAAGACTATTGATTTAAGCAAAAATTATAACAACGTGGGTTTATACCTTATTAGAAGTAAGATGTGTAACAGTGAGGGCACATTACGCAGCAGTGAGATTTTTACATTGTTAGTAAAGCAATGCAACATGATTTAAAGGTAAATGACGTTAGGCTGAATTGTAACCCAGAGTAAGTACTAAAAATTTAACACAAAGAGGTATTACTTTGGAGGAGATTAAATGAATCATTGCAAAGTAATTGATCAAAAAAGGATGCGAGGAGTGCAGAACAGGACAGCAACAGGACAGACAGGAATATTGAAAGCAGATAAATTCAGCTTCTATCTATTGATAGATAAATATCAATAATTTTAAACCTGTAAACAGACTGAACTCTGTAATGTAAAGACAGAGATTGTCAGAATGGATAACGGCAAGATCTGACTACGTGCTGTTTATAAGAAACACAATTTAATGTAAAGTCAGGGACAAGTTGAATGTAGTAAAAGCTGTATCAGTGCAAATACCAATCATAAGAAAGTCAGTGTGTCTAGAGGTGATCTGCTGCTGCTGAGTCGCTTCAGTCGTGTCTGACTCTGTGCGACCTCATAGACGACAGCCCACCAGGCTCCCCCATCCCTGGAATTCTCCAGGCAAGAGCACTGGAGTGGGGTGCCATTTCCTTCTTCAATGCATGAAAGTGAAAAGTGAAAGTGAAGTCGCTCAGTTCGTCTGACTCTTCGCAACGCCATGGCCTGCAGCCTACCAGGCTCCTCCGTCCATGCGATTTTCCAGGCAAGAGTACTGGAGTGGGTGCCATTGCCTTCTCTGCTAGAGGTGATCAGACAGAGTAGAATTCAAAATGAAGAGCACAGAAAGTATTCCATCACATGACATCTCATACAGATAAAAGGATGAATTTGTCAAGAAGAACTAACAGCCTTGCACTTGAGCTGTGTGATAATAATAATATAACAACCAACAGAACTAAAGAGGGTTAGAAAAATACACAATAATCGTTGAAAATGTTCATGCCCTTTGATCATTAGTTGACATAACAAATAGGCAAAGCATCAGTAACAGACGTAGAGGGTTGGAAAAATACTGACAAATGATAGTTGAGCAGTACTTAAAATCAACGGATAACTGACATTAGCTGATCGCAGTCACACTCAGTACCTGTTGAGAACACATGCTTTCCAAATGTACATGAACATTCATCAAGACGGACCATGTGCTGGATCAAAAACAAGTTTCAGAGATTAAAAAGTTTAAATGCCACAGAGTATGTTCTTTAAGCTTTGCCTAGTTAAATTAGAAATGAATAGCAAGACGAGTCTAGAAAATCTGCAAATACTTGGAAATTAAACAATGTATTTCTAAGTAATCCACTGGTCAAAGAAAAAAATCCTCAAAGTAATCAGAAACTATTTTAAATTACATGTAAAGCATAATATATAAAAAGTTATGAAATGAAGCTGATGCAGTCCCTAAGGGAAATTCGCAGCCTTAAATGCTTATTATAAAAAAAAGAAAGATTGGAGTTCACTTTAAGAAGGCAGGGGGAAAAAACATTAAACCCCAAACTATAAGGATGGAAATAGTAAAGTTAAGAGGAGAAATCTATAATACAGAAAATTAAAAAATAATAGATGATCAATTAAAAATAACAATAGATAAAAATCAAGCAAAAAAATCAATCCTTTGAAATGATTAATCAAACTGAAGAAGCCCAGCAAGACTTACAAAAGAAGAAAAAGGGAGAAAAGAGAAATTTCCAATGTTAGGAATTAAAGAGGCATCATCATATAAATCCCATGAACATAAAAAGGATGAGAAGGTAATATTATAAAAGTCGTATGCCAATACATTTGACAACTTGGGTGAAATCGACAAATTATTTGAAGAACACAATCTAAGAGAACTTAGAAAACCCAAATAACCTTATATCAATTATAGACATTGAAATAAAAAAGTAAACCCTTTCACAAATAAAACAGTTTCAGAGAGTTTTCTTGGTTACTTCTCTCAAATCAAATTATAGTATATGCATATAGGGGCATGGATTTCTCTGTGGCTCAGATGGTAAAGAATCTGCCTGCAGTGCAGGTAACCTGGGCTGGATCCCTGGGTCAGGAAGATCCCCTGAAGAAGGGGATGGCTACCTACTCTAGTAGTCTTGCCTAGAGAATTCCATGGATTGAGGAGCCTGGAGGGATACAGTCCATGGAGTCAAAAAGAGCTGGACACAACTGAGTGACCCACACATACATGTTCACAATGGGGTACAACTCATTTGCCAGAAGAAATGAACTCCTGAGACACACAGCATCAGGGATGAATCTCCGAGACATTATTTGAACCAACAAGACCAGATACAACACGCTATACGATTCCACACATGTTAAGACCATCAAGAACAGGAAAAGCAAGCGTAGGGTAATAGACGTCAGAGGGGCAGTGGCTTTTGGGTGAGGATAGTATGGATTGGGAGAAGGCAATGGCACCCCACTCCAGTGTTCTTGCCTGGAGAATCTCAGGGACGGGGAAGCCTGGTGGGCTGCCGTCTATGGGGTCGCACAGGGTCGGACACGACTGAAGCGACTTAGCATCAGCAGCAGTATGGATTGACTGGTATGAGGCCTTCATTCCTGAGCTGACTTTGTGTAGGGTGATGATACAGTCATCGGTGTGTACAGCTGTCAACCCCCTCAAGGTGTTCATTTCATCTGATGTAGCTTGAACCCCAGTATCAGAGAAGGGGGAAGAGTAGAGGGAAGAAGCATAGAAACTGGTTTTTAAGTCTTCATTAAATTTGTTACAATATTGCTTCTCCAATATTTTGGTCCTGAGGCATGTGGGATCCCAGCTCCCCAGCCAGGGACTGAACCCACAGCACCTACACTGGAAGGCAAAGTCTCGATCGTTGGACCACCATGGAAGTCACCGGATATAAACTCAAGAAAAACAGATGTGATATTTGGACCTTGTTTGGTACCTGATTCAAATCAACCAACTGTAAGAACTCATTTTTTAGACAATTAAGAAAAATCGATCATGAACTAGGTAATAGAAAGTACTAGATAATGTCTGTTATTTATTATTTGTTAGAAATACCTATGGATGGATATAAGGACAAAATGATGCGTGTCTGAGAGTTGCTTGAAAATGCTTCAGCAAAAAAAAAAAAGAGGGGAGGGCAGGGACAGCTGAAAGCAAGATGGCAAAATGTTGACAATGGTACGTGGGTTACATTATTCTCCCTAGTTTTGTGTCTGTTTACAATTTTCCATAAAAGTGTTTAAGAAATAAAAGGAAATGAAAAAGCTAACCAGAGCTGAGGTCATGCCCCTCTTCTGTTGAAAACCCCCCTAGCAGCTTTTCATCTCAGGGTGGAATCCAGAAACTTCTCCAGATACAAAGAAATCTATTAACAGGTCATGAAGTCGATCTGGTGGCTCACAATCAGCATTTTTATTACACAAGAGAGAACAGCGTGGAGCAGAAGAGTAAAGAAGACAAGACGCCAGGCAGCATAACACGCGGCAAGTGTTGCTGTGTGAAACGTCCTGTTTGAGTATGTGCCTGTGTGTGTGTGTGTGTGTGTCTGTGTGTGTGTGTGCCTGTGTCTGTGTGTGTGTGCCTGTGTGTGTGTCTGTGTGTGCGTGCACATGCAGGTATGTTTTTCCCAGTAGACGGTGGAGAAAAGGTTTAAGAAGCAGGGCCCTGGTAATATCCACCTCCACACTTCACCTCTCCCTGCCTTGGCTCCGCCCCCCACCCCTTCCATACAAACTTCTCACTCCGCCTCTGCCATGCCAGCCTCTGCCCTAGGCACCCACTCCACTGCCTTTTTCGTCTTCAGATATCTGCTGCAGTGTTGCCGTATCAGCGAGGCTCCCCCGGTCCTCTCCGCCACAGCAGCACTCTCCAGCTTCCTTCAGTTTTAGCACTTGATTCACAGCACTTGTTATTAACTCCGCACACCAGATACTGCTTCTGGGGTTCTCTGCTAACTAGCTCTCTCCTCACT
Organism: Aepyceros melampus; assembly: GCA_006408695.1. NCBI lineage: Eukaryota > Metazoa > Chordata > Mammalia > Artiodactyla > Bovidae > Aepyceros > Aepyceros melampus. The sequence continues at coordinate 644,693 of SJXQ01008881.1, read as the reverse complement.
CCTACCTCCTGGAGAAGACAATGGCACCCCACTCCAGTGTTCTTGCCTGGAGAATCCCAGGGACGGGGGAGCCTGGTGGGCTGCCGTCTATGGGGTTGCACAGAGCTGGACACGACTGAAGCGACTTAGCAGCAGCAGCGGCACTCCTTTCTCCATCCCAGGATGGAAGTCTGATGTAGAGACGACCACAGCTGCATACAAGCCCGTGACCCTGGATGAGTCATTTAATTTCTCCCAGCCTCAGTGTTCTCATCTTTAAAGTGGGGCTAATGCTAGCACGTCCCTCGGTGTTCTGGCCAGGGCTGAATGGAGTGGCACGTGTTCCATGGCACTGCTGGTGTTTTCATGGCCGAGCCCCTGCCCTGCCCGGTGCCCTGCCTGGCTTGACTCTGCGGAAGGAAGCTCTCCTCCCACCAGAGAGAAAGGGCTCCCTGACTGGAGCTCTCGTACGTCAAGTGTCTCGTTTTTCACCAGCCTCCACTGTCCAGGCACAGACCCGTCAGTCCCTGCTGTGCTAGGCAAGGGGCCAGCCCAGTCTATCTGCATCTCCTTCCCATCCCTTTGTTTTCTTTTTGTTAATTAAATGTGGGTCAGCTATTTACATGAATGACAACTGTTGCCATGCCAACCTGGAGAGGATCTTGAAGTGGCAGCATCCTTTGCCCTGCTCCGAGAGAAGCTGCTCCTCAGCCTCTCTTTCCAGGCCCTGGAGGCCCATGCCTCCTCCTCATCGCCTCCCTCCCTCTCTCCTTCCTTCCCTCCCGCAGGAGGCTTTTCCAGGTTTACACCTGTTTCCTGCCAACCAGCTCCTAAGAGAGCAGGACACGAGGCCACCGAGTCTTCCAGACAGGTCTTAAGATCCCCCCACCCCCTGCCGCCCCTTTTTTATGTTCAAAGTTCTCTTAGATCTTCTTTCCACCATCCCCCATACGTGTAGCATCTATCAGCTGAGAAAATGCATAACAATGAAATCTTACTATGAATTCAGTAATGCTTTTAATGTATTTTATTCATCCTCACCAGCATGAGGAATACTGATACATGTATCTAAGAGGCATGCAATTGATTCTGATTCAGGCGACGTTTGGCGCCTTGTGGAGTCATAGTCAGCTTCTCTGCCCCCAGCTCCTTGCCGCAGTTCTGAGAAGACCCCCAGTTCCCTGCCTATAGGTTAGCACTCTGCACCAGACCCTGCTGCTCAGATCAGGACCCATGGACCCGCATCTCAGACATCTTCTGGGGACCGGCTAGAAATACAGACTCTCAGGCCTCACTCCAGACCTACTGATCAGAGTCTATATTTGAACAAGATCTCCAGGTGACTCTTGTATACATTAAAATTTCTGAAGGCTGATTTAATACAGGCTGCTAGGGTCACCTCCCGTTAGTCAATCAGCTTGCTGAGTGCACGGGCCTTGGAACTGGCGACCTGGGTGTGGATCCCAGGTCTTCATCCATGCAGCACATATTGGTGGGGTTCCTCCCAGCGTCAAGCCCTGGGGTGCACACCGGAGAAACAGCAGAAGGAAAACCAGCTGTGGGTCCTGTTCTCCGGGCTACCACAATCAAGAGGGGGAGACACGTGTTAACATGTGAATGAAAGGCTCTGAGAGAGGTACACACAGATCCCTCCATTCATTCTATTTATTTCACAGACGTTTACATGCTTGAACGCATGGGAGCCTGTATGGTGGAACTTGACCTACAAAGAGTAGTCAAGGAGGGCTTCCCTGAGGAAGTGATGCTTGAATAGAGACCTGAGGGATGCACTGGAGTTCACTGAGAGAGGAGTGAAGTGGGCGCTTGCGAGGGTTTCATGGTCGACAGGCTAAAGTGCTGCTGGAGAGATAAGTGCATCAAGGACGGAGAAATCCCTGTGGGATATAACACAGAGCCGTCACCCTTGAACTTAGTGGACATTTTCTTGGGAGCACTTTGGCCGAATCCAGGGTGCATGGTTGGAGGAGTGAGTGGCAGGGAAGAAAAAGAACAGGGTGAGCAAGCTGGACTTCCAAGTCTCATGTTTGATGTTTTCCAGGAGGAGGGCTGGGGGCAGGGAGACCCCTGGCAAGGATGCCAGCAGCCCCGGCGTTGGTGAGGAGGCTCACCTTCACCCTGAGCAGAGAGAGTGGAGAGTAAAGCAGATGGGAGAGAGACCCCAGAGAGAATTTAGCTGGTATATCTCAGGATCCCCCAAATACATACCTCTGTTGTCATTTTACCCGACGGAGAGTGGCTTTTCAATGAAGCTCCAGACATTGGAATTTGAATATCGACCTTCATATTAGGGTAGTCCGGTGGCTATTAGCAGGTATGAGTGCCAATTCTAGGCATCTGTATTGTGGAGAATAGTAAGAAGTGTCCTTAAAAACAACTAAAAATAGAGCTACCATATGATCCTGCAATCCCACTCCTGGGCATACATCCAAAGAAAACCGCAATTTGAAAAGATCCATGCACCCCAATGCTCACTGCAGCGTTATTTACATAACATGACATGGGAGCAACCTAGATGTCCACTGATGGATGAACGGATAAAGGTACATAATGGAATATTACTCAGCCACGAAAAGCCTGAAACAGCGCCCTCTGCAGCAACTCGGAGGGACCCAGAGATGATCAAACTCCGTGTAGTAAGACAAGAACAGATACCATATGGTATCACTTACATGAGAACTCTAGAAAAATGATACAAATGAACTTATTTACAAAACAGAAACAGTCGCATAGACACAGAAAACGAACCTATGGTTACCAAAGGGGAAAGGTGAGGGAGAGAGATAAACTAGGATACACAGCGGTGTGTACAGACCACTAGGTACAGAATAGTAATGGCAAGGAACCTATTGTATAGCACAGGGAACTATACTCAGCGTTTTGTATAGATGGAAAAGAATCTGAAAAAGAACATATCTATAACCTGAACCACTGTGCCATACACCTAAAACTAACAGAACATTGTAAATCAACTATACCTCACTAAAAAATGTTTTAAAAACTCCTAGGTGTCTGCATTGGAATCTGGACATTTGCATGCAAATTGTCAATGACAGTCATACACCCGCTGAGTGGGGTGGCTGCAGGGATTCGTAAGACTTGACTCATCAGAGCTATGAAATGATGAGGAGGTATCTATACAGGTAGAGTGCATTCAAATCAGATTAATTAGTTAATTACAAATAAAAAGACCCATTAAGATCATTAGAGACACTCAGTTGCTTTAGCATCCCAGCAGTAAACCCCTCACAGCTTTCCTCAGGACTATCTCATTGATGGGTGAGCCTGGCTTTCACGGCCTGATTGGGGAAGCTGAATCTGCAGGCCTCATTTATGTGACAAGCATGCATTTCCAAGGGCTTGGTGGTAAAGAATCTGCCTGCTGGGCAGGAGATGTGGGTTCAGTCCCTGGGCAGGGAGGATCCCCTGGAGGAGGAAATGGCAACCAGCTCCAATATTCTTGCCTGGAGAATCCCATGGACAGAGGAGCCTGGTGGGCTGCATGGGGTTGCAAAGAGTCAGACACGACTGAGCGACTAAGCCACCACTGGGCGCCACGCCTTCAGCTGGGCCTGGGGACCCAAAGCGGAGCGAGACGGGGCCTCATCCTTGCCCTTTCTTGGGAGTGGGGAGGGAGACAGCCCTGGGAATGACTGGTGCTGGCTCAGGAGCCGGGCTGAGCACTGGGAACTTGGAAGGAAGCACAGCTTGGGGAACAGGAAGCCTGACGCCCAGGGAGGCTTGTGAAAACCCCCAGTGACCTCACTGGTGCCGCCTGCCATGATGATCAGGGATGTATGGCTCTACGGATCAGCGCTGCTGAGCTCTGACAAGGTGCTGTTGCTGGGGTTCAGTGCTAAGTTGTGTCCGACTCTTATTTTCCCAGACAAAGATACTGGAGTGGGTTGCCATTTCCTTCTCCAGGGGATTGTCCAACCCAGGGGTTGAACCCGCGTCTCCTGCATTGATGCTGGTAGATTCTTTACCACCTGGGAAGCCCCATGCAGCCCGTAAGTCTGCCCAAAACCATTCCCCATCTCCAGGATTCAGAAAGCATCACGATGTCCTCTGACTTCCCAGGGCACATCCTGTCCCCGCCGAAGGAGGAGGCCAGCTGGCACTTCTCTCCCCCTTTGCGGCTCCACCCACATCGTATCTTTGCTCAGTGTTATGTTTCAATTAACAACCCCAATCCTCTGGATCCAATTTCTCATTTGCCAGGGTTATGCGTAGTGAAAATACTCACTCTGATGATAAATATTGGCTGCGGCTCTGTGCTCTGCCCAGGGCCCCAGCTCTGCCCACGCGGCGTAATTAAAAAGCCAGCCACGTGGGCACATGGAAAGCCTGATGCCCCTCCGGCCGCAGAGAGGACACGGGAGGCCTGTGGATTCCAAACAGGCCATTAATGCCAGGCTGGAACCACCAGCAAACAGGAACAAAACAAACGAACCAAGGGAGAAGCCTAATAAATCTTGGCCAAAGTAGCTTTCACTCGGGGCCCTGAGCTGTGACTGGGGGTGGGGTGGGGCCTCGGGGAGCCTGCTCTGGAAGGCGGCTCACTGTTTGCCTTTGCTTTGAGTGCTGATCCCTGGACCCCCGCCGCGGGGAGGGCAGGCTCCACAGCTCCCCCTCACTTACTTCCCATCTCACCCTGACCTGCCCTCTGGGGCTCCCAGGGCAGCCTTGTCTCTGCTGCTTCCAAGCTCTCGATGCATGCTCTCGCCCCCAGCCGCGCCTTCCTTCAGCAGCTCCACCCACCACTGCCTTCCCTCCCACCTGGGTGGTTTGCCGCCTTCACACCCCTGTCCCCCTCCCTCTTCTCAGGATCTCGGGTGGGCTGGGCCACAGCGGTGAGAGCGCCAGATCCTAGCCGTAGACCAGTGGTCAGAGACATGGGCCCTGGCCCTCCGGCTTTGCGGAAAAGAATGTCCACAAAGAGGGAAAGTAGTGAAGCAAGTAAAGTAGTCTTTAGGAGGAGAAAGAGCGCAGTACGGGTGGGTAGACACACCGGCAGACTCAGAGGGTGAGTCCCTGGGTAGCTGAGTCAGTCTCGTGGCAGTCTGGGTTACCTTTATGGGGCATTTCTTCCAGGTTTCCTTTGGCTGATCATTCTGATTTGCCTGGTTCACAGTCCATATTTGGTACGTCTCAGGATCTTCCCAGGTTTGCGTCTCTTAGCCAAGTTGGATCCTACGCAAAGGTATCTGGGTAGAGCATCTCTAGACATGATTCCCCTTTGGCCTCCAAAGAGCCTTTTCTGTGCCCGTGTGGTTGGTGAGGTCTCCCGAGCTCAGGAACGCGAAATCTGTGGTCTGAGCAGGGCCCAGCCCCCTCCCGTAATTGTCCTGCTGTTCTTGTCTTGGGTTTCGGTCATGAATCTCCAATTGCTTTACCCTGGGGTCGGGGGCGGTGCCCGTCTGCCTCCTGCCTCAGTCACATCCTCCTGTTTCTCTCACCTTCTGTGCCTCTTCCTTTTTCGCAAGGCCAGGCTCCTGTTGCCCCTTTCCAGCAGCCTCTCCTTCTGCCTCCTTCCCTTTGTAAGTTGCGTGTTCCTTCCTGCGGACCCCGGGCGGGTCCTGGGCACTTGAGCTCTGCCCCCCAGGGAGCTGTGTGACTCTGGGCCAGTCGATCCCCCTCTCTGGTCCTCAGGTCCCCATCCGCGGGGCAGCTTCCTCACACCCATGCTCTGGGGATTGAATGAGGAGTTGGTGATGGACAGGGAGGCCTGGCGTGCTGCAGTCCATGGGGCTGCAAAGAGTCGGACACGACTGAGCGACTGAACTGAACCGATATGCAGACCGGTCTGGTACATGGTGGGTGCTCAACTAAAGTCAATGGGACAACCCTCTTATCTGGACACAGTTGACATGGAACCATCTCGTCCTCAAGTTGCCAGGGTATGCTCTCTGACCCTTCAGTGTGTCTTCCCACCCGACTGGCGGTGACCCCTGCTTCTGCTTGTCCTTCCTTACAAGAGCTGACGGACGGACCTACGTGCTGGGGATGCCGAATTCGTGATGCTCTTGACCTGGTGGTCAGTCACCAGCGTAGGTCCCCTTTCTCCTCATCCCTGGGAAGCTGCCTGGCCTCCAGCTCCCTGCTGCTCCCACAGAGCTGCTTGTAAGGACGGCAAGAGGGGTCTGGGTTACTTGCTTCTGGTCTTCAGGCCTGATTTGGGGGCAGCATATTTTCCCCTGAGCTCCCAAGAGGAAAAAAAACTAATTCTTTTTCTCTAACCCTATGGTCTGAGCTGCTTCTGTGCACCCCAGTCCCCTGCCACACACCCAGTTCCCTAAAGGTCAGGATTCCCTACATCTCTGAATGCTCAGCCTGCCTTCAGCCCTCGAGTCACAGGGCATAACACAATCTGTATTTCCAACAATAGGGAGTTTGTTAAATTACAGTGCCATGAGCACATTTATAACATATTTTCAATGCCAAAAAGCAGGTTTCAAAACAGTATGTAAAGTAAGAATCTATTTTAGATAGAAAAAAAAAAAAAACCCTTCAACTATATTTGTATGGGAAGAAGATTGTCTGGGAGAATATACACCAAAATGTTAGCAACTTTTTTTTTTCCCCTGAGTGGTGGGCTAACAAGGGGTTTTGATTTCCTTCTTTGTGCATCTCCGTCTTTTCTGATTCGTTTACAATGAGCAGATATTTCTTCCGTCTCAACTAAACAAACAAATAGAAAAGCATAACCGGGTTCTCGGAGGCCTCATTTGCATATATTTGCATGCATCCCATCAACGCCATCCATCAGAGCTCGGCGCCATCAGCCTTCAAGAGTGGAAGGGCCCCAGAGTGCCAGCATCCTTCGTGGTCCTGAGGCTGCCATGGCGAGTAGCTCACACCTCCTTGGGAGGACCCTGGGATCGTCCATCCCAGCTCCCCAGCCCAGCAAACCTCCCCCACAAGCCCTCTAGCCGTCTTCAGGGCCACTATGGCTGTGACACCATCTCAGAGGCAACAACAGCTCAGCTGTCACATTTCCAACCTGGAAGCCGTCTTGCTTCCGCTCCGCTGGCAGTGCTTTCATGTTATTCTCACTGCTTTGACCTTAAGTGGTAGATTTTCCTTTCTTTCTCCTTTCCCTCGTGTTCCGCCTCTCCCTCCTCCCCTTCTCTGCCTTGGCTGCGACTGTCTGAGCCAGGCATCTGAGCCGTCTCGAGCTTGCCTATTTTTGTACTTTATGAAACCAGGAGATACGAAGGGCCAGGAGTCCAACGCCGCCTTTGGGTCCTGTGCTGATGCGTCTGTCTCCCCGCCTTGGCTGGGGCCCGACCGCACCTCAGCAGCAGTTGGGGAGCATTAGCCGGGGGCCATCACATACACTCCGGTCAGTTCAAGTCTTATCTCACCCTCCATCGTGGGAAAAATGATTCATTCAAAACCACACACACACACAGGATTGAAAGTCAGCTGAGAAGCAAGGCTGTCCTGCTGTTCGATCAGCTGTACAGGAGACTGCCCCCAGTGACTTTAGGTGGGCCAGGAGCTCCCTGGACCACAAAATCCCAAGCCTATCCATCTGTCCTGGGGCTCCATGAGAAGCCCCAGCAGCAGGTCACAGTTTGAGGGACACTGGTTACGCCCTTTATAGAGCTGATCTCATTCAGTCTCCACCCAAGGGCCGGTAGGTTACATCCTGAAACCTCCTCGGTCTCCACTTACCAGCCGGGTAGGTCATCCTGGTTGAATGACTCAGCATCTTGATGCTTCAATTCTCCTTATCCATCCCTGAGGACAAAATAACCCTTGCCTCCTGCGCTTCCTGTGAGGAGCAAATGAGTTCACCCATAGAAAGTCATCAGAACAGCGTCTGACCCTTAGGGGGCATCCTGTTCAAGTCACTGTCTGATTTCCCTCCTCTGACAAGCTGGGGAGCAGGGAGGGGAGCTGAAACGTGGACATGTAGACTATTATTCCCTCATTCCTGCGATCTCAATAATCCATCTGTGGTCTGTTCGTTGTCTGGAGCGACCACTCTAGCGTCTACCCTCATCCCACCATGGAAAACATGGAGACGCAATCCTTACCTGGCTGGTGAGCCGTGTGTGGAAGGACTGGCAGTTTCTTCTGTGCGGTTCCAAGCCTGCTAGAAGCCCTCTGCTGGGCCTGACCTGCGTCCCCGCCCCCTGTCACTTCCTTCTCTTGTCCTGTCCTGCCCGTGGTGGAGGATCACACTGTCCTTCCGGGGACCACGGCTGGTCATTACATTCTTTCTCTGCCTGAGACCCCGCTTCCCCACCTGTCCTTGGGAGGTCGTTTGCCCCCTCGCTAAATTGCTCTCAGTTCAAGATGGTGCAGGGAGAGAACTGGGTGTTCGGGGTGGGGTTTCTCTTCAAGCTTCTCGCAGAGTTTGTGGAAGGAACACCGAGGGGCCCACCTGGCAGATTCCGCATGAGTCTCGCAAGTGTTTGCTGCCGGAGCCACTGGTCCGTCTGGCTGGATGGCGAACCCCGCGGGGTGAGCCTCTGCCTTCCGTGTGTCTCGTATGGTGCCAGCTGTGCAGTCCACGCTGGACAGATGACAGTAAACCCTGGCGATGCCCACGGGTGTGAGGCGGGGCAGAGCCAGCCTGGGCTCCTCCTCCTCTCTTTCTGGAGGTGGAGACGCAGGAGGGCACCCTCCCGTGGAGCCTGGACGTGCCTGGTTCCTGGGGTCTGCTGACAGGCCTCTCTGGCCCCGGGACACGGGCAGACACGAAGCCCCACCTGCGGCAGCTGCTCCGTCCCCGAGTGAATAGAGAGGTCCCAAAGCTGTGTCCACAGCGCGGCCCCCCGCCTCTCCCTCTGGTTTCCAGTCACCTGCGGGAACTCCAGCCAGTGTCCAAGCATGGCCCCAGGGAGGGACAGGGAAATCTGAAGTCATTTAATCTAAGTCTATGATTTTGTGCGGCTCCCAGAGCAGGTCTGGGCTGAGCAAGAGTGCCCTTCTAGGAGGAGGGGGCTGGCTCTGGTGGGGCTGCTCCTTGCTGCCCCCTCTCATGGCCCAAGGGACATGCAGACCCCCTCCCATGGCTGGGACGTGCCCATGAGCATCTCTCGCTGAAGCTATGGGTGTCAGAACTGGGTCTCCCCATCAGACCTCTGGTGCCCCCAGGAGCTTGATGTGATGGGCTCTCCCCTGAGGTTCTCTGGAGCCTTGTTCTCCCCTCGACCCCCTTCAGGGTGGCCCAGAGCCCCTGTCTGTGGCTCAGTTCACACGTCAGAGTGTCCCGTGAGGGCAGCTGAGGCTAGGACCCCGCCTCCCCTGACTGTCTTTGCTCCAACACCTGTTGCCCCCCACCAAGGCTCCTATCCCGCTACTGTAGGTCCCCGTGGTCAGGGCAGGTAGACAGGCTTGGAGCCCTGTCCACATGCTCCAGGGAGCCGAGAATCTCAGGATTCACCAGCCTGACCCCCATCTGCCCTGGCCACCCACCGCGACCCACAGCCACTCACACACATACATGAACACACAATCACACACACAGCCATACCTGTATGCCTGTATACCATGTATCAATATGTGTGCATACACTCATATACATGCTCACACACATCCGCACACTCAGACATGCATGCACACACATCATGCATACGTACACACACATACAAGCACACAGCCACACACGCATGTACACAGAATCACACACACAGCCACACTTACACGCACACAATCATATGTGCATATACAGTCACAACACACACACACAAACACAAGTCACACATCAGGCATGCGCAGCCACAAACACGTGCACACACACATATCCGGGGTTTGGGGGACCTTGGTCTCCCCTCCCTGTGAATCCTGGGACTCTGGGATATTTGAAGGTAAGAGGAGCTTACGTTCAGCTGATCACCAAGCCCACTGGCCTCGGCTCAGGGCCAAGGTCCCGCTGAGGGCTCAGCTCCTCCTCTCTCCGCAGCACTCACACTTCTAGAGAGAAGGAAGGTCTCCGAGGAAGTTCTCAAGGCTGGAAATGGATTTCTCAGTTCCACATGCCCTGTGCTCCCAATCCAGGGCGTGCAAAGACGTAGCACCTGTTTCACTGACCCTCACCAGGCAGCGAGCGTGGTGGCCCCTGGAATCAAGGGGCAGCCAGGGGCCCCCAGCGTCCTGGGGGCCCCAGAAGAAGTTGGCTTCAGAGTCAGTGCTGCTGTGTGACTTTTGAAGGTGCGCAGCCTGGTTTGACTGTTTCTCGGTTTCGTTTCCCCGGTTGGCAGCGTTCTGCCCAGACAAGAGTATAACAAGAGTATAACAGCAGTATAACTACTGCTGACTTGCCAGGGAGGGGCTGGGTCCACTTTTTTTTTTTAACAAATTAGCCCCTGGGGTCCCTAAAGAGCCCTGACCAAATTTCTTGTCTGGCCTCTAGTCCATTGCTATTGATTACAGAAGGTTGAGAACTCTGGTGGGTGTCAATACCTACCTCTCCTGGCGGTCACGAGGATGTGGGGCACGGATGCTCACGAAGCGCCTGGAATGGATGGTCCCTGGCACCAGGCAGCCCCCAGCCCCACCTTGTCAGCAGACACCGGCAGGTCCTGAAAGCTCGGGCTCTTCATCCCCCAGATCAGTCCTGACCTGGGTGGACTCTGGGAAGGTCAAGGATACTTCCCTCTCAGTCCTGAGAAACAGAATTTGGAGGCCCTGAGCCCCAGGATGAGGATGGTGGGATGGCATCACCGAGGAAAATGGACATGAACGTGGGCACACTCCAGGAGATGGTGATGGACAGGGAGGCCTGGCGTGCTGCAGTCCACGGGGCCACAGTCGACTGGGCGACTGAAGGACAGCAGCCCCAGCATGGTGACGGGCTGGGTGTCAACGTGGACCCCTGTACCTGGGCCACTGATGCCAGGGAAGTGTCCGGCTGACCTCGCTACCCTGGGGGACACCCCTGACCCCAGGAGCAGGGGCAAGCCCTCTTGGGAGGAGCCCACTGTGCAAAGCGGGAGGAGACCCAGCTTCTGAATCACAGACCTGGGCTTCGACCCCATTCCCGCCTTTCACCGCTGTGGTGCGTTTGCCCTTTAACCTCTCTGACCTTGGTGTCTTCATCTATCCATGAAAGATGATACTCAGCCCCTCATAAGATTCTAGTAGAGATGAATCAGTTCAGTTCAGTCGCTCAGTCATGTCCAGCTCTTTGCCACCCCATGGACTACAGCACGCCAGCCTTCCCTGTCCGTCTCCAATGCCTGGATCTTGCTGAAACTCATGTCCATTGATTTGATGCCATCCAGCCATCTCATCCTCTGTCGTCCCCTTCTCCTCCTGCCTTCAATCTTTCCCAGCACCAAGATCTTTTCCAATGAGTCCGTCTTTGCATCAGGTGGCCAAAGTATTGGAGCTTCAGCTTCAGCATCAGTCCTTCCAATGAATATTCAGGACTGATTTCTTTTAGGATTGAAAATAGAGATGAAATAATAGTACCTAATAATAATAATGATAGTCAGCAGATAAGAATTGGTTCTTAAATACTCTATTAAAAGTAGGTAACACACATACAAGATGGGAAGTGTGTGATTCCGATGTTCGCTTTTCCAGGCTGGGGGCCTTTTTAAAGAACAACTCTTGACGGCCGACAGGGCATCTTCCTAAGCATTGGGAGTCCCGCAGATTCACAGCTGAGTTCTACTCTGGCTGATGGATTCAGGAAAATTCCTGGTGAGTAGTTATATTCAATAAGGGCCTGCCAATATAATTTTCTGTCAATTGTCACTTTGTGCCATGGGAGGCAGAGTGGACTCGGGGGCCCTAGGGGGAGCTTAGTGGAGGCCGGGCCCACTTGAGCAACAGCCAGGGGGCTGCTGACCTGGGGCCTCAGAGAGATTGTCTCGACCTGGTGACCCGGGAGGCCAGGCCGGGTCTTCAGCTGAGCAGTGTGCTGGCAGGAGCCCGCTGGGGATGACCCAGGAGTAACGGTGCCCAGGAGCTGCAAGGACTCTGGGTCCATAAGGTGGGGCGGGAGCTTCTAGGAGAGATACGGCCGGCCCCCGACTGCCCTCCGAGATGTCCGCGTGAACTCCCTGGTCCTGAGAACCAGGACGGGCCGTTTACCAAGCTGGCTGAGGTTTTATTAACCTGCCACCCACCAAGGCAAGTAAATCAAAGAAGCCCACGTTATCGAACCCCTGGCCTCTGGCTGCGTGACGCAGCATCAAAGGCTGCCGCCTCTCAGTGGTGACAGGTGCAGACTCTGGAGGCTTAGATAGTCACATTATATTTCTTCTGGGCCCTGAAAGGCACTAGCAGCTTGTTGGGGTGTCTCGCTGTTGTTGGGGGTTTGTGTGACAGCAGATCTGCTGGACTCCCTTCACTTTGCTCTGATGATGTTGAAATGAGTTTCCCTTTCTGGGTTCAAACCCGCAGTCGACAAGGAGTCGTCCTTGGGTGTGTGGGTGGGGCGGAGAGGAGCTTCCTCTTGAATAAGATGATGGGAGTCTGTTCTCCTTCAGGCCCAGGCGTCTCTGTGCTCTCGGGCTTCAGTACACCTCCTTCCCCATCTGCACTTCTGGAGTACCCTCTCCTTCCTCCCCTCCCTCCTCTCCTTCTCCCCTCCCTCCTGCCCTCCTCCCTCCCTCCTCCCTCCCTCCTCTCCTCCCTCCCTTCCTCCTCCTCTTCCTCCCTCCCTTCCTCCTCCTCTC
>SJXQ01008881.1:618772-631533 GCA_006408695.1 Aepyceros melampus | reverse complement strand
TTCATGTATACATATGCCTTAGTCCTTTGGAGTTGCTATAACAAAACACTACACACCCGGAGACTTAAGCAGAACTTTATTCCGTGTGCTTCTGGAGACTAGCAGTCCACGATCAGGGTGCAGCATGGCAGGTGAGGGCCGTCCTCCAGGCTGCAGACTTCATACATTTCCACCTGGTGGAAAGGCCTGCGGATTGCTCCTGAGCCTCTTTTTATCAGGGCTCTCATCCCATTCATCAGGGTTCTGCCTTCATGACGCTAATCACCTCCCAAAGGCCCCACATTCCAATACCAGCCCCTTGGGCATTAGATTTTAAATGTATGATTTCTGGAGGGACATAAATTTTCAGACCCTAGTACTATATGTCGGAGAAGGCAATGGCACCCCACTCCAGTACTCTTGCCTGGAAAATCCCATGGATGGAGGAGCCTGGTAGGCTGCAGTCCATGGGGTCGCTAAGAGTCGGACATGACTGAGCGACTTCCCTTTCACTTTTCACTTTCATGCATTGGAGAAGGAAATGGCAACCCACTCCAGTGTTCTTGCCTGGAGAATCCCAGGGATGGGGGAGCCTAGTGGGCTTCTGTCTATGGGGTCGCACAGAGTCGGACACCACTGAAGCGACTTAGCAGCAGCAGCAGCAGCAGTACTATGTGTATTTATACATCCATCTGTCTATTCACTTATTTACCAAATCATTTTTGAATTCTTGTGCTAAGTACTAGGCATGAACGGAAAAGAGGAAATGGCATTGTTCTGGCTGTGTGTCAGATTGCATTTATCAAAAGTGGCTGCAAAAATCTCTCCCATCCTATAAGCTCTTCCTCCGCGTCATCCTGCCATCCCCGCATCAAGAGGCAGGGTCCACGCCCCTCTCCTTGAACCTGGTCTCAGTGACTCACTTGTAAGTGGTAGAATGCAGCTGAAGTCAAATGACACTGAATGGCTTCCAAGAGTGGACCAGGAAAACCATACAGCAATCTGTGGGCTGAATGGAGCTCAGGTGCCCTCAGACTACCGTGTCAGGGAGGCCACATGAAGTCACAACGCATCTGAGCTTCCAGCAGCAATCAAGTGGGAGGCCTGTGAGTGTACCTGAACCTTGGATGTCCAGCCTAGTTAAGCTTTCACATGGCCATGCTCCCTGGCTGACATGCGATTGCTGCCGCCTAAGAGAGCCAAGTGGGAGCTACTCGGCTGATCGTTCTCCAGATTTGTGACCCACGAGTCATGATGAGATGCAGTGGTTGTTTTCAACCACTGAGCCGGAGGGCCATCTGTTACACAGCACTCACTGACTGGGACGTGCTCTCATGGAACTTACAGTCCAGTAGGAGACAGATGTTACAGTCCAGATGTTAAAGTCTCCTCTAAATCAGCATGAAACTATGCTTGAGGTCAGTGCTACCCCGAAAACCTCCAAGGGTGCCTTGGCCCAGGGAGGGCAGGGAAGATGCCCTGGGGAAGGGTTGACTGGGAAGTAAAAGAAGGAGGGATTTCATGGGGGCAGGAGGAGTATTCTGGCCCGAGCAAAGTCCCTAGGGCAGCAAGGAGATGCTGCAAGGAGGCCACGGATGCTGCAGGATGGGGAGCAGGGGACATCAGAGAGGAACCAGGGCAGAGTCTCGGCATGATGGGAACTCGGCCACAGCCATGCCTGGAAGCAGCACCCGTGGCAGCTCACAGGCTGGCCAGTGACCACGGTGAGCGCCGTCCGTTGAAATGACGCGTGCAAATTCCCATCATCCAGCAGAACCCAGGTGCCCGAGGGGGTCGCCTTCCTGCTGAGGGCCCTAAAGCCCACCTCTTCTGGTAAAGGGCACCACTCCAAATTTAATCGCACGACCTTGGGTAGGTCACGTCGCCTCTCTGGGGACCGGCCTTGCATAGCTGATCTATAGGGTCTTTCAAATTCCGTGAATCCAAGAATCAATTCTAAGATGAGTCTCCCATCACGAAGAAAGCCCTCACTAAAACTTACATAAATAGATTAAACAGGCCAATGACATGAAATTATATTTAATATGATTCATTATCAGAGCTATATACAGAGCTATCTCTTTTTCTCTACTGCCTACCTTATTTTCATGGCAACACAAGGGTTCAGGAAGGCAGTCACCAAGCGAACGTGCCAGGGTTCCCCAGGGAGAGTCTGGTCGTGAGAAGCCACAGCAGGAGAACCACGCCGTGTGCGTGGCTGTGGGCTGGCCGCGGGCCCGCCTGCCTGCTCACTCCCCAAGAGGTGCAGCCACTTCCTGGCCTGGTAGGCTCACCTTCCAGGCAGAGACTGGTTTACAGTGTCGTCAACAGCACTGGGTTAAGCCTCCAACTCAGTGTCATTGAAAATGCAGGGAGTGGCCGGGCACCTGTGTTTGGCATCATTTCCTCTCTGTGACCTTGGTCCCTGCACTTGACCTCTGCAAGCAACAATGTCCTCTACAATAGGGATAAAAATGCCCAGCTCTCAACCTTGAAGGGGCGACATGGAGATGAGACAAGATAATTCCTGTCAACGGTGATCGGCTAGGCGCCCTGAGCACGGTCTGTGCTGCATAAACGTTGACTGTATTTTCCCAGCCCTCTTCCTTCAAGCTGTTTTCTCAGGTAACTGGAGTTACGACAGAACTGAGATGACAAGTGTCAGGCCCACAAATACCGAGGGTCTGCTGTCTGTCTTGACGGATAATTGACTGTTCAGAAAACACAGAGTAGGTTCAGCTCCTCGCCACGATCCCTCTCGCTATTTTGATCCTGTCCCCAGTGAAAGATAAAAGCAGAAACACAGCCGTAAGTAATGTTTAAAGAGAGGTGCCCCAGCCGGGTGGCTCCAAGTGACACGTGGAGTTATTTGTGGAATAACCAGCAGGGTCCCAGCCCTTGTTGGGAATGCACGCTTGGGGCTTGAGTGTGAGTGGGTGGACACACACGTGTGCATGCACACACACACACCTCATGGCTGTGTGTGTGTGTGTGTGTGTGTGTGTGTGTGCCTGGAAAGCTAACTCCTGTTTCCTTGACACAGTCCTGCTCTGCTTTCCAAGATGAAAGACACATCACCTCCCCCAGCCGCCGCCTCCCTCCCGTCTATGAGGGCGAGAGGTGAGGCAGGCAGAACGTGGGAAAGGCAGGGCGTCCGGATGAGACGAGGGCGGTATCAAATCTGGACCAGCATCCCTGGCCCTCACAGGTCGGAGTGGGAGGGGGGCCACGTGTCTTCAGAGCAGGCAAAGATTAAAAAAAAAGAAGAAAACCAAAACGGTTGCATCCTGAATCCATCTAGACAGTAAATTTTTGAGTCCCTATAAGCTAAAATCAATATTGGCACAACTGTGTGTCATTAAAAGCTAAATGAACACGACAAAGCCAAACTGCTGCCTATTAAACAAATGAGTTTTCTCCCTGCACAGGCACAGCGGGTTATTAAATTCTTTATTACAGGAACATCACCATTTGAAGGGGGTAAAAAGCCGTCCTTATGAGTCATCTGTATGTGTGAAGCAGCCCAGCCTTCCTGTGTTCACCGCCCCCAAAGACGGCCCTGGCAGTCCCCGACCTGGTCCCCCGCAGGGAGAGGCCGGCTTCTCAGAGCCACCAGGAGAAGGGAAGGGAGAAGAGTGGCGTGACACGGGCACTCACTCGTGTGGCGTGGGTCCCTCTGATCTTTACTGATTCCGTCAACAAGCGCTTAGCAAACACCTACTACATGTCCGACGCTTTGCGACCCCATGGACTGTAGCTCGCCAGGCTCCTCTGTCCAAGGGATTCCAGGCCAGAACACTGGAGTGGGCTGCCATGCCCTCCTCCAGGGGACCTGTGCAGCCTAAGGACTGAAACCCGGGTCTCCCGCACTGCAGGTGGATTCTCTACCGTCTGAGCCACCAGAGTGACTCACACACTTACTGCACGTCAGGCACTCTGCAGGGCCCCGAGGATACTCACACTCACTGCATGTCAGGAACTCTGCAGGGCCCCGAGGATACAGTCGTGACCCACCACCCTGGCCAGCCCTGCCTTGTTAACTCATCAGCGCAGATACTGGCAACTCCATCTCAGAAGACTTAACTGTCCGTGACCGGTTATTTTCTCACTTCACATGAAGTCTGCAGGCAAGCGGTTCCAGAGTTGTGTCATGACATCGTGATGGGATCAGAGGCAGAGATTTTCCCCAGCTCTGTGCTCTGCCCTGTGCCCTCATGGTTGCAAAGTGGCTGCCATAGCTCCCAACCTCTTGACCTCACACACAGCTATATCCAACAGGAGCTTCTAATCCCACATGTCATTGGACTAGGGAGTGAAACCTTTTCCAAAAGCCCCTAAAGTTTCCCCTCGGGTCCCACTGGCTACTGGTGGTGGTGAGTGTACTCAAGCTCTCTGTGAGGAAGGCTGGAATGTGAGTCACGCAAGATGCAGCTGAATGTTGGTCCACAGGCTCCCCAGGAAACGTTTCTCTTCCTATTTTCCAGGCATCTGTGATACTCCTGGGTCCTCACCTCCTAATGGCCCCCAAGCCTGCTTGCTGTGTTGATACAGAGAAGGGAGATGACAGAGAAGACTTGCAAAGATGTTAAGGTTAAGAAGATGAATGAGACCCTTTCTGAGCAGACACCCTGTCCCTGGGGGGTGTGCAAGGCTATGCTCCCGGCCTCCACTGACAAAGTGAGGATGCTGGCGGGGGCTCCAGTCAGCCTGGCACATACTCACCAGGCTCCCTCGTTTGCACTAGGGGGTGACTGGTCTTCCCTGCTTCAGCGCAGGGTCAGGTGCTGCCTCAGCCAGGTCCTCAGCAGTGATTCAGGACTCAGCACTTCTGTGTACACTGTTGCTCTTAACACTCACAATGACCAAGCAAGGTAGACACTAGGGTCTCCATTTTACAGATGAGAAAACTGAAGCATCTTGCCCAAGTTCAAATAGTATTCTTGGCAGGACTTGGACCAGAATCCTACCCACTGACTCATAATTCCCTGCTATATCCTCCATGTGGCTGTGGTTCCCAGTCTCTGCTCTGAACAGTTTTGGAGGCTGCAGGCTGAACGAAAGAGCTCATTCTATTGGTCAAATAGAGTCATGAATATCTTTTCTCAATCTGTAGATAGAATACGTTTGTGCATACAATTTCTTCAATTATAACCCTGTTTCTCAGTGTTCTCTTTGGTCTTGTGACACGTCATCCTCTCATCAGTAGCAGAATCTCATGTTAAACAGGATTTGATTTAGCACGGCTTTACGTATTGAGATCCAGTGTCTTGAGAGTTCACAGTGCTTTGCATAGACTATTACCTGCTAGTCTGTGCTTTATGCCCAAATTAGTGGTTTGAAAACCACAAATTGTTGCACAGTTGCTTTCAGATTCTGAAAGGTTAATCTGGACCTCAGACAGCAAATTAGTTTCATATCAGATTCTAGTATGAATTCTCGGATGAGTTTGGGAGTGATTGTTGGAAGAGGTGTGGGGCTCTGTCTGGACTCAGAGGTAGGGGGGAAGATAGGGGCTCCATTAGTTATGCCTGCCACAGGCACAGGCCTTGGGATTGTTGACGTGCTTGCCGTTTGTCTGCACACCCTCACCCAGGCCCGTCCTTCCTGCAGAAGAGGAGAAGCCGGTTTCAACCCTTCTTGGTTACTTTATGCCCAAATTAGTGGTTTGAAAACCACAAATTGTTGCACAGTTGCTTTCAGATTCTGAAAGGTTAATCTGGACCTCAGACAGCAAATTAGTTTCATATCAGATTCTAGTATGAATTCTCGGATGAGTTTGGGAGTGATTGTTGGAAGAGGTGTGGGGCTCTGTCTGGACTCAGAGGTAGGGGGGAAGATAGGGGCTCCATTAGTTATGCCTGCCACAGGCACAGGCCTTGGGATTGTTGACGTGCTTGCCGTTTGTCTGCACACCCTCACCCAGGCCCGTCCTTCCTGCAGAAGAGGAGAAGCCGGTTTCAACCCTTCTTGGTTTGGGTACCTCTTAGAATGAAGAACTGGTGGCTCAGATGGTAAAGAATCTGCCTGCAATGCAGGAGACCCGGGATCTACCCCTGGGTGGGGAAGACCCCCTGAAGAAGGGGAACCTTCACCAGTATTCTTGTCTGGAGAATCCCAGGGACAAAGGAGCCTGGCGGGCTGCAGTCTATGGGGTCACAAAGAGTTGGACACGACTGAATGACTAATACTTTAGAATGAAGAAGGTGTTGGAAAGAGGACAAGCGAGGCTCATTTCCCCTGCCTGTTTTAAGTGGTAATTGTGATGGCATAAAAGATGATCACATAATATTATTTAAACATGCTTTTTAATAGCCACGAGTATGGCCAAACTCCATTTGCAGACAGTGGCCACGACCTGGCAGAGGGCAATGACTTGGGAAGATGAGAACACTGTTGGCAGGGAGCCCCTCGGCATCCTTGCTGGAGGAAGTTCAGAGCTGAGTCTCTCTGGAGGTAACACGGCAGCTTGTGGAGTGTGGAAGGACGAGTGCCCTGCTGCCTGGATGGAGGTGGGATGGACAGAAGTCCAGTTGCCCAGGATGGTTGGGGGACACAGAAGCAGCGACCCCTTCTGGCCAACAGAGGAAGGCATGGGCTTTCTAGTGAGGGTGGGAGAGAATTTAGGGTGAGTCTGTGAGCAAAGACAAAATGTGACCCCGCAGAGCAGGCTCTGGGAAGGGAAGACAGTTTGGGGTAAAAAAAAAGAGAGTCTGACGTGGGTTGAGACTTTAAAGTCAAATCAAGGGAAACTGAGTCACGTGAAGCCTGTTACATGTCCCCGCCCTTGGGTTCAGGTTGTTCAGTTGCTAAGTTGTGTCCGAAACTTTGTGACCCCATGAACTGCAGCACGCCAGGCTCCTCTGTCCTCCACTATCTCCTGGAATTTGCTCAAATTCATGTCCATTGAGTTGGTGATGCCATCCAGCCATCTCATCCTCTGCTGCCCCCTTCTCCTTCTGGCCTCGATCTTTCCCAGCATCAGGGTCTTTTCCAATGAGTCAGCTCTTCACATCAGGCGGCCAAAGTGTTGGCGCTTTAGCATCAGACCTTCCAATGAATATTCAGGGTTGATTTCCTTTAAGATTGACTGCTTTGATGTCCTTGCAGTCTTGGGTTCAGGAGGGAGGTGTTTATGGCATCTGAGGAATGCTTTAAGCTGGAAGAAGAGAATGTGAAATGTTCTGAATTCCAAGGACAGGGACTGGTGGTGTCCTGGGTTGTCCCCCAGCCCTGAGGATCAGCTGAGGGGCCTTCACCATGTAAGCACTGCTTCTTTCATTTGAAGTAAGGGATTTTAAGCCATCACAGATGCCTGGGGAGTCAGTGAATATGCTTTGAAAGGTCCATGGGCTCTGTAGAAATTGTTTGTGAAGTTTAATGCATATTTATGTACATTTTCTTTTCCTAGGGAGAAGGTTCACAGCACTCGTCAGATTCTCAAAGGCTTCTGTGACCCCCTCGAAAGAGGATTTATTTAAAGTATTTGTCTGTAAGGAGGATTATCCTATAAATGGTATTGGGATAACAAGCTAACCTTTGGGGGGGAAAGTAAAGCTGGATTCTCACCTAATTCTTTACACCAAAATATGTTCCAGATGGAGCAAAGACTCAATGTTACAGAAAAAAAAGAAACAATGAAAGTTATGAATGAAATTTGGGTAAATAGATTTATAACTTTAGTGTTAGAAACCAGTTTTCAGAACAAGACATGAGCCCTGAAATCATTTAGGACAAGACTGATGAATGGACGGAGGAGCCTGGTGGGCTCCAGTCCATGGGGTCGCGAAGAGTCAGACACGACTGAGCAACTCCACTTTCACTTTTCACTTTCATGCATTGGAGAAGGAAATGGCAACCCACTCCACTGTTCTTGCCTGGAGAATCCCAGGGACGGGGGGGGGCCTGTGGGCTGCCATCTATGGGGTCGCACAGAGTCGGACACGACTGAAGCGACTTAGCAATAGCAGCAGCACAGAGAAACTAAACTTTAGGGTGAGGAAAAGAAAACAAGGAACATATTGAGGTCAAAACACAAGGGACAAACAGGGAAAAAACATTTACTGTACAAGTCAAAGGACAAGAAACCAATTTATTAATGTATAGAGAGCTGGGGCAATCCACAAGAAAAAATTAAAATAACAAACATGAAGAGGTGTACAGGACACAGGCAAGCAGCACCTGTGAAAAGAGACACGATGAGCCAAGAAACAAAGGGGAAAATGCCCAGCAATTCATTAAAGAATCAAGGAAATACAAATCGGTCCCCAAAATGGGATTACCGTTTTACCTTCAAAGACTGAACAAAATTTATATCAAATCGTATCTTACAACATGGATGTTTTATATTGTATTTGGTCTGCTGTATCTTAATATTTATATTGTGTCTGGTTTTCAACAAACAGTGTTGTCAAGAACAATTTTGTAGCAAATCTGTGGTTATTTACTTAAGATGGATTCCTAGAAGGATTATGAGCCTTTCCCACCTTTTAGCAGGTCTGACCATTTCTAAGGCGATGCGAGTCCACAGGCCGGAGCTGGAGCCACAGTACGGGGTTCAGAGCCCTCCTGGGAATGGCAGCCCTGCATTTGGAGATTTAAAAAAGTGTTGATTAATGTTCTGTGAACATCTGTAAGTGCCAAGGAGCGCAGCAGACATTTCCACACTTGTTAGGTGTTTTGTTTCAACCTGAGACAGCCTTAAGAATTGAGGGGAGCATTTCCCCCACCCCTCCTTGTGCAGATGAAGAAACTGAGGATCAGAAAGGTTCAGTAGCTGGCCTGAGACTGCACAGTGAAGCTGGGATTGCAGGCGCGGGTCTCCCTGGCGTGAGAGTCTGTGTGCTTTTAGCTTTGCCAGCTGCCCATCGGAGGCAGTAGCTGGTGGCTTGGCTGGAGGCTGGGGAGTCAAGGAGGGAAGAAAGTCTGCTGGAGAAGACTCGAGGGTCTCTTGGACTACAAGTTGACCAAACCAGTCACTCACCCCTGAATATTCATAGGAAGGACAGATGCTGAAACTGAAGCTCCAATCCTTTGGCCACCTGATGCGAAGAGCTGACTCATTGGAAAAGACATTGATTCTGGGAAAGATTGAGGGCGGGAGGAGAAGGAAGCGACAGAGGATGAGATGGTTGGATGACGTCACTGACTCAGTAGACATGAGTTTGGGAAAACTCTGGGAGACAGTGAGGACAGGGAAGCCTGGCGTGCTGCCGTCCATGGGGTCGCAGCGTTAGACACCATGGAGCCACCGAACGACAACAAAGGGAGGTGGGAGGACCCCAAAGACAGTGTTGTTCCTGTTAAGGATTTTCTGGAAGGTTGTTCCTATTCCTGGCTGCCCAGAGGTGTAGCTCTGCAGGGAAAGTTCTGGACAAGGACTGGGTGGACGGGCATGAAATAGTGAAGGGCATGGTGAGGTCACCAGTCTTGCTTTGCCTGCTCCCAACCTTGACTCATTAGGTGCGTTTAAATGGGCAATCCATGCAGGACCTAAGCTTCCAGCCACCAGCACGTGTACCCAAGTTTACACACAGCTCAGCAACACCAAAGAGGCTTCCATGGTCCCCAGGGAATTCCAGACCCTTGCCCATCTAATTGTTCTTCTTAACCCTTTTATGGGGTTCTTCCCCCAACAAAGCCAGTTCATCCTCCCCTCACACTTGCTCAGACCAGCCCTCCCCAGATCATCCAATTAAGGCATCCTGTTCGGGTCACAGTTTTAGAGAGCAAAAGGGCGGGTCTGATGTTACCTTTCAAATAAATTCTAAAGCTCCAACTAGTCAGAAGGAGTTTGGAGGCTCAGTTAATTTTCTAAGAGAAATCACTCTCTCCACTATCACCGTGTCTCAGCTCTGCTGTAGCCAAAGGAGATAAACGATGGTTCTGGAAACAGCCGGTGTAAGCAGAGAGATGAATCATTCCCCCACGTCTGTGACGGACAGTAACTCACTTCCTCTGCTCCGCTGTTATCCCAGAGTCGATACTGATCCAGGTTATTCCAAAATTATTTGGTGAGTCCTAAAGACACAGCACAATCAGAGAATGCTGCTGTTCAGTTGCTCGGTTGTGTCTGACTCTTTGAGACCCCATGGACTGTAGCCTACCAGGCTCCTCCATCCATGGGATTTCTCAGGCAAGAATACTGGAGCCAGTTGCCATTTCCTTCTCCAGGGGGATCTTCCTGACCCAGAGATTGAACCTGTGTCTCCTGCATTGGCAGGCGGATTTTTTTACCCCTGAGCCATCCGGGAAGCCCAAGAGAGAATGTATCAAAAGCCTTAAAAAAATGTTCATGTTTGACTCAGCAAAATTGTACTCTTACAAATTTATCTTAAGGAAATAATGTGATTTGCTCAAAGATCTATGTACAATATGTTCTTCAGAGCACCTTTTATACTGTCGGCAGATTGGAAGCAAACTAGTGTTCGATAAGAGACTGACCGAAAAAATTAATGTGGTGATTAAAAGCTATGCCGGTGGAAGGATAATGACGGGGCAGAAGGTCACTATGTGACCGTTAGTGGGCTGGGCGGGGAGAACCAGCTGGAAAGCAATATGTACAATGTATCCCAATAAAGAAAAATGTTGAGGCCGGGAGAGAGAAAGAAGTCCGAAAAACCTGTGAACCAAAAACGTTTCCCTCCAGGTGATGGATTTGCGGGCCATTTTTCTTTTCTCATGCTTTTTGGCTTTCCGCGTTTGCTGCATTGTCATAAGGAAGATCGTTTTAGAAAGATGGTTCTGGGAGAGGTGCTTTCGGTGGCTGTCTGAGGATGTGTGTTTCAGAGCGATGCAGCCACCCAGTTGGGTTCAGGACGCGGGTGGCCGCGCGAGCCTGTGTGCCTGGGAGAGGTGAGCCTGGCCTTTGGATTCATCGCCTGTGATCGCTCTTACCTCTGATCCACCGGGGACAATCAGTATCCCAAATACCCAGCCTGTTAGACACAGTGTTTGATGGAAGATCGAGTTTCTCGGATTAATGCTGGGTTGAAAAATGACCCACGAGTCCCCGGAGAGAGAGCAGAGCTGGAGAAACCTTGGTATTTATAACCCAGTCTCCCGGCTCGGGGTCTGGACACTGCACAATTTTGACAGATGATTCTCATGAGAAACTTTCAGTTTCCATTTGATTATAGGCTCATAAACACAGATCGCAGTTGAGCAGAGTTAGGGCTCTGCCTGCATTGGACCAGCCACTTCCAGATGGCTCTGGCGTGCCTTCACCTGCGGGGGTTCCAACATGCTCTTGGTTCTGGGAAGCTGCCCTTGGTCTCGTCTGTGTTCTGACGAGGCTATCTGAAGTACCCAGCTACATCTTTGATGTGGGCGCCTGTCTCTCCTGTTGTCTGACCAGGGGTGCGTCTTTCCCTTGCATCACCCCATCCTACCCGGCTTTGGTGGGTAGCGGGTGCCCAGCTGGTTCTAGGAGGCTGGTCTGGGATCCGCCACCTGCTTTTGATCTTCTTCACTCACTCACTCATTCAGTCCTCACTTGGCGATACCGAGCAGGGGCGGGGTTGATGGCAGCAGGGGCCGTGGTGGCAACAGAGGACTTTGTCATGGAGGCACCTTGAAAGCAGAGCATCAGGATGAGGGGTGGAGGGGAACGAGAGGTGTGCAGGCTGATTCCCTGTTTCTTTCTTAGGTACTGAGGGCAGGGTAGGGCACAGTTGCTGTTTACTGAGGTGGAGGAAGCTGAGAAGAACCTTTGGGGAAATGTCACTTCTAATCCACAGCTCTGTCCCAGGGGCTCCCCATGTGCCAGCCCCCTGACCCAGGGCTCTGATGCGTCACTTTGTCTTTTGGTCAACCCCCTGAATCTGCCTGCCTTCCCTGGTTGAGGCATCATTTGCAGAATGCTCTGGAGAAGGCCACGGGCAGAGGAGCCTGGCAGGTTACAGTCCATAGAGTCCATGGAGTCGGACACGACCGAGTGAGCGCACACACACACTGAATTGCAAACGCTGCTCTCATGCATGTTCCCCCCCCTCAACACCTCCATCTGCTGTGAACCCCAGGGCAGTGGGCTCCAGCCAAGAGCCTGAGGTGACCTTCCGGTCCTGCAGCCCAGACCCTATGGCAGGGTCCGGGCCCCTGTGGGCGCTGCTGCCTTTTGCCTCACCTTGCAGCTCGGGCTCCCCCTCCACAGAAAGCCCCGGCCCCCAGAACGGCTGCACCAGCCTCTGGTGTGGACCAGCTGCTGGGTCTCTGCTCTTTCATCCCCCATCCTGGGGGACCCTGCCTCTGCTTCCTGAGCAAACACATCTGGGCTCATCAGCCCGCATGGCTGAAACATCTGCCTCCAGAAAGCGAAGGAGACAGCAGCCCTTCTGTAATCACTCCTGACTGTCTCCAGCCCCAGGGGCTCTCGCCTCCAGGCCCTGGATTTAAGGACATTCAAGTTGTTTCTAGCGGCGAGTTATGGGCTCTGTGGTCCAGGTGGCGACAGGAAGAAGGGGGTGCAGAGGCTCCAGAGTGGAGCAAGAGGACTGAAGCAAATCTTCGGTCCCCAGTGTCCCTGGGAAATGGACAGACACCCACGGGAGAAGGCGAAGTGAGGTGGCCGGTGCCCGGTGGACCCCTTGGCCTCACTGCTTCCGGGGTCCCATGCTACCATCTGACCCCAGGAGGGCCATCTCTTCGCTCATGGGCTTTTCCCGACATCCTGAAAGCTTGCTTTGCCAGAAGTGGGGGAATGAGCTCCCACTCCAAATTAGCCCTTGACAGCGGCCAAGGGGAGGGAATGTAGACGCGCCCAGTCACCTTGCCCCTGGGCGGGGGTG
>SJXQ01008881.1:584940-608198 GCA_006408695.1 Aepyceros melampus | reverse complement strand
AGGTGTGTGGGAACTCGGGGCGGGGAGGGGGAGGGTGAGAGCAGGCGGGAGGGACGCAGAGGCCTCAGGAAGCAGCTGCAGAAGAGCATCTGGTGCAAAGTCAAAGCTGGAGTTAGTTATCGTGAGAAACACAGGGGGCATTTAGAAGTCATTTAGCTCAAACCCCACCCCACACCGGGCTTCCCCACCCTGTCCACCAGAGTAAGACCTGGAAGCCAGATTGAGGAGCAGCAGCCAGACCGACAGCTGGGTTTTGGACCCCAAGCCCAGTGATCCATTCATTTGTTAGAGAGACAGTCAGACAGTGTGATGGAGTAGCCAGTGGGGGCTTTACCAGGAGGGCACTTGTAGGGCTGGGGGCTGGGCGGCCGTTCAAGACGCCCCTTCTCAGAACCTGAGAACTCGCATCTGCTGATTCCTGCTGCCAGCCACAGAGTGAGTTTGGAGTGGCTCCGGCTCCAGCCTAGAGCCCAGCCCTGGCTGACACTTTGACCACAGCCTTGTGAGACCCAGAGACAGAGGATCCAGGTAAGCCACACCCTGACCCAGAGAAATGTGCTGGTTTAAACATTAAGTTTGGGGGCATTTGTAAAATGCATCAATAGATAATGAATATGTCCATCTTTACAGTCCGTGAAGACTCAAGCACCACAGTTGAAGCCTTCTCCAGCTCTGATGTTGGAGAATACTCATGAGATTCCCTTGGACTGCAAGGAGATCAAACCAGTCAATCCTGAAGGAAATCAGTCCTGAATATTCATTGGAAAGACTGATGCTGAAGGTGAAACTCCAATGCTTTGGCCACCTGATGCGAAGAGCTGACTCATTGGAAAAGACCCTGACTCTGGGAAAGATTGAGGGCAGGAGGAAAAGGGGATGACAGAGGATGAGAAGGTTGGATGGCATCACTGACTCAATGGATATGAATTTAAGCAAATTCTAGGAGATAGTAGAGGACAGGGAAGCCTGGCATGCTGCAGTCCATGGGGTTGCAAAGAGTCAGACATGACTTAGCAACTGAAAATATGTCCACAGGGGAAAAAGATTAATGAAGGAAGGCAAATTGGTCCTGGCAATCAAGCGGTGCAGTGAGTAGGTTGGTGGAGTTGCAGGAAATGGAGAGAATGGAGGGGGACCTTGGGTGAATGACTGGATCCTGCCAGGCACCCTCTCATGTGGGCCCCTAGGAAGGGCCCTGAGGGCAGCCTCTGGGGATTTGTGGGTCCTCGGGGGGGGCGTGGCTCTCCTAAATCTCTGTTCCAGGGGCCGGCCGGCTCTCACTCCACATTCTGTCCACATAGCTATAAATATTAACAGGCACCAGAGGAGAGATTGGGAAATCGGGCTGTGGGCAAGATACTGCTCTGAGCAGGGAGAGAAAACGAGAATGAAATTTCTTTCCGTCCCTGCTCTGATATGGTGATTGCAAAAGGTGCTGCGGTGATAAGGAGCGGGAGGCTCATGCTCTGCGGGCTCTGAGCGGAGGTAGTTCTGTGGGAGTCACCTGGAAAGGTTGGGGATGGGAACCACCTTGCCCTGGGTGCCAGCCTTCTTCAGGAGGCTCCTGAAGATTGGAGCCCCTCCCCAGAGCATCCTGGATCCCTGCTACTGAGCAGAACTCCGAACCAGCCCTGACGGTCCACGCCGGGGCAGAAAGCAAAGATTCGTTTTTGTTGTTTAGTCACTAAGTCACGTTTGACATTTTGTGACCCCATCGGCTGTAGCCCACCGGGCTCCTCTGTCCATGGGATTCTCCAGGCAAGAATACTGGAGTGGGTTGCCATTTCCTCCTCCAGGGGATCTTCCGACCCAGTGATTGAACCGACGTCTCCTACACTGGCAGGCAGATTCTTCTTCTATCGCTGAGCCACCAGAGAAGCCCAAAAATCAAAGATAAGGTAAAACAAACTAAAATAAAAGCAAACAAAGTACCCCACAGGTGTGGGTAGTGTTTGGGGCGCTCTCTATGACGGTCTCCTGGCTCGTGTGGGCACTGCTAGTCTTTCTCTGCACCCGCGCTTCCCCCAGGATCTTCTTTCCATCCCCCCCTTCTTCTGCATTCCTGCTGCCAGCACCCCATTTGCATACAGTGGGTCACCTCCCCATCCAGTGATCTCAGTGGATTTATGATGGATCTTCCTCCCTAGATCACTTCCTGGTTAAAAAGTTTCCATTTGTCCAAAAGCACCAGTAGGAACCCCGAATCCAAGAGTGTTAGCCAGACCCCAGGCCCTTGAGGAGCCCTTTCAGTCACAGCCTTTGAGGCCCACACCCCTGAGCGCCCCTGTTCACCCCATGACCCCCTCAAGCTCACCCTGAGCTCTGGTCTTCTCCCACACTTCCCGTGTGGCCTGGCAGATCCTCACCAGCCCCCAGCCGACATCCTTTCCTGCACAAATTCCACCCCTCCTTCAAAACCCAGGTCAAATCTTACCTCTCAGCAAATCCATCCTTGACAATTGAAGCCCTAAGCGCATTCTCTGTCCTCTGAACTTTGATGCAGTTTTAGCCTGTGCAGTTCATTTGTTAATTAATCATGCACAATGCAGCCTTGAGACATTGTTTTTCTTTTTTTTCCTCTCTTCTAGCCTTGCACTGAGAGTTAACTCTTTGCTGTCTGTGCTGGGCTTAGTCACTCTGTCACGTCTGACTTTTTGCGACCCCTGCCAGGCTCCTCTGTCCACGGGGATTCTCCAGGCAAGAATACTGGAGTGGGTTGCCATGCCCTCCTCCAGGGATCTTTCCAACCCAGGGATCAAACCCAGGTCTCCCGCATTGCCGAACCACCAGGGAAGCCCCTAACTCGTTGGGGGTCATTTAGATTTCGCTTGTTTACTCCGTGCTTCCTGCCCTCTTGTGATCTCCTTGGGGGTGAATATCACGATTATGCCCCTTGGGCTCCCCCAGGAGCCCAGCCTCGCACAGGGCCAGTCTGGGCTGAGAGGGGTTTTTATTGGATTTTATTTTCTCCTTCCATAGGCCCTGGGATATGGTCCGGCCCTATTTTCTCCATACGCTCATTCATTCACTGATGTCACCTTTTGGAAGGCATCTTTGCATGCTTGTCTTAAGTGGCATTTCCTTGGGATTCTGCCTGAGTCCTCTATTTTTCTCATAGTCCACCTCAGCCCCGAAGATTTGATGCTTTCAAACTGTGGTGCTATAGAAGACTCTTGAGAATCCCTTGGTCTGCAAGGAGATCAAACCAGTCAATCCTAAAGGAAATCAACCCTGAATATTTATTGGAAGGACTGATGCTGAAGCTCCAATACTTTGGCCACCTGGTGTGAAGAGCAGATTGATTGGAAAAGAGCCTGATGCTGGGAAAGATTGAAGGCAGGAGGAGAAGACTGAAGGCAGGATGGCAGAGGATGAGACGGTTGGATGGCATCATCAACTCAATGGACATGAGTTAGAGCAAAACTCTGGGAGATACTGAGGGACATGGAAGCCTGGCATCCTGCAGTCTGTGGGGTCGCAGAGAGTCGGACACGACTGAGTAACTGAACGACACCTGCCCCTGGGTAACCTCAGCTGCATCCTTTTTCTCTGCTTCCGCGTGCAGGCTGATGGCATCAGGATCCACCCCTCATTGCTCCCTAGCCTGGCTCCCTATGGAACCTCTTAAGCTGCACGTCACCAGAGTTCAGTGCCATGTCTTTCAGAGTCAGACTCTGCGAGTATTTCACTGGATGCAGGAGTAAATGAGTGAGTGAATGAATGAAAGGCTTCTCTGTGCTGTGTTTCCATTTCCTAGCCAGTTCAGGCTCCACCATCGCAGCCTGGTACCAAGTGCAGGCAGAGGATGAGACGGTTGGATGGCATCATCAACTCAATGGACATGAGTTAGAGCAAAACTCTGGGAGATACTGAGGGACATGGAAGCCTGGCATCCTGCAGTCTGTGGGGTCGCAGAGAGTCGGACACGACTGAGTAACTGAACGACACCTGCCCCTGGGTAACCTCAGCTGCATCCTTTTTCTCTGCTTCCGCGTGCAGGCTGATGGCATCAGGATCCACCCCTCATTGCTCCCTAGCCTGGCTCCCTATGGAACCTCTTAAGCTGCACGTCACCAGAGTTCAGTGCCATGTCTTTCAGAGTCAGACTCTGCGAGTATTTCACTGGATGCAGGAGTAAATGAGTGAGTGAATGAATGAAAGGCTTCTCTGTGCTGTGTTTCCATTTCCTAGCCAGTTCAGGCTCCACCATCGCAGCCTGGTACCAAGTGCCCAGGAGCTGCTCAGTTTCTGCGTACTCATCTCCTCCTCTACAGATTGACTTTTCTCTTCCAGGCAGCTTCCACCTTGTAGGCTCCTTATTCTTACTCCTAGGTGGCCTCTCTCTGTGTTTTAACGCTCCTCCAGGGACCCCAGGCCTCCCTCTCCACTGTCCTTCCTTCCCCTTCCATGGTCCAGCTGCCTGCCGTTGCCCCTTTGGCCCTTTACGGATGTTATGAGATGGGTGTTTCTCAATTAAAGGTCCGTGGGTGGAGGTGACATGTCTGGTGCCCTCTGTTGCTCAGTGATGATGGATGGATGCCAGGGCGCTCCTATTTCCCTCTTTCCTCCTCTTCTCCCTCATGTTGGGGTCCGTGGTACCATCTGGGTTTAGAAACGATGCTTCTTGTCATTGGAATGAAGTGTGGAACCAGGTCCATCACATCGCTCCACCAAAAGGATTCCCATTGGAGCAGCTGGTACCATTGCAAATGGATGAGTCAGTTTCCTCAGGTGTTGAGTTCCTGGTTGGGGGCGATGACACTCCCTCCGTGGGGAGGGGGCTGGGAGCCAGGTCCCAGCCTCCTTGTCTCCCTGCGTGTTCATCAAGAAGGGCTCCTGGATCCATCAGATCAAAGAGAGTCACGGGACCACTGTCCCCTACCCCGCTGGCTCGTGGCCCCTGCCCGCCTGGTTCCAGCCGAGGGTGCCTCAGAGCAGGGAGGGCAGGTGGGCTGCAGGTTAGTGTCCCTACCCGGGAGGGCGAACCTCAGTCCATGCCTGGGGACTAGGTTTGGCAGGACAAATGGCAACAAGGGAAGCATAAGAGAGACTGGGATTGAGGAAAGGACAGCTGTAGCATAAAGAGTGTAAAGAGCGCGTGATCTGAAGTTAGAAGGACGGGGTTCCAGCCCCACCTCTCCCCTGCCCACCCTGGGACCCTCTGTGTGACCTTGGAAGAGTCACTTATCTTCCCTGAGCTTCATTCGCCTCATCTGTCAGCTGGCAAATCACAATGCCTCCCCAAGGGACTTCCCTGGTGGCCCCGTGGTTAAGGCTCCGTGCTTCCACTACGGGAGGCGTGGGTTCGATCCCTGGCTGGGGAAGATCCCACATGCTATGCCGCCGAAAAGAGAAAGGATTAAAAAAAAAACAAAAACCTCCCCATTAAGGGTGGCCATAAAGGATCAATGGGAGAAGGCACGTGGATGAATTTTACAAAAGCTCTCTGCATGCAAAGCATTTCCATCGTTCCAATCTCTGTCTCCTACCCACTAAGATAGAAACCCATGGTGATATTTAGAGGCTTCTAGAACCAGATGAGGGTTGATGACGCCTGCCACCCAGCCTCTGGGGGATGTGGAGGTTGGGGGCTGCTGGGGAGGTGACACGGGGAAAGCATACATTCTCTCCCCTGTAGTGCAGGGATGGTGAGAGCAAAGACTGCCTCACCTGACTTTGCTGCTGTTTGTTATTCTTGGGCGGAAAGCCCTCCACCTGATTTTGCTTGAAGCAGGGCTGTCCGGGGTGATGCCGTGACAGCATGATGGATGGGGACCAGGCCCGGCTTTCGACACCGCAGCACAGAGGCTGCATTCTTTATCTGGAGCCGCCGGCGGGAAGCTGCAAATAAGCTCTCCAGTTCCAGGGATCCCTGATAAAATTCCATTTCGGGCCCTGGAGACACAGGCTGGATTCAATCGCCTGGCAGACTCGGAGGCGAGGGGTGTATAGGGAGGAGCACACTGCCTCTGGGGAAATGGTCCCGAGCCTGGGGGCTCTCGCACCAGAATTCCATAAAGTCACCTGTCTGGGTCTGAGCAGAGACTCAAACCACCTCTGACAGACAATTGTCTTTTCCATTTGCAATCCGAGGAGAATTGCCGTGGGCCTTGCAGTAGCCCAGGAGGCCAGGCCCTCGGGGCTGGAGTCTCTTCCGTGTAATTGAGATGTGAGCCATCCTTCGGGGGACAGGTCCCCGGGAAGTGAATACATCACCCCCAACCCCTCGGAGATTCTGCAAAAGTTGGATCAAACCCTCCGTGTTGTGTTTGCAGCCATCCCTGGGGACATTATCTGCGCAGAAATGGATATTAAACCCAACCCACTGGCTTCAAGCGTCTTGTGAGTTTAGTGAGACTTGAGGGGTGTAGGGGCGCCTCTCGACTTCCAGGCTCCCTGGGTCACGAAACAGGTCCCCGGGAAGTGAATACATCACCCCCAACCCCTCGGAGATTCTGCAAAAGTTGGATCAAACCCTCCGTGTTGTGTTTGCAGCCATCCCTGGGGACATTATCTGCGCAGAAATGGATATTAAACCCAACCCACTGGCTTCAAGCGTCTTGTGAGTTTAGTGAGACTTGAGGGGTGTAGGGGCGCCTCTCGAGCTTCCAGGCTCCCTGGGTCACGACACCCCGCTGACCCCGACTCTGCCTTTCTCCTCCATCCTTGCAGCCGACCGACTCTTCCTGTGTCTCTACGAGGCGGCCATTCCCCCACGAGGCTCCCAGGACCCAGCTTCTATCTCACGCAGCCTGACAGAGGCAGGTCTCTAAGAGGAATCTGCCACCAACGGCTCAGAGAATGAGACAGCACCTCTCTTGCCATAAAATCTAATAGTTAACAGGCAGGCCGCTATCCTGCCACCAGCCAGGTGCCTTTGTGTGGGTTTTTCACGTAGGGGACCCATTTGGTCCTCTGGTGACACGGCGCTCTCCTTGCCCCATTTTGCAGAGGAGAAAACCAAGCCACAGGTAAGTTGAGTCCCATGGGAAGGTCACACATGAACCCAGACCATCTGGCTTAGGTCCTCCCATCATGACTATTACCCTGGATGCAGATGGGTCCCTGTGAGCACTCCCCCAGCCAGCAGCGCCCTGGGAGCCCTTCTAGAGGAGGCAAGAGACCCTGGCCGAGCCCAGTCACATCCTGGTTTCTGTTTAAGAACTTTGTTCCCAGCCATCCCACAGGACAGTGGCTCCCCACGTCAGGGCTGAGTGACCTGAGTTTGCACCCAGTCCTGGCTCCTTGAGGCTTCCCAGGTGGCTCAGTGGGAAAGAACCCACTGCCAAGGCGAGAGACGTGGGTTCAATCCCTGGACGGTCAGGAAGATCCCCTGGAAAAGGGAACGGCAGCCCACTCCAGTATTCGTGCCTGGGCAGTTCCAGGGACAGAGAAGCCTGGCGGGCTAGGGAAGGCCATGTGAAAACTCAGGGAGAAGACGGCCGTCTCAGGCCAAGAACAGAGGCCTCGAGAAAACCAGCGCCACCGACGCCTTGATCTCAGACATCTAGCCTCCAGAATTGTGAGAAAATGCGTTTCTGTTGCTTAGGTGGCCCAGCCCATCATCAACCCCAGCGTCTCAACAGCTGGCCGGGCTGGTGGGCTGCAACAGGTGGGTGGAGAGAGAAGACTAGGGCGGCGGGGAGAGGCGGCGGCCTGTCCTCCTAGCAAGATGCAAGGCTGGCTCCTCCTGGGGTTGGAATGAGAACCGGAAGAGGACTGGTGGGGAATCAGGACTTGGGCAGGGTCTGCAGGAGCTGGAAAACCGTCGTGTGATGCCAGAGCCCGCACCCTGCCTAGGTTCACCCTGCCAGGAAGGGTCTGCTCAGCCCAGCCCATCACACCTCCCCTCCCCTCTCTCAGACCCTCTGGAAGGAGGAGGGAGTAAAGCCTTTCCTTCCCATTTCTTCCGTGTCCATCTTGAGGAACTAGCTGTCTGGCTCTGCCGGTCTCTTTCTTCCGTCCGTACCCCTGGCCTTTGCCACCGAGCTTGGTTCCTCCTTCCCTCAGCGTCCTCTTCCCGCTCGAGCCTGTCCCCTCATCTCGTCCGCACCATCCACATCCCTGACACGTCACGGCCCCTGGTCCCCTGGTGAGTCTGTCTCCCATCAGTTCATCTCTGACTCACAAGTACCTCGAATGCAGGAGTTCTGCCTCCTTCCGGGAAATGTGCCCGTCTTCCTCCCGCACGTGGGGACACAGGGCGCGTCCTTCCGGCTCGGTTGTACGTGGAGCCTGGTGCTCCTTGATGGGGTCTATAGGGCGCCCTTCCCGTCTCCTCCCACTCCTGTCTCCTCCCGGCCTGTCTCTTAGGATCAACAACCCAGTTGGGAGCGCTTCAATATTAGTCCTTATGTAGACTGGATGAGATTTTCGATTCTCTGTTTCTCATTTATTAAAAAAAAAAAAAAAAAAAGTGTTCAGCAACATTCCCTGCTCTGTTCTCTGCAGGACTGGGAAGGAATCAAACGTTTTCTTATTTTCTCTCTTGAACATAAATTCTGTGTAAATTGTTTTCGCTGCTTCCTCCTCCTCGTCCTCCTTCTCCCCTCCCTTCTCTCCCTGAACCTCCCCATCTTCCTTTCTCCTCTCCTCCCGCTCCTTCTCTTTTCTGATATTCTGAAAGTCAATGGCCTCATATGGAAAAGAGAGTCTCCAGTTCAACACAACAGACCATAGGTTCCTGTCTGTTTCTCAGACATGCGCAGTTGCAGTCATTCTGATGTTTCCTGCAGGGAAGGGGTCAGGGCAGAGGAAGAGGGTGGTGGGGGAGCTCGGACCCAGGTCCCTGAGCCCCTGGACTCCCTAGAGCATCACCACTTGTCCCTCTGTCCCTGCAAGTCAGAGCCCCTCCCGCCCATTCATAGCCTGCAGCCCCGGCCCAGGTCTGGCCCCCGGAGCCTGCACCCCACTGGGCCCTTCTCTGACCTCCGACTTTGCTGGCACACACCCCCTCTTCCTGACTCAGCTCCGAGCTCACTCCCTGGGTGCCCCTGCACCTGGGCGCGGCTCCCGTGGCTCTCCACAGAGGCAAAGCCACCCCTTTCTCCTAAATCGTCTTCCCGAGGGAAGCAAATTGCTTGTCCTTCTGGTTCTCCCTGACCCTGGCCAGGCCCCTTCCTTTTCCCTTCATTAGAGGTGACAGACACCTTGATCTCCCTTGATGGAAAGTTTCTAAATGGTTGAAAGGATTTCCTGCCTTCCCCTTCCCACCCCCCGCCCCGGAGCCCCAAGGAGAGGGGAGATCAGGGAGGCCAGCAGAGGATGCTGGCAGAGCTCTGGCCTTGGGTCCTCAGAAAGGACCGGATGGGGGACTGAGGGATCTGGAGGGGGGGCTCCCGGATCAAACCAGAGGACGCTCCCACTCCGCCCCCGGCCCACGGAGTAGCACACCTCCAAGCCTCCAGGTGCTCAGGCTCTCCCCCCAACCCCCCACCGCCCGCCGTCACCAGCTCGGCACAGTCACACCGCGCCCGGACAGGGGATGCAATCAGACTCTCGGCTATTAGTCCCCAAGTGGTAATTGAAGTGGTCTGATTGGACCCATCTATTAGGCCCGGGGAGCTGTGGGGAGACGGCTCCCCGAGCATTTCCTCCGCCTGCTCATCTATCTGTCTGGCATTTTATCTGGAGCCCAGAGCCCATGCTTGAGCACTCAGGCATTTTACGGTATTATTATTACTTAGCACTTATAACGCACTTCATCAATGAGAGGGCCGGGCGGCCGTGGCCGGAACGATAAAGCACGGAGCTTCGGATACAGATAAGGATCTCGCTTGGGCCTGTGTGATATTTGATGCCTGTGTCTCTGGTCCCCTGTGATCTGGTTATTAGTTATGTCTCCTCAAGGGGAAAGCCAGTCCTCTTTCTTCTGATAAATGGGAGCCGGGTGAACGGGAGGCTGGGGGTGGGGAAGGACACACTCAGGGGAGATCTTAGCGTGGGTCTCCCAGAAGCTGCACTTAGTGCGAGGAGCGCCTCTGGGAGGTGACCCTAAGACCAGGAGGGGCAGGAGCCGATACAGGGTGCCATGCTTTCGGGAAGGTCACTGCCATGAACAAAGGGTGTTCAATTCCACGGTGGAAGTGGGGAGATGGTAAGGAGCACCCCAAAGTCATTCTGCCCCAAGGATCGAGGAAGCTAGAACTTCTGTCCTCTGATTCCGAGCTGATATTGGCTGGGCGGCTCCCAAGGGCATCAGCTCCCAGCTGTTTGACCTTGGACCCTGTGTGTGCTAAGAGAATAAGTCCTCTTTCTTCTGATAAATGGGAGCCGGGTGAACGGGAGGCTGGGGGTGGGGAAGGACACACTCAGGGGAGATCTTAGCGTGGGTCTCCCAGAAGCTGCACTTAGTGCGAGGAGCGCCTCTGGGAGGTGACCCTAAGACCAGGAGGGGCAGGAGCCGATACAGGGTGCCATGCTTTCGGGAAGGTCACTGCCATGAACAAAGGGTGTTCAATTCCACGGTGGAAGTGGGAGATGGTAAGGAGCACCCCAAAGTCATTCTGCCCCAAGGATCGAGGAAGCTAGAACTTCTGTCCTCTGATTCCGAGCTGATATTGGCTGGGCGGCTCCCAAGGGCATCAGCTCCCAGCTGTTTGACCTTGGACCCTGTGTGTGCTAAGAGAATCCCCAGCTGGGGACTCAAAGATGCTGGTCGAGTGGGTACCCAGGAGATGGTGGGTGCTGGCAGGGCTTGATGGACGGGCTGCGGGGTCTGGAAAAAGGTGTTTGATCGAAGGCCCAGGAGAGGGGCCTTCTTCCCTCCTCCTCTCCTGCCATCCCTGACGGTCCCCATGTCTATAGCTTGATCCTGACCCGATATCGTAGTGGCCGGTGCAGGCTGTACCAGAGCCCCCACCCAGCTGCTGCCCCTTTCCAGATCCTGCCACAAGTGACGGGTTCAAGCAGAGGTGGAGAGTGGTTCAGGTTCAAATGCTGGTCCTGGCGCCTCTGGAGGTAAAACCCTGGTGAGTGACTTACTGTCTGCGACCCTCGGTGTCCTGACCTGTGACGTGGGGGCAGCACCACCTTGAATGATTATTTTTGAGGGTGAATAAGGTACTGTCCACAGAGCGCCTGGTCCTATCCCCGCCACAAGACTCCATGCGTGCTAAGTTGCCTCAGCCCTGTCTGAGTCTTTGTGACCCCATGGACTGCAGCCCACCAGACTCCTCTATCTGTGGGATTTCCCAGGCAAGAATACTGGAGTGGGTTGCCATTTCCTTCTCCAAAGGGTTGCATGCATGCATGCTAAGTCACTTCAGTCATGTCCAGTTCTTTGTGACCCCATGGACTGTAGCCCGCCAGGCTCCTCTGTCCGTGGGATTCTCCAGGCAAGATACTGGAGTGGGTTGCCACGCCCTCCTCCAGGGTATCTTCCTCACCCAGGGATCAAACCCGCATCTCTTATGTCTTCTGCATTGGCAGGAGGGTTGTTTCCCACTAGTGCCACCTGCGAAGACCAGCACATGTCAATTTCCCTCCCTTTTGACCCCTGCCCCCATCCCCACCCAGGACCTCACGTCCTGTTTGGAATATTTTGAGTTACAAGAATTTCTTCCGAGGCTCACATTCGCTGGAGTGGGTAAAGGACTCCCCACCTCCGAGACACTTTGCACGCTTTCCATGCAGAAGGCAGGACAGCAGGCCTTTACTGGATCCTCAGCCTCCTGCCTGATGCCTGCAGTTGAAAACATCCCTGTACTCACCAGGCTAGGGCAGAACCGCAGGGCATCCCCTGAGGGGCCAGTGGATGCAAAAATGTAAATGTCTTTATAAAACTCCTTCCCCTTCCTGGAGATGTGGGAGTCAGGCACTGCTGCTCGGGGCTTGAGGTTCTTCTTCAAAGGGCATCCCCCACGGCAGATGGAAAACTTGCTAGGAAAAGCTTTTTCTTTTTTCCTTACATATTTTTTCTCCTTCACAGAATTCTTGCTGCTGTATCAACCCCTAGCTTCCACAGAGCAATCACGGAGCCTCGGGGAACCAGACATCTCCCGCTGCCTGGGGGCACCTCCTGCAGGAAGTCTTCCCTAATTACCTCACCGCCTCCAGCATCCCTTCTCTGCCTTCTCTTCTGCCTCTCTGGTTTGCAGGCTTCTGGCGACATATGGTTGGCTTGTGGGGGGTGGTGAGGGGGTTGCCTGTAAGGTCTGAAAAGCGTGTGTGTAGTGGGGAAATTGACATCTATCTCTCCAGAGAGATGAGAGGGTCTCGGAGAACGGGAATCGGGCCCCATGCTTCCTCTAAGCCTCCTGCAGGACCCGATGGATCCAAGGCCTGGGTGCAGGGGCTGCTGCCCACTGACCAGGCAGGTGAAGCCGAATCTGAGCCCATCACGAAGCTGCCTGCCCGGCCCAGGCAGGCTCCAGGCAGGCTCCAAGCAGGAGCCGGTGTCTCTGAAGCAGAAGGGATCCATCAGGGCTGAAAGGGCTGGCAGCCCTTCATCATATTAAAGAGCAATTCAGTGCAGATTAAGAGGACACAGCATCCTTTCTCTTGGGCTTGGGGAAACCTCCATCCTCCTGGAGCCTCTAGGCGGGGGGCAGGCGGCAGAGCTCTGGGCAGGGAAGGGAAAGGACTCAGGTAGCCTCGTGGGGTTGTGCCTGGAAGAGAGGCCCCGGTGGGAGTGGGCTCTTCAGTAGCTCTGGTCCTCTGCCAGGTGGTAAGGACAGGGATTCCTGCCTGGGGCCATCTCCTCAGCCAGAGTCCCTCCAATGCTCAGGGGCCCTGGTTCCTTCATCTTAAGTTGCAGCACACGGGATCTCCAGTCTTTGCTGCAGTGTGCAAACTCTTCGCTGTGGCGTGTGGGATCCAGTTCCCCGACCAGGGATGGAACCTGGGCCCCTCTGCATTGGGAATGCCGAGTTCTAGCTGCTGGACTGCCAGGGAAGTGCTGGCCCAGGTTCTTTCTTAAGATCAACTTCCCACTCCTCCCAAGGTCCGGAGCCGGGCTCCGCCTGGGGCCCTGCCAGCCATCTACCTCCTTTGTCTGCCCTTCCCACATCACCAGCAACCAGGGCTCAGCCGTACCTTGGGGGAGGACCACCTCTCCCTGGCAGGCTGGCTAGGGAGGAGGCAGGGATACCCTATGTACACTGTTCTTGGGAGGAGGGCACATGAGAAGCCTGAAGCTGAGCACGGCACTGCGCAGGTGGAGCGGGGCTGGGGGAGAGCTCTGCTCAGGAAAGGAAGGGCAGAGAGGAGGGAGTGGGCATTTGTGGATGCCCCTCTGTGCCCCGCCTCCAGGCCAGGCCCCTTTCATGAGTCATCTCCTCACATGACTCCAGCATGGTGCTCAGGGGTTCGAGCTGGGGTAGAATTCTAGCTCCCTGGTTTCTGCCTGGGCGGCCCTGGGTTAGGGGTTTAACCCACCTAAGCCTCAACGTGCTCACCTGCTGTTATTGTTTAGTCACTAAGTCGTGTCTGACTTTCAGACTCCTGCCAGGCTCCTCTGTCCACGGGATTTCCCAGGCAAGAATCCTGCAGTGGGTTGCCATTTCCTTCTCCAGGGGATCTTCCCGACCCAGGGATCGAACTGCGTCTCCTGCCTTGGCAGGCAGATTTTTCAGCACTGAGCCACCTGGGCCGCCCGTGTTCATCTGTAAAGGGTGACTAATAACATTCCCCGCTCCAAAGATTAAATGAGGTCCTATGTCTAAAGCTCCTGGCAGCGGTCCCGACACGTGGACACACCCCTTAAATGTGAGCTCCATCCGTTATCAGCACCCCTGTGATGTAGAAGTCACTGCCTTTATTTCTGCTGAAATAAATAGCTGGGGCTCTGAAATATTCGGGCTCGCATAAGGCCGCTGAGTTAGAGGCTGGCAGGCTGAGATCCGGCCCAGGCCTCTCAGACATCCTTGAGCCTCCGCGGGGAAAAGAGATAAATGAGCCCAGGCCTTGAGAGGTGCCCGCCTGCCCAGCCTCGTGGCAAGGGCAGAGAGGCACAGCGGCCAAGCTCCTGGCAGCTGATGCGGCCGGGCGGGGTCCTTCCCTGGGAGTCGGAGGAGAAGCCCCTCCCAAGTGGGCCGGGATGTGGACAGGGCTCTGCTCCCGGGGCTGCAGACGGTCTCACCTTGTGCCGGGGGGTCTCTGTCCTTCAGTGGTCCAGGGAGGGGGTGGCAGCGGGAAGGATGGCGAGGCAGGAGGGCTGGGGGCTGCAGGCCCCGCACCCCCTCCCTCCCTCGCGGCAGAACCGACTCTGGATAAACAATTACAGTCTATTTACCTCAGACCATATGGTGCTGGGAAACAGGTGTGCAGGTAATGAAGAGCCCGGCTCCAATTAAGCGTCTGGGAACCCGGCCGGATTCCTGCTGAATCTTTTGCTTGGGCTGAGGCCCACTTACAAATGAGAGCTAAATGGGACCGCAGCTCAATAGAGGCAGAAATGGAAGCCCAGAGATACCCGAGATGCCAGGCTGGGCCGCGCGGATGATGGAGAGGGTGCGGGCGGGGGTAGTCAGGGTTCCCACCCGCCCCGATCTGGCAGGGAGGGCAGACCTCGCCCGGGGCCCTTGTGGCAGCACCAGTGTGTCTGGGAGTCGTGAAGGGAGAAGTCTCTTGGCAATGCCCACCTGGTACCTGTATCAATAGGGACAGGGGGTGGGGTGCAGAGCAGGGACTTGGCACCCCACCAGACTCTTTCAGCCTGCCCCCTTGCCACGCACCTTACGTCTCCTCTGCCTGAATTCCGGAGCATTCTGTACATGTGTTGAAGACTTGCTATGTGCCAGGCCCTGAGCTAAGCACACACACACACAGGAACCAAATAGACAAAGGCCTTGGTTCCATTGGGTTTATTTTATGAGGATGGAGATTTCAGGGATTTTAGTAAAGAACCCACCTGCCAATGCAGGAAATGTCAGAGATGCGAGTGCGATCCCTGGGTCAGGAAGATCCCCTGGAGGAGGGCATGACCACCCACTCCAGTATTCTTGCCTGGAGAATTCCATGGACAGAGGAACCTGAAGGGCTCCGGCCTATAGGGTTGCAAAGAGCTGGACATGACTGGAGAGCCTGAGCATGCCCCGCACACCCAGGGGGATGGAAGGACAGCCCACGAGTCAGAGGGCGCAAATGAGGTCATTTCAGGGAGCAGGGAGTCCCGCAGGGAAGGCCAGTCCTTTCTTGTTGGTTGATCTCCTCGCCATCCCTGCGGACCCAACTCAAGGGCCCTCTATCCAGAAGTTTCCCTGCGGCCTCCAGTGGTCAGTCCCCACCGCCTCCAGGGCCCTGGCCATGCCTGTCCCCACTCTGATCGCTCCGGTGGCCTTGTGCGTCCCTCTCTCCCCAAGATACTGACTCTCTCCAGGGCAGGGTGAGTGTCCAGCTCATGGCCATTTCCAGAGCACGCTGCAGGGCCAGGCAGGCAGGAAGAAGGTCTGGGATGGTCCAGACACCCCCACCCATCTCCAGCCTCCCGGGAGGTTCGTCTGACCTGCTAAGAAGACACTGACCACTCCAGCCTGGCCTGAGACAATGGACAAACCGCGACTCTGGAGGGTGCCCAGCTGTGGGGAGGGGCCTTGGTGCCCCTTCTGATCACGGAGCTGGGCAAGGTGCCCCTCACCGTGCTGAGGCTGAGCCTGAAGGAAGATGAACAGCTCCTGTCCCTGCGGCGGGCTGATGGGAGGCGGACGGGGGCACATGTTCCGATGAATCTCTCGTGTCAGATTTTACTGCAGAGTGGAGAGGCCGTGCAAAGCAGGGGAGGCGGAGGAGGCATCGTTTCTTCTGGAAGCCCCGGCTGGAGTGGCTGGTGAGGAGGGAGAGCCAGAAATGGAGATTTTTCATGCCCTTCTGCCTGCTTAATATTTTCACTTTCTTCTAATCTTGGATTTATGCCTTGCTTTGGGACTTGCCAAATCAAAATCAGCCCCTTTTCCAGTCTCCCTTTTGGGAGGAGGGAATGTCCTCT
Source organism: Aepyceros melampus (assembly GCA_006408695.1). Taxonomy (NCBI): domain Eukaryota; kingdom Metazoa; phylum Chordata; class Mammalia; order Artiodactyla; family Bovidae; genus Aepyceros; species Aepyceros melampus. The sequence goes on along the minus strand of SJXQ01008881.1, from coordinate 592,273 downwards.
CCCCAGTGCTGTGGTCCCAGTCTTGGCCATCCTTCCTCGAGGATGCTGGCCCCATCCACACACAGGGCTCTCGCCAGCTCTGTCTGATTATAGAGAGGATGCCTTCCCTTGGAAACACACAGCTGTGCTGCGGGAAATGGATGGCAGATAATTCCAGGGGAGATGCAGGTTTCAGATGAGGGGATTGCACTCTTTCTGGGGGTACAAGGTTTTCAGAGCCAGGATTCTGGGAAGCTCCAGGATCCAGCCTCCCTTCTGAACACGGAAAGCAGGGAGCAAAGTAAATGGCTTTCGAGGCAGGAAACAAATTGGATTTTTAAAAAATGCTCCGGTTCTAATGATCGGAGGGGTTATTCATAATCCCGGAGTAGAAAGTGTGTCTTGAAATCTGTGTTTTGCTTTGACAGCTTCTCCCTAATGGGCAAGATCTCACACACGATAGGGTCATAAAACACGGAGCTCTGGCTGGCCCTGCCACTTGTCTGCTCTGGAGAGTGACTCTCTCAGCAGTGGGCAGAGGGTGTGGGGCCAGGGTCTCCTACCCTACCCCCCACCCTGCTGGTCCAGGCTTCGAGACTTTCCCCCTACCAACCCCGAGCAGGTGAAGGGGGAGGGGGAGGAGGGAGCAGCAAGTAGAGCCTTTGCTGCAGAATAATCCTTGAAGACAGACGTTTCCGGAATTCCGGATGGTCTACAGAACACAGATCTCCTGGCTGCTTTGCAGGAGAGAGTTTCATGTTCAAACCATCCTATAAATTGGGAAATGCCACCTGGCCTGTCCCCTGTGTGAGAGTCACAGCGGCTTTGAGCATAGTCAGAGCTGTAAGGAGTCTCTCAGTGAAAAAAACCACGTAGTTTGACTCAACCCAATGGTTCCCAAATGTGTTTGACAATAAGCCCCGTGTTGACACAACCCCAAAAGGACATTCTGCAGAATCAGTGTTCCCTGAACCCACAGTGGTCACAGCCATATTACTGTTGTTTTTCAGTTGCTAAGTTGTGTCTGCCTCTTTGTGACCCCATGGACTCTAGCCCACCAGGCTCCTCTGTTAATGGAATTCTCCAGGCAAGAATACTGAAGTGGATTGCCTTTTCCTCCTCCAGGGGATCTTCCTGATCCAGAGATTGAACCGGCATCTCCTGCACTGGCAGGGAGATTCTTTACCACCCAGCCACCAGGGAAGCCCCAGCCATATTACTGGGTTGGCCAAAAAGCTCGTTTGGGTTTTTCACAAGATATGAGATGATACAGAAAAACCCAGACAAGCTTTGTGGCCAGCCCAGTAGTTCCCAGAACCCCAGGATGGGCAGCTTAAGCTGCAGAAACTTATTTTCTTACAATCCTGGAGGCCGGACAACTGAGACCAAGATGAAGGCAGAGTTGCCTCCTGCTCAGAGGTGTGTCCCCGGCTTGTGGATGGTCGCCTTCTGTCTGTCCCTGTGTGTGTGTCAGTATGTCCTCTTCTGAAAAGGACCCTAGTCCTACTGGGTTAGGGCCCATCCGTACGACCTTGTTTTGACTCAGTTACCTCTTCGAAGGTCCTGTCTCCAGATACAGTGACATTCTGGGGTCCTGGGGGTTAGGACTCCACCACGCAAAGTTGTGGGGACACCATTCATCTCATAACAATGGCAATGGATCTCGGCATTAGGACCGGAAGCTTGGTCATTGATGAATCCTGAAGGGGGTGGGGGAGAGAGGTGGATGCCCTGGCAGAAGGGACCAGTGCCATCCCACTTAACGTCTTCTAACACACAGGAATGACATTGACAGTGGCCGCTTGTGAGAGGCACTTAACAGATACACTGTCCTTTTCCATCCATCATTTGATGTGATCTTCACGATAACTGGTAAGGTGGGAAAGAAAGTGAAAGTGTTAGTCACTCAGCTGTGTCTGACTCTTGGCGACCCCGTGGACTGAAACCCACCAGGCTCCTCTGTCCATAGCATTCTCCAGGCAAGAATACTGGAGTGGGTAGCCATTCCCTTCCCCAGGGGGTCTTCCCAACTTAGGGATCGAACCTGGGTCTCCCGCATTGCAGGCAGATTCTTTACCGTCTGAGCCACCAAGGAAGCCTGGTGGGAGGTCCCATTATTATTATCACTTAACAGAATAAGACATCTGTGCTCAGAGAGGTTGTGTCACTGGTTTTAGGTGAGCCAGTAAACAGTGGCGTGGAGGAGCGAGCCCAGATGGGCTTAAAGAACCAGATGTGAGGACCAGGGGCAGCTGGGTCCCCCCTGTGCCCTGAGATGGATACGGCTGTAGCTAGCAGCAGGGGCAAGTGCCGTCTCAGAGCAGCTCAGAGGCCCTGCCACCCCTGAGCCCGAGCACCTACGTGCGTGCTAAGTCGTTTCAGGCATATCCGACTCTGTGTGATCCCATGGACTGTAGCCTGAAAGGCCCCTCTGTCCGTGGGATTCTGCAGGCAAGAATACTGGAGGGGTTGCCAAGCTCTCCTCCAAGGGAACCTTCCCCACCCAGGAATTGAACCTGTGTCTCTCGCATCTCCTGCATTGGCAGGCCGGTTCTTTACCGCTAGCCTCACCTGGGAAGCACCATAGGTGGCATTAATTCTGATGAGGCTGGCACATGCTGGGGTCCACACTCTGTTTGCCAGCTTGGATGGAGAGCTGTCCTGGGGTTTCAGATGAGCTTGTCCTGCCGGATGCTCTAGGCACCTGGCCATTAGAGCCAGGAGCCCGCCAGGGAGAATAGGCTGGAGAGTTCTTGGCTGTTGCTTGGACCAGACCAGGTTAGAGGGGACAGAGCACAGAGCTATGCCAGGCCTGAGCTCGTGGAGACAGAGACCCAGGGGTTAGCATCCCCCGGGAAGGAGAGGTTCGAGGGTGGGAGCAGCAAGGTGGCAGGTCTGCGGCAGGAGCGGTTGGTGGTTCAGCAGCACCAGGCACCAGCAGACGCGCATCGCCTGGCCCGTCGTGGCCAGCACACCTGCTCCTCGAGCCTCTTGGCAAGTTTCCCGCCAGGCCGCCAGGCCTGTTTTTCGTTGATTCTTCTTCCTGGTACCTGGACAAAGTGCTCATGGCTCACTGTCCCCACCCCCATCAACTCACCAGGCACGCTGGCTGGGGACATTTAGTACAACATGCTTGACAAAGGAGGCGCAGTGGTTGTTTGGAGGTATAGACAGGAATTCTAGCCTCAAGCCCCCAGTTCTGAGCTGAGGAGCCTGGGCAGCTGGTCTTTCCCTGAACCACAAGCTCACCATTTTATTTTATTATTTTTTTACTGGCCACTTGGCACCTTAGTTCTCTGACCTGATATCAAATCCACACCACCTGAAAGTGCAGAGTCTTAACCACTGGACTGCCAGGCAAGTCCCAAGTTCATCATCTTAAGTGGGGCTAATGAATGAATGTCAAGGTCACTGTGAAGGTCCGATTGAAAGGGAGGTAGAAGCTTCTCAGGAGAAGACTGACCTCTGCCCAGTGGGGTCACCTGGGCTTCGGGCAGGTTACACTGAAGACATGTTGGAGGATGCCAGGATGAGATTTTACCTGGAGAAGAGGAGATACATCGAGACCATGTCTTTAAATATTTGAGCGGGTATTGCAATGGCTTGAACGGTAGCCCTCAAAAGATTCACTCATGTCCGAACTCCTGGAATCTGTAGATCTTATTTGGAGAAGGGTCTTTGAAGCTATGTGCTAAGTTTCTTCAGTCATTTCCAACTCTTCGTGACTCCATGGGCTATAGCCCACCAGGCTCCTCTGTCCGTGGGATTCTCCAGACAAGAATACTGCAGTGGGTTGTCATCTCCCCCTCCAGCCAATCTTCCCAGCCCAGGGATCGAACCCACATCTCTTACGTCTTCTGCATTGGTAGGCAGGATCTTTACCACTAGCACCCCCTGGGAATCCCCTTTTGAAGGTGTAATGAAGCTAAAGATCTCAAAATGAGATCTCAAAATTAGGATTCAAGGGAGGCCCTAAATTCCATGACAGATACAAGATTTGAGATTCAGACACAGAGAAGGAGGCTCTGTGAAGCTGCAGGCAGAGACCAGAGTGATGCAACTACAAGCCCAGGAGCCCCTGGGGCCTCCAGACCCTGGAAGAGGCAGGGCAGATGTTATGAACTGACTGTGTCCTCTTCATACTTTGGTGTTGGAACCCTAAACCTCAGTGTGGTGGCATTATGGTATTAGGAGGTGGGGACCTTTGGGGTCATTAGGTCACAGGAGTGCAGCCCTCGTGTGGGGATTAGTGCCCTGTAAGAAGAGAGAGAGCTTGTTCCCTTCTCTGCTCCCTGCTCTATGAGGACACAGCAAGAAAAGAGCCTTCTGCAATCGAGGAAGTAGCCCTTCACCAGAAACCGGCTCTGTCTGGGCCTTGACCTTGGGCTTCCCAGCCTCCAAAACTGTGAGGAGCCAACATTTGTAATTTCGTCTCCCAGCCTATGGGATTTTGTGGCAGCAGCCCAAAGAAAGACAGCCCTGTTTCTCTCTGCCTCCTCTCTTCAGACATGTACCCCCAAGCCCCTCTCCCTTCCCAAATCCTCCTGCCCTCCCTGCTGCATCCCTTTGGCCAGCCTAGCGTAGGAAGCAAGAGGCTGACTCCCACCTCCCTCTTAAAAAAATAGAACCTCCCTCCTCAGTCGACTCTCTTTATGGCAAGTGGCAGGTCCTGGGATGGGAGTTCAGACTTGCAAGAGGCCAGGTCTTTGAGGTCAAGGATGAAGCTCTAAAGAGCAGGTGGGTGCATTCTTGGCAGGTAGACAGTTCTCCAGCTGAGGTTTTGGGCTGCTGATGGTTTCACCTGCAACCGTACTCCCAGAGCAGCATCATGGCTCCAGGGTCCCCAGTCCCTTCTGAGAGAGAGAATCCCGACAGAGATCTAGGCATTAGCTGCATCCCTAGAGAAAAAAACAAGGCAGATTCCAAGAAAAGCAAATAAGCCAATTAAGAGCCTGGACCATTCCGGCAGCCGGGGCATCACGGGCTCTCATCTTGCAAGGCTCTCTGTGGCTTGGCTGCTGAGAAGGTACAGTGCGTCCCAATTACACTCTCCTCTGCGACAGGCGGTGTCAGAAGATTAAAGAAATCAAGCCAAGTGGCTCTTCAGCAGTCCCTCCCCTAAGAACAAGACAGCCACTGTATGGAGGCGCTCAGGATACCAAGGTAGTGGTTAGCAAGAGAATTTTCAAGGGGCCCATGCCTGCCGCAGCCGCCTTCACTAGCTGCGTGTCAGTACTGCGTCTGGGGAGCCTTGCCCGGGCTCCTCAGATTCATTTTCTTTCTTGCTGGCACAGCTGAGCAAAAGAAAACAGCGTAAGCACCTCTGCCTCCACGGCCTCATCGCCCCACCACGCATACCCTCCGCTGCCTCCCAACCCCGCCGTGCACAGCCCTTCCTGATCAGAAAACTTTCTCTCCTCCAGTTCATTTTCTTTCATTATGTGAGGTCCCTTCCCACTTTCCTTCCTCTCTGTCTTCACTTCATTCTGCCCCTTCTCATCTCCTGTTTGGTCCTCAACTTTCTTTTCTTCTCCCTCCTTAAATACCCACCAGATCTCAAGGAAAAAAAGAAGCCACCGTGAGCTTTTTGTTTTTCCTTTTTTTCTCACCTACTCCCCCTCTGCCCCTTGGTCTTTGGAATCATAACACTGATAATAACGACCTCTTCCTGAGCGCTCCTGTAAGTCCCTGCTTGGAGCACTTCTCTCATGTGAGCTAGTTTATCCTCACCAGATGTTATCAGATAAGGAAACTGATGCTCGGTGGCTCCATGGCGACTTGCCGCAGGTCACACGGATGGGAAGGGCGGGGACCAGGATTACGAGCTCAGTTGCTGACTGCAAAGGTGGCTTCAGACCTGCTGCCTGTACTCTTCCCTGGGGAATGGAGGAGGAAGATCCTTAAATACCCACCAGATCTCAAGGAAAAAAAGAAGCCACCGTGAGCTTTTTGTTTTTCCTTTTTTTCTCACCTACTCCCCCTCTGCCCCTTGGTCTTTGGAATCATAACACTGATAATAACGACCTCTTCCTGAGCGCTCCTGTAAGTCCCTGCTTGGAGCACTTCTCTCATGTGAGCTAGTTTATCCTCACCAGATGTTATCAGATAAGGAAACTGATGCTCGGTGGCTCCATGGCGACTTGCCGCAGGTCACATGGATGGGAAGGGCGGGGACCAGGATTAGGAGCTCAGTTGCTGACTGCAAAGGTGGCTTCAGACCTGCTGCCTGTACTCTTCCCTGGGGAATGGAGGAGGAAGACATGGTTAGGGAAGAATTTTGGAAGCAAGCCTGGAAGACAACTCTGAGAGCATCTTCTCCAGACAGAGAGGACCAGGCCTCAGGAGAGGAGGAAGGACCAAGGTGGCAGGACTCTGTCCCCCCGCCCCCCTGCCAAGTCTCATATATGCCTGCCTGATGTAGAGAATTTCTGCTGCAATGGATCCTAGCTTAGCCAGCTCAGGCTACCATCAGAAAACACCACAGACTGGCAGCTTAAATGATAGACATTTATTTTCCACTGTTCTGGGGACTGGAAGTCCATGACCAAGGTGACAGCAACATAGTTTCCCACTGAGGCCTCTTCTTTGTGCCTGGAGGTGGCCACGCTCTTACTGGGTGCTCATATGACCTCTTCTGTGTGAAGCCATGTGTGGGGATAGGGAGCATTTTGAGGGAAGAGAGACCTGGAATCTCTTCACGAAAGGGCACTAATCTCATCATGGAGGCCCCACCCCCAGGATCTCATCGAACTCAGTTACCTCCTAAAGGTGATTGCTGTCTCTTGTTTAGTTGTATCTGACTCTTCTGCAACTCCATGGACTGTAACCCACCAGGTTCCTCTGTCTGTGGGATTCTCCAGGCAAGAATACTGGAGTTGGTTGCCCCTTCCTTCTCCAGGGCATCTTCTCAACCCAGGGATCAAATCCGGGCCTCCTGCATTGCAGGCAGATTCTTCACCATTAAGCCATCAGGGAAGCCCTTACCTCCCAAAGGGCCTATCTCCAAATACTGTCACACTGAGGGTTAGGAGTTCAACATGAATCTTGGGGGACACAATTAAGTCCATAGCAGACCATCACCCCTGATCAGGGAATGGCACGTCTTTCAGGTATGCTGGAGCAGGGTGATGGTCAGAAACTCCTGACCCATACTTTCATTACACATGGAGGGGTGGGGTGTGACAAACCACGTGACTTGCCCAGGATCACCTGGATGAGACTAGAGTCCGGCTGCCCTGCCCTCCAGTCTAAGGGTTGTTTGGCATTCCTCTGAACCCTCAGTGTCTGTGGGGCCTTGGCTCAAACCCAGCCCTCTGCAGAAGCATTCCTCTGATGATAGCACATGCATCTGTGA